>OU342742.1:403126539-403447369 GCA_910589775.1 Avena eriantha
ATGGATCCAGTAAAGTAATTGCATGTGTGTTCTTATCCTAAACCAGCACTAGATTTATTGCATGTTTGTTCTTTTCACAAACCACATATGGATCCACCAGAGTCATTTCATGTGTGTTCTTTTCATAAACCACATAGATCCACCATTGTAATTTTATGTGTGTTATTTTCATGAACCACAGCTAGAGTCATTCCATGTCTATTCTTTTCATAAACCACATTGATCCACTAGAGTCATTGCATGTGTGTTCTTTTCACAAACCACATTGGATCCACTAGAGTCATTGCATGTGTGTTTTTATACTAAACTAGCACTAGAGTTATTTGCATGTGCGTTCTTTTCCTAAACCACATCTGGGTCCACCAGAGTCATTGCATGTGTGTTCTTTTTCTAACCACATATGGATCCACCAGATTCATTTCATGTGTGTTCTTTTCATTAACCACATGGATCCACCAGTGTCATTGCATGTGTGTTCTTTTCATGAAGCATGGCTAGAGTCATTGCATGTCTGTTATTTTCATTAACTTCATGGATCCACTAGAGTCATTGCATGTCTGTTCTTTTCATAAACCACATGGATCCACTAGAGTCATTTCACGTGTGTTATTATCCTAAACCACCAGTAGAGTTCATTGCATGTGTGTTATTTTCTTAAACCACATATGGATCCACCAGAGTCATTGCATGTGTGTTGTTTTCCTAAACCACATATGGATCCACCCAGAATCATTGCATGTCTGTTCTTTTCATAAACCACATGGATCTACTAGTGGAATTGCATGTGTGTTCTTTTAATCAACCACATCTAGAGTCATTGCATCTATGTTCTTTTGACAAACCAAACATGGATCCAATAGAGTCATTGCATGTGTGCTGTTTTACTAAACCACAAAGGGATCCAGCAGAGTCATTGCATGTGTATTCTTTTTGTAAACCACATGTATCCATCAGTGTCATTGCATGTTTGTTCTTTTCATCAACCTACAACTAGAGTTATTGCATGTCTGTTCCTTTCAGAAACCACATGGATCCACTAGAGTCATTGCAAGTATGGTCTTTTCACAAACCACATATGGATCCACTAGTCATTGCATGTGTGTTCTTTTCCTAAACCAGCACTAGAGTTCATTGTATGTGTGTTCTTTTGCAAAACCAATTATGGATCCACCAGAGTCATTGCATGTGTGTTCTTTTCATAAACCACATGGATCCACCAGTGTCATTGCTTGTGTGTTCTTTTCATAAACCACACCTAAAGTCATTGCATGTCTGTTCTTTTCATAAACCACATATGGATCCAACAGAGTCATTGCATGTGTCTTATTTTCATAAACCACATGGATCCACCAGTGTGATTGCATGCGTTTTCTTTTCATAAACCATAGCTAGCGTCATTGCATGTATGTTCTTCTCATAAACCACATGGATCCACTATAGTCATTGCATGTGTGTTCTTTATAAACCACATGTATCCATCAGTGTCACTGCATGTGTGTTCTTTTCTTGAACCACATCTAGAGTTATTGCATGTCTGTTCTTTTCATAAACCACATATGGATCCACTAGTCATTGCATGTGTGTTCTTTTCCTAAACCAGCACTAGAGTTCATTGCATGTGTGTTCTTTTCCAAAACCACATACGGATCCACTAGAGTCATTGCATGTGTGTTCTTTTCAGAAACCAGCTACGGATCCATTAGAGTCATTGCATGTGTGTTCTTATCCTAAACCAGCACTAGAGTTCATTGCATGTGTGTTCTTTTCCAAAACCACATATGGATCCAGCAGAGTCATTGCATGTGTGTTCTTTTTATGAACCACAGCTAGAGTCATTGCATGTTTGTTCATTTGATAAACCACATGGATCCATTAGAGTCATTGCATGTGTGTTCTTTTCACAAAGAATATATGGATACACTAGAGTCATTGCATATGTGTTCTTATCCTAAACCAGCACTAGAGTTCATTGCATCTGTGTTCTTTTCTTAAACCACATATGGATCCAACAGAGTCATTGCATGTGTGTTCTTTTTCTAAACCACATGGATCCACTAGTGTCATTGCATGTATGTTCTTCTCATAAACCACATGGATCCACTAGAGTCATCGCATTTGTGTTTTTTCACAACTCACATATGGATCCAGTAAAGTAATTGCATGTGTATTCTTATCCTAAACCAGCACTAGATTTATTGCATGTTTGTTCTTTTCACAAACCACATATGGATCCACCAGAGTCATTTCATGTGTGTTCTTTTCATAAACCACATAGATCCACCATTGTAATTTTATGTGTGTTATTTTCATGAACCACAGCTAGAGTCATTCCATGTCTATTCTTTTCATAAACCACATTGATCCACTAGAGTCATTGCATGTGTGTTCTTTTCACAAACCACATTGGATCCACTAGAGTCATTGCATGTGTGTTTTTATACTAAACTAGCACTAGAGTTATTTGCATGTGCGTTCTTTTCCTAAACCACATCTGGGTCCACCAGAGTCATTGCATGTGTGTTCTTTTTCTAACCACATATGGATCCACCAGATTCATTTCATGTGTGTTCTTTTCATTAACCACATGGATCCACCAGTGTCATTGCATGTGTGTTCTTTTCATGAAGCATGGCTAGAGTCATTGCATGTCTGTTATTTTCATTAACTTCATGGATCCACTAGAGTCATTGCATGTCTGTTCTTTTCATAAACCACATGGATCCACTAGAGTCATTTCACGTGTGTTATTATCCTAAACCACCAGTAGAGTTCATTGCATGTGTGTTATTTTCTTAAACCACATATGGATCCACCAGAGTCATTGCATGTGTGTTGTTTTCCTAAACCACATATGGATCCACCCAGAATCATTGCATGTCTGTTCTTTTCATAAACCACATGGATCTACTAGTGGAATTGCATGTGTGTTCTTTTAATCAACCACATCTAGAGTCATTGCATCTATGTTCTTTTGACAAACCAAACATGGATCCAATAGAGTCATTGCATGTGTGCTGTTTTACTAAACCACAAAGGGATCCAGCAGAGTCATTGCATGTGTATTCTTTTTGTAAACCACATGTATCCATCAGTGTCATTGCATGTTTGTTCTTTTCATCAACCACAACTAGAGTTATTGCATGTCTGTTCCTTTCAGAAACCACATGGATCCACTAGAGTCATTGCAAGTATGGTCTTTTCACAAACCACATATGGATCCACTAGTCATTGCATGTGTGTTCTTTTCCTAAACCAGCACTAGAGTTCATTGTATGTGTGTTCTTTTGCAAAACCAATTATGGATCCACCAGAGTCATTGCATGTGTGTTCTTTTCATAAACCACATGGATCCACCAGTGTCATTGCTTGTGTGTTCTTTTCATAAACCACACCTAAAGTCATTGCATGTCTGTTCTTTTCATAAACCACATATGGATCCAACAGAGTCATTGCATGTGTCTTATTTTCATAAACCACATGGATCCACCAGTGTGATTGCATGCGTTTTCTTTTCATAAACCATAGCTAGCGTCATTGCATGTATGTTCTTCTCATAAACCACATGGATCCACTATAGTCATTGCATGTGTGTTCTTTATAAACCACATGTATCCATCAGTGTCACTGCATGTGTGTTCTTTTCTTGAACCACATCTAGAGTTATTGCATGTCTGTTCTTTTCATAAACCACATATGGATCCACTAGTCATTGCATGTGTGTTCTTTTCCTAAACCAGCACTAGAGTTCATTGCATGTGTGTTCTTTTCCAAAACCACATACGGATCCACTAGAGTCATTGCATGTGTGTTCTTTTCAGAAACCAGCTACGGATCCATTAGAGTCATTGCATGTGTGTTCTTATCCTAAACCAGCACTAGAGTTCATTGCATGTGTGTTCTTTTCCAAAACCACATATGGATCCAGCAGAGTCATTGCATGTGTGTTATTTTTATGAACCACAGCTAGAGTCATTGCATGTTTGTTCATTTGATAAACCACATGGATCCATTAGAGTCATTGCATGTGTGTTCTTTTCACAAAGAATATATGGATACACTAGAGTCATTGCAAATGTGTTCTTATCCTAAACCAGCACTAGAGTTCATTGCATCTGTGTTCTTTTCTTAAACCACATATGGATCCAACAGAGTCATTGCATGTGTGTTCTTTTTCTAAACCACATGGATCCACTAGTGTCATTGCATGTATGTTCTTCTCATAAACCACATGGATCCACTAGAGTCATCGCATTTGTGTTTTTTCACAAATCATATATGGATCCAGTAAAGTAATTGCATGTGTATTCTTATCCTAAACCAGCACTAGATTTATTGCATGTTTGTTCTTTTCACAAACCATATATGGATCCACCAGAGTCATTTCATGTGTGTTCTTTTCATAAACCACATAGATCCACCATTGTAATTTTATGTGTGTTATTTTCATGAACCACAGCTAGAGTCATTCCATGTCTATTCTTTTCATAACCACATTGATCCACTAGAGTCATTGCATGTGTGTTCTTTTCACAAACCACATTGGATCCACTAGAGTCATTGCATGTGTGTTTTTATACTAAACTAGCACTAGAGTTATTTGCATGTGCGTTCTTTTCCTAAACCACATCTGGGTCCACCAGAGTCATTGCATGTGTGTTCTTTTTCTAACCACATATGGATCCACCAGATTCATTTCATGTGTGTTCTTTTCATTAACCACATGGATCCACCAGTGTCATTGCATGTGTGTTCTTTTCATGAAGCATGGCTAGAGTCATTGCATGTCTGTTATTTTCATTAACTTCATGGATCCACTAGAGTCATTGCATGTCTGTTCTTTTCATAAACCACATGGATCCACTAGAGTCATTTCACGTGTGTTATTATCCTAAACCACCAGTAGAGTTCATTGCATGTGTGTTATTTTCTTAAACCACATATGGATCCACCAGAGTCATTGCATGTGTGTTGTTTTCCTAAACCACATATGGATCCACCCAGAATCATTGCATGTCTAGTTCTTTTCATAAACCACATGGATCTACTAGTGGAATTGCATGTGTGTTCTTTTAATCAACCACATCTAGAGTCATTGCATGTATGTTCTTTTGACAAACCAAACATGGATCCAATAGAGGCAGTTGCATGTGTGCTGTTTTACTAAACCACAAAGGGATCCAGCAGAGTCATTGCATGTGTATTCTTTTCGTAAACCACATGTATCCATCAGTGTCATTGCATGTTTGTTCTTTTCATCAACCACAACTAGAGTTATTGCATGACTGTTCCTTTCAGAAACCACATGGATCCACTAGAGTCATTGCAAGTGTGGTCTTTTCACAAACCACATATGGATCCACTAGTCATTGCATGTGTGTTCTTTTCCTAAACCAGCACTAGAGTTCATTGTATGTGTGTTCTTTTGCAAAACCAATTATGGATCCACCAGAGTCATTGCATGTGTGTTCTTTTCATAAACCACATGGATCCACCAGTGTCATTGCTTGTGTGTTCTTTTCATAAACCACACCTAAAGTCATTGCATGTCTGTTCTTTTCATAAACCACATATGGATCCAACAGAGTCATTGCATGTGTCTTATTTTCATATACCACATGGATCCACCAGTGTGATTGCATGCGTTTTCTTTTCATAAACCATAGCTAGCGTCATTGCATGTATGTTCTTCTCATAAACCACATGGATCCACTATAGTCATTGCATGTGTGTTCATTTCATAAACCACATGTATCCATCAGTGTCACTGCATGTGTGTTCTTTTCTTGAACCACATCTCGAGTTATTGCATGTCTGTTCTTTTGATAAACCACATATGGATCCACTAGTCATTGCATGTGTGTTCTTTTCCTAAACCAGCACTAGAGTTCATTGCATGTGTGTTCTTTTCCAAAACCACATACGGATCCACTAGAGTCATTGCATGTGTGTTCTTTTCAGAAACTAGCTACGGATCCATTAGAGTCATTGCATGTGTGTTCTTATCCTAAACCAGCACTAGAGTTCATTGCATGTGTGTTCTTTTCCAAAACCACATATGGATCCAGCAGAGTCATCGCATGTGTGTTCTTTTTATGAACCACAGCAAGAGTCATTGCATGTTTGTTCATTTGATAAACCACATGGATCCATTAGAGTCATTGCATGTGTGTTATTTTCACAAAGAATATGTGGATACACTAGAGTCATTGCATATGTGTTCTTATCCTAAACCAGCACTAGAGTTCATTGCATCTATGTTCTTTTCTTAAACCACATATGGATCCAACAGAGTCATTGCATGTGTGTTCTTTTTCTAAACCACATGGATCCACTAGTGTCATTGCATGTATGTTCTTCTCATAAACCACATGGATCCACTAGATTCATCGCATTTGTGTTTTTTCACAAATCACATCTGGATCCACTAAAGTAATTGCATGTGTGTTCTTATCCTAAACCAGCACTAGATTTATTGCATGTGTGTTCTTTTCACAAAGCACATATGGATCCACCAGTGTCATTTCATGTGTGTTATTTTCATAAACCACATAGATCCACCAGTGTAATTTTATGTGTGTTCTTTTCATGAACCACAGCTAGAGTCATTCCATGTATGTTCTTTTCATAAACCACATGGATCCACTAGAGTCATTGCATGTGTGTTGTTTTCAAAAACCACATTGGATCCACTAGAGTTATTGCATGTGTGTTTTTATCCTAAACCAGCACTAGAGTTATTTGCATGTGTGTTCTTTTCCTAAACCACATCTGGGTCCACCAGAGTCATTGCATATGTGGTCTTTTTCTAAACCACATATGGATCCACCAGATTCATTTCATGTGTGTTCTTTTCATTAACCACATGGATCCACCAGTGTCATTGCATGTGCGTTCTTTTCATGAAGCATGGCTAGAGTCATTGCATGTCTGTTATTTTCATTAACTGCATGGATCCACTAGAGTCATTGCATGTATGTTCTTTTCATAAACCACATGGATCCACTAGAGTCATTTCATGTGTGTTATTATCCTAAACCAACAGTAGAGTTCATTGCATGTGTGTTATTTTCTTAAACCACATATGGATCCACCAGAGTCATTGCATGTGTGTTGTTTTCCTAAACCACATATGGATCCACCAGAATCATTGCATGTCTGTTCTATTCATAAACCACATGGATCTACTAGTGGAATTGCATGTGTGTTCTTTTAATTAACCACATCTAGAGTCATTGCATGTATGTTCTTTTGACAAACCAAACATGGATCCAATAGAGGCATTGCATGTGTGCTCTTTTACTAAACCACAAATGGATCCAGCAGAGTCATTGCATGTGTATTCTTTTCGTAAACCACATGTATCCATCAGTGTCATTGCATGTTTGTTCTTTTCATCAACCACAACTAGAGTTATTGCATGTCTGTTCCTTTCAGAAACCACATGGATCCACTAGAGTCATTGCAAGTGTGGTCTTTTCACAAACCACATATGGATCCACTAGTCATTGCATGTGTGTTCTTTTCCTAAACCAGCACTAGAGTTCCTTGTATGTGTGTTCTTTTGCAAAACCAATTATGGATCCACCAGAGTCATTGCATGTGTGTTCTTTTCATAAACCACATGGATCCACCAGTGTCATTGCTTGTGTGTTCTTTTCATAAACCACACCTAAAGTCATTGCATGTCTATTCTTTTCATAAACCACATATGGATCCAACAGAGTCATTGCATGTGTCTTATTTTCATAAACCACATGGATCCACCAGTGTGATTGCATGCGTTTTCTTTTCATAAACCATAGCTAGCGTCATTGCATGTATGTCCTTCTCATAAACCACATGGATCCACTATAGTCATTGCATGTGTGTTCTTTTCACAAATCACATATGGATCCACTATACTAATTGCATATGTTTTCTTATCCTAAACCAGCACAATAGTCATTGCATGTGTGTTCTTTTCGTAAACCACATGGATCCACCAGTGTCATTGGATGTGTGTTCTTTTCATGAACCACAACTAGAGTCATTTCATGTGTGTTCTTTTCATGAACCACAGCTAGAGTCATTGCATGTCTGTTCTTTTCATAAAGCACATGGATCCACTAGAGTCATTGCATGTGTATTCTTTTCACAAACCACATATGGATCCACTAGAGTCATTGCATGTGTGTTCTTATCCTAAATCAACACTAGAGTTATTTGCATGTGTGTTCTTTTCCTAAACCACATATGGATCCACCAGAGTCATTGCATGTGTGTTCTTTTTCTAAACCACATATGGATCCACCAGAATCATTTCATGTGTGTTCTTTTCATAAACCACATGGATCCACTAGTGTCATCGCATATGTGTTCTTTTCATGAACCACAGATAGAGTCATTGCATGTCTCTTCTTTTCATAAACCACTTGGATTCACTAGAGTCATTGCATGTGTTTTATTTTCACAAACCAAATATGGATCCACTAGAGTCATTGCATATGTGTTCTTATCCTAAACCAGCACTAGAGTTCGTTGCATGTTTTTTTTTCCTAAACCACATATGGATCAACTAGAGGCATTGCATGTGTGTTCTTTTCATAAACCACATGGATCAACCAGTGTCATTGCATGTGTGTTCTTTTCATAAACCTTAGCTAGAGTCATTGCATGTGTGTTCTTTTCCTGAACCACATATGGATCCACCAGAGTCATTGCATGTGCGTTCTTTTCATAAACCACATGGATCCACCACTATCATTGCATGTGTGTTCTTTTCATAAACCACTGACAGAGTCATTTCATGTTTGTTCTTTTCATAAACCACATAGATCCACTAGTGTCCTTGCATGGGTGTTCATTTCACAAACCACATATGGATCCACTTGAGTCATTGCATCTGTGTTATTACCTAAACCATCACTAGAGTCATTGCATGTGTGTTTTTTCACAAACCACATATGGATCCACTAGAGTAATTGCATGCGTGTTCTTATCCTAAACCAACACTAGAGTCATTGCATGTGTGTTCTTTTCCTAAACCACATATGGATCCACCAGATTCATTGTATGTGTGTTCTTTTCAAAAACCATATGGATCCACCAGTGTCATTGCATGTGTGGTCTTTTGATGAACCATAGCTAGAGTTATTGCATGTCTGTTCTTTTCATAAACCACATGGATCCACTCAGTCATTGCATATGTGTTCTTTTCACAAACCACATATGGATCCACTAGAGTCATTGCATGTGTGTTCTTTTCCTAAACCAGCACTAGAGTTCATATCATGTGTGTTCTTTTCCAAAACCACACATGGATCCACCAGTCATTGCATGGGTGTTGTTTTCATAAACCACATGGATCCACCAGTGTCATTGCATGTGTGTTCTTTTCATAAACCACAACTAGAGTCATTATATGTTTGTTATTTTCATAAACCACAAATGAATCCACCGGAGTCATTGCATGTGTGTTCTTTTCATAAACCACATGGATCCACCAGTGTCAGTGCATGTGTATTCTTTTCATAAACCAAAGCTAGTGTCATTGCATGTTTGTTCTTTTCATAAACCAAATGGATCCACTTCATTGATTGCATGTGTGTTCTTTTCACAAACCACATATGGATCCAGTAGAGTCATTGCATCTGTGTTATTACCTAAACCATCACTAGAGTCATTGCATCTGTGTTCTTTTCCTAAACCACATATGGATCCACCAGAGTCATTGCATGTTCTTTTCATAAACCACATGGATCCACAAGTATCATTGCATGTGTGTTCTTTTCATAAACCACAGATAGAGTCATTTCATGTTTGTTCTTTTCATAAAGCACATGGATCCACTAGTGTCATTGCATGGGTGTTCTTTTCACAAACCACATATGGATCCACTAGAGTCATTGCATGTGTGTTCTTTTCCTAAACCAGCACTAGAGTTCATTGCATGTGTGTTCTTTTCCAAAACCACATATGGGTCCACCAGAGTTATTCCATGTGTGTTCTTTTCATAAACTACATGGATCCACCAGTGTTGTTGTGAAATGTTGAAAACATATCTATAATTTTTGATGTTCCATGCTTGTTTTATATCAACTTTCTTATGTTCTGTTCACACTTTGAGGTATTTTTATATATTTTTTGGAACTAATCTATTAACAAGATGCCACAGTGCTAGTTGCCAGTGCTAGTTTCTGAAAAGCTAGTAAAGAAATATTCTCGGAATTGGACGGGACAAAAGCCAAAGTCAATATTTTACCCGAAGCAATACGGAGACCAAAGGGGAGACAAAGTGGCGCACTAGGGTGGCCACACCTGGTGGCTGCATAGGCAGGGGTCGTGCCACCAGGGGGTTTGGGCCCCTGGAGCTCCACCGACCTTGCCCCTTCGCCTATAAAAGTACCCCGGTACGAAAACCCTAGATACCAGATCATAATTCCACGAAAAGGTTCCGCAGCGCCGCCGCCACCAAAGAGGATATTCGGGGGACTGAATTCTTTGTTCCGGCAACCTGCCGAGACGGGGAAGTGCCCCCGGAGCCATCTCCGTCGACTCCATCGCCATTGATACGTCCAAAACGTATATACTTTCCCGAACACGTTTGCTATTGTTTCTCCTCTAAACTTGTGTGATTTGGATGCAACTAACACGAAGTGACGCTGTTTTCAGTAGAATTTCCTTGGTGTCTACTTTTTGTGTAGATAATCAACTATCAGGAAAAATCCCGGAAAATATGCCAAAAATCATATTTCACCCGAAAACTCCAAGACCAAGAATACGAGACGGAGCAGAGCCAGGGGGTGGCCACACCACCTGGGGGCGCGGGCCAAGCCAGGCCGCGACAAGGGGTGGTGTGGGCTCCCCAGGCACCCCCTCGGCCTCTCTCTTCGCCTATAAGGAGCCTTCTGACCTAATAACTTTGGCGGGTTTCGACGTTTCTCCAGAAGGAGTTCCGCTCCGCCGCCACCACCAGATTCCACGAAACAGCACCAGAAACTCCGTTCTGGCACACTGCCGGGACGAGGAATTGGAGGAGATCATCGCCATCATCATCACCATTGCTTCTCCATCGACCATCCATGTTTCCCCCATCTATGAGTGAGTAATCCCCCGATGTAGGCTATGGGGATGGTAGGGATTTGATGCGATCATTCATGTAATGGCATCAGATTGTTAGGGCATGGGGCATAGTATCTTTTATTAGTGCTTTATGACTTTGTTGCGACTTGTTGTGCTTAATGCATGTCACTAGGGCCCGAGTGCCCTGATTTCAGATCTGAACATGTTATTGATTCATTATGATAGTATTGTTTTTGGTCTTATCTACAAGTTGTATACACACGTTGTTGTCTAGAACCAATGGCCCTGAAGTGACAGAAATCGGGATAACGGGAGGGAATGGCTTTGATGTGAGGATCACATGTGTTCACGGAGTGTTAATGCTTTGCTCCGGTGCTCTATTAAAAGGAGCACCTTAATTGCCAGTAGTTACCTTGAGGCCCCGCTGCAAATGGGCTGGCAGGACAAAAGATGTTGTGCAAGTTCTCATTGCGAGCACGTATGACTATATATGGAACACATGCCTAGGATTATCTAGTACTTGGATGCTTTATCTTATTTATCTGCAATTGCCCTATGTTCTGATTGCTTTGTGAATTGTCTTGTCCATGCAACGCCCGTCCATCCCTATGCCTACCGCACTCGAATCCTACTGTTTACTACTATTGTTACTGCTGTCTTTACTTTACTATGTTGCTACTTTGCTATTCCTACCTCAAAACTGCTGCTACTGATAAACTGTTGTGAGCAAGATTGTTTCCAGGTGCAGCTGAATTGACAACTCAGTTGTTAAGGCCTATAAATATTCTTTGGCTCCCCTTGTGTCGAATCAATAAATTGAGTTTCACTTCCCTCGAAAATACTGCGATACACGCCCTATACTTGTGGGTCATCAGCCATCTCCATCGCTGTTTCTGGCTCCCATGATGAAGAGGGAGTAGTTATCTCTCGAGGCTAAGGGCTCTACCGGTAGCTATGTGTTCATCTCTGTCCGCGTGATCTTATTGAGATCACGAGCTTTGTAATCTATAGATCTATTCTGGTACTCAAGTGCTTTAATTAATCTCTGCTTATCCCCACGTGTGTGGAGTTGACAGTGTGCACAACGTGTGGCACTTTGGCTAAGGTCACAAAAATACTTATCATGAGTATAATTTGAGTTGGATGTCTCTATGATATTGTGGTGTTTGTTGGAATCATCTAGCGCTCAAGGTGACAGTGAGGGGTTATCTAGATGGGGAATGCGAACTTTAAGGAGTGCTGTTATAGCCCTACATCGTCCAACCGGAGAGTAGTTAAGGGTAGCATAATGAAGAGAAGATATTTATATGAGAGTGTCCACTAGTGAAAGTATGATCCCTAGGCCTTGTTTCTAAGCATTGAAACACCGTTTACAATCAGTCATGTTACATGTTTGCTTGCTGCCACTCTTATTTCAGATTGCAATTACCACTTATAATCATCTATATTACTTGTATTTCACTATCTCTTCGCCGAACTAGTGCACCTATACACCTGACAAGTGTATTGGGTGTGTTGGGAACACAAGAGACTTCTTGTATCTTGATTACAGGGTTCCTTGAGAAGGATACCTTTGACCACTTCCTCCCTGAGTTCGATAAACCTTGGGTGATCCACTTAAGGGAAGCTTGCTACTATTCTGCAAACCTCTGCACTTGGAGGCCCAACACTGTCTACAAGAATAGAAGCGTGCGTAGACATCAAGCTATTTTTTAGCGCCATTGCCAAGGAGGTAAGGTAAAAGGTACTCACATCATCTTGCTACTAAGCTATCTTCTAGTACTGTTGCTAGTTTGTGAGTGCTCAAACTTATTTCCTTTAGATTCTGCAATTATATCTTTTTGTTTCTTGTTTTTATTTTCACTAGGTAGGCTTAATGGAAAACAATAACAAAATAAGAGAGCTTTATAGTATTTATCTTGAGTTAGGACATGAAGTGTTTGAAGAGAAAATTAAAAAAACCTATGGAACTTTATTTGCATGCTAATAGCAATGTTATTAGTATGAATTATTTAAACACCATTATTGCTAATGGTATGGAAAATTCTAAGCTTGGGGAAGCTAGTTTTTATGAAAAAGATATTTTTAGTCCCCCAAGCACGGAGGAGAAAATTTATTTTGATGATATTATGCCTACAATATATGATGATTACAATGATGAATATGATATTTTCAGTCGACCTACTATTGAGGAGAAAATTAATTATGATTACAATATGCCTCCTATATTTGATGATTATGGTGATGATAATAATAATGATAGCTATTTTGTTGAATTTGCTCCCACTACAATTAATAAGAATGACTATGTTTATAGGGAGAGTAATAATTATTTTATGCATGTGGCTCATGATAAGAATGTTTTATGTGATATTTATATTATTATTTTTATTCATGATGCTACATAAAGTTATTATGAGAGAGGGAAACATGGTTTTATGTATCTCAACAATATTAAGTTTTCCCTCTTTATGTATTTTTGAAGTTGCACTTCTTTTGCTTTCCTATGCTTGTTGCTTTGTGCTTTCATGACTTGTTTCTTTACAAGATTAGTTTTCATAGGAAGTGGGTTAGACTTAAATTTGTTCCATATTTTCTTCTTGATGCTCTCTTTTACTTCAATTCATATTTCTTATGTGAGCATCATCGAAATTATCATGCCTATCTTAATGGCTATAAAGAAAGAGCTTTTGGGTGACAACCCATTATATTTTTACTTTTAGTTTATTTTTGTTTTGTTGAGTCTTGTAAGTTGTTCCTCTGTAATAACCTCTCCTTAACCTTTTTGTTTGGTTTTTGTGCCAAGAATAACCTCTAATGAGAGGGAAGTAAGATATGGGGAAGTTGCTGTCCCAAAACAGATTTTTGTGCGTCACTGTAAAAAATCATGAAACATCTTAGTACTTCATATTGAGCTATAAATTTTTGTGCTTATGCCCCAGGTTATTACCCAACTTTCGTTAGTTCACCACTTTTCGATTTGAGCAACATAAGATTTTCTAACAAATCTGTCTTTACCTGCTGGTCTGTTTTGATAGATTTCTGCCATTATTTGCATTTTCTTCTCAATCGGTTTATTTTTAAGTTCTCTTGGATCACTTGAGATTTTAGAAGGAATTGCTACAATATCTTGTGTTTTAATGGAAGTTATACTTGTGTTGAAACTAAACCCAAAGAATTATTATGTAGGTCCCCCGGATTAATCCTCCGAGAATCCTTGTTATGCATACAACCACGATCCCATGATCAGTTAGTCGTGGCACATAACCGACAAGTATCATTAGAACATCCGAGACATACCGAATTTATAAGACTTACATAAATGCCGTTATGGCTACATCAATAATCATCAGCGGAAATTCATCACGCGTAGAGCTCGATCCATGCCTTAACCTACAGGAAACTGACTGGGAGAATGGCCTAGATCGCAAAGTCGTCAACTTCATCCTCGTCTTGATATCTGACCACGTAAATAGCTAGGGACAATGACAGTGAGTACTTTGAATGTACTCTCAAACCACCTTAAGATAATAAGAATAACAAGAAGTTATGCAATATGGATGTGGTAGTAGGAGGGCTCCAAGAGAGGTTCTTTTTGCAAATAGTTTCTCTTGTAGATATAGCATCTACATATCTTTGTTGGAAACTTTTGTAAAGATTTTGGAAACCATTTTGAACATTAGGACTGGGTCACCCATTTGTTCCTTTCTCCCGGTCGTCCCACGACCAGACTCCTTTCATTCCTTTCTGACCATCCCATGGTCAAAACCTTTCTCCTTTTCGACCATCCCATGATCAAAATATTTTCAAATCTTTTGCTTTTCCAAAATCCTTTTAGAAAAAAAAACCAGCACCGCTCTACAGAAGTTTGTCCAACCCGTCCTTAACCGTGGACACGGCTATTCGAATAGATTTACACTATGCAGAGGTTGTATACTTTACCCACACCATCCGGGTACACTACCCTGATCTTCACCGATCGTGGGTCGGGTAACCGATCAAGACTCTCCGAATGCCCACTCCAATATAAGTGCCTACCCTATGAGTGTTAATCCCCTGAAAACCGGGACGTCGGGTACCAAGGACCAACCAGAGCGCTTTTTCCACTTTTCGAGTCTGCGCTTTCAATGAGGGGCTCATAGTAACGCGTGGAGGCCAACAGACCCTTCATTCCTTCTCTAGGTCGATGTCCCACATGGACGTTTATCGGAGAAGGCCCACCCTCCAGGGATCCCCGATCCCCTATAGTTGTTGTGAGGCAGCTTATACCAGAATAGACAAACATCAAATCCAGCCCTGTCCCATTTCCAAAGTAATGTGGTTGCACGGGGTTAAGTTGTTATAGCTAAACTGCAAAGAACCAGGTGCGTTTTCGAAAATCTTATTCCTCCGTCTTTTCTTCAGCATTTTGTAG
Organism: Avena eriantha; assembly: GCA_910589775.1. Lineage (NCBI taxonomy): Eukaryota > Viridiplantae > Streptophyta > Magnoliopsida > Poales > Poaceae > Avena > Avena eriantha. The sequence continues at coordinate 403,142,015 of OU342742.1, forward strand.
AACAAAACCTTTTTATTTCTCAACATCTCTTGGGAGGTCGCACCTCACCAAGGTTTTATCATAAAACATTTGGTAAAACTTTTTCCGGGGTCTTCCCATCCTCTTGCTTTGCTTCGGCCAAATCGGGGTCTCCAAAGGGGTATGGTGTAATATACCATCTATTCTACTAGGGACAAGTAGGTGTCATAAAGGGAGTTATACTTAGTAGTACATAAGTGTAATAGTTTGGAGGAGCCAAACCACTACCATGTATACATTAACATATAATAAAACAATGCAGTTTCATAAATAGTAGATAAAACATGCATAAGTAAAACATTAGGACAAGGCTTATAAGCAAGAAGGTGGCTTACCTGATGATCAGCAATATGGCATAAATGTCCCTGGACTTCTTCTTAGAATACCATAATAATAACCATAATAACCATCTTCTTTTGATCTCCGAGATAATCGCAACTATCGTCGTCAGGGAGCACACATGCAAACAAGCAAGAGCACAATCAACCCAATGCATACAAGCAACAATACATACAGCAAGCAATGAAGAAGATAAGTTTACAAATCCGTAGGTCTTAGGAAGAATGGATTTAACAAGATTGGCCTTGTCTTGGAAACATGGAAGAGAATCCCCTTAGGATTTATAGTCTAGGAGATACCTAAGAGGGGTTTTGGACTAAGGATTGGTTCTGTATGATATCACTATACACAAATGATATCTACAGATAGGTATTGAAATAACAAGGCCATCAAAAGTGGTTTCACTATTTTATCACTTTTCTTGAATTACTTATGCATTTTCTAGTGCTAAAGGCTCTAGTTTTAGGAAATAATTCACCAGAAAAGTTCTGGAGCTCCAAAAATTATTTCCTTCGATGGTTAGGTAGGCATTGATGTACTTGTTCACTGAGAGTTGGAATCATGCCAAAATATTTACCAGAATTCCCTCAAGAAATTCCCAAAGGTAGTTCTATAGACAACTTTTTTTCACCAGAGTAAATCTACAGTAGCTTTTGATCTTATTCCAAGGACACATCGTAGGTAGTTGTAATACCTTTCTGTAGAAATTGGAATCAACCCTTTTGGAGTTACAAAGCTACCTGGGTGATTTATCTAGTGATGGCACTATGGATAGAAATGTTTAAATCATTAAAAACTGAACCAGAGCTCAATAAAATTTGAGCTGCTGGGGTTTGAGAGATGTTGATATGGCGTTTTACTGGGAGGTGGGAATGGGCCAATACCTCTGTTGGTTTGACCCAGAGAAATCACCTAAGGCAGAAACTAATGGTTTTTGTTATTTTTATTATAGACAAACTACTATTCACCTTGGCATGAGGCCTATGCTAATTGAATGGTATAGTAATTACCTTCTAGGAGAGTTTTGATTCATCCCAAATGGGCATGTAAAACTCCCTGAGGAAATTATTTAGTGCAAAAGACACCCTTTAGAAGATTAATTGCCAATAAATAATAGAAATTATTTTTGGCACAAGACTAGTTCTGCATGTTGCACAAAACATACATGAACCTAGTAAAAATTCTATTTGGACAGATTACCCCAATTTCCATTTTCAAATTGATTTAAACCAGTTAGGTAATTAACAGATCTGGAAAAAGAATTTAAAAAGAAAATGGGGCAGGGGCTACTGGGCTGGAGTCTAGGGGCAGTTGGGCTGGGCGGCAAGAAGGCGGCCCAACCGGGCAGGCGGCACGTGGGATGGGGTTTGAAATTCTGGCAACGGGGCCCGCGCATCGGTGGTGGTGAGGGCAAAGAGGTATGGAGGCTCCAGGGCCATCCGTTTAAGGGGAGATCGACAGCTATGTGCTATCGTCTTGCTCGCGCCAGCGGCGGTGGGTCGGAACCCTAGCAGAGGAGAGGGAGCGGCGGGGAGGCTCACCGGAGGAAGGAGGGGAGCCAAGGAGGCTGCAAGGCGAAGCGGTCGACGACGACAACTCCGGGGAGGGGCACCATGGATAGGTTCAGTGTCGGGACATATCTCGTGCGAAGATGTCTGAGCATGGCCTTGTCGGAGGTCGATGGCGGTGTAGGGGTCTCACCTGAGAGCTCGTCGGCGGCCGAGGAACAACCGAGGAAGTGCGGTAAGCAGCGACGATCTCGGGGAGGGGCTTTAGTGCGGGTATTGACGGCAGAAGGTGACCCGCGCGCCCATGCCCGAGAGGGGCTCGTAGGAGCTCACTGGAGTAGCTTCTAGGAGACGTCCTGGGTCAAAATGAGAGCATGGTTAGAGGAAGGAGGCGAAGGGGAACTCAACGAGGGGACATGCAGCCGGAGGGGAGCAGGAAGGAGAGCACCCGAGCAGATCTTGGCTATGGCCGAGGAGCTCTTTTTTCTCCCTCTCTCGAGCAGAGCAGAGCAAGGGAGGAGGAGATGGGGCTCTGGGAGGTAAGTTAAGTAGTAGGGAGGCAAATGAGGGAGAAGGAGAGAGTGGGTGGTCTCTGGCCCTTATAAACCGAAGGGGAGGCTCATGGTGGACCTTGTCCATTTGGGGCAAGTGAGGGAGGGAGATGAAACCAGGGGAGGATGTTATGGGCTATGGAGGGTGGTAGCTGGTCTGGATGTAGGTCAGAGAGAGTAGTGTGCATCAGCTGCAATGGGAGAAGAGGTTTGCAAAGCATGACACCCATATGAGGTTAGGCCCTAGTGTCCAAGCACTAGAGGACAAGCTGCGACAATGATTTGCTACAGTGATCACGACTATAGGAGAGGGTGATTGCTGTGGTGAGTGGTGGTGAGACCTGGTGGTGATTGATTCTTGGTTTGGCTTAATAAATTCTTAGTTAGCCCAATTTGATTAAATAGTGAAGGAAGTCTATAAATTTGGCCGATGAAAGATGAGGAAAAGATGCTGGTAGATGGGTGTGGATCAGATATAACTCCATGAATTAACTGAGAATTATTGGATGAATTTTGGTTCACTTTAGATCAATTATTTGAAAAGTGCAGAAGTAATTTTGGCTCATTTGATATTTTTACATTGGACAAGGTTGGTTTTTGGTGTGAGATGGTCCTAGATACCATATTACACCTTGGGAATTTTATTGGGATTTATTGAGGTGGGAAAGTATTTTTAAAGGATTATTTATTGTTTCTGCCATTTAAGAAAAAGGGCAAAAAGAAATAATAAAGAATCTCAAAAATATCTATTCTTGAGATGGAAAGGTAGGGTATGATATATGGATCTTAATTGAGCTAAAATTTGGGGAAGTGTTTCGGCAAAAACCAAACTTTCCTTTATGGGAGAAGTTTTGGAGATTTTGACTATTAAGGAGATTAATTAGATTTGGAGCCATAATAATTATGGATAATATTTGATAAATCTTGATGATCAAGCTATATGATGTAGACAAGGTTTATCAAGCATTTTCAACCTTGGGATTCGAGAATCAAAGTTGATTTTGGTGAAATACCCTAGATTAAGGATCTAGGGTGATGTTAGTTTCATACCAACAAAACATGGGTGTATCTTGGAGTTCAGATCTCCCCTTGGAGCAAGGGGTAGATGGATGGATATACCAAGTTATTTATATTTCAATGGTGTAGGGTTTTGAGCTTGATCCTTCTTGAGCTCACCAAGACATGCCTTGAAACTTTGAATAAGATAAGCTTGCCAAAGCAGATTATCAACTAGCCTTCAAAACCTTGGGGGTTTAAGAAGCACAAAGATCCACTTGGAACAAGTGAAGTTGATATTAATAGAACTATATGAGTAGAACACAACCATGCAAAGAGTTGGTCCATAGAAGGTTGGATGGTGGTGTGAGCTTCTACCAAAGTAGGCATGTTGACTAGATTTGGAGGAAAAGTTATTTTCTTGCCTGCAAAACCATCAAGTAAAAGTGGGTTGGAGGATGATCTAACCAAGGGAAAGAGTGGTCCTTGGTAGTCCTTAGGATGTTTAACAAGATGGTTCAAGTGCATTATCAAAAATGCATAAGGGTTGGGAAAGGGAGGCATTCAAAAAGGTGATGTTGGAAATAGTTTTCCAGACTTAGCCAAATTTGGCAGATTTAGGGTTTTAAGCTAGAGCATGAGAGGGGATGCTTTTGTTGGTTTGCAAGGTACCCAAGCATCATCAAGTGGATTATGTTGAAGTTTAGAGGGAGTAGATGGGATCCATGCTTGATATTGGTCTTCATTGTCTTAGAATCTTCTAGAATGGACCACTACAGAACTGATCTAGTTAAGGGTTTTAGATGGTCACCTTGTATCTAGAGATTATACCCAGATTGTATTCTTGATTAAGGGTTGGGGATTTTACGGTTCCTTGATCCTAGAGGATGAGCTCCTAGGGTAGCTCATACTACTTCTAAGCAAACAAGTCAAACAGCAGATCAAGCCAATTCATCAGACAACAGATCAAGGCAACTCATCTTATAACCTAAGCAAAACCACTACTGGGGTTACCATCAAGCCTAGCTTGAGGTGAGTATGGGTATTTTTCAGTGTTGGATTTGAATAGGGTGAGAGTCCTTGGTATTTCTACCAAGAGTAGGATTCAAAAGCTTAATAAAGGTGTTTTGGGAAACCTGGAGGGAAGAGCAGTTGAAGGTTCTGTCTTGAAAACATAAGGAGATAGTATTCTATAGCTCTCCATAGTTTGATCAATAGAAGCTACTAAAATATTTGGTTTGCAAAGGCTTCTTGGCTCAGGTTTTCAAATGCCAGAACATTTGAGAATATGGAAATTAAGCCAAGACTGTTTTGGGAAGTAGCTTTTGTCAACTGGTGTTAAGGTAAGGAGTATATCATCTAATACACAATCATATGCATAAGCATATCCAAACAACAAGCAAACACTTCAGCATTAAACAAGAAAAAGTTTTTCCCCCTGATTTTTGCATTCTGGACAACTAATCACGGTTGCTGAAAATTGGGATGTTACATATTATCTTGAATACACTAATGTTGCTAATGAAGATTGTGTGAAGTTTTGTATGAAGGAAATTTTCAAGTGTATGGAAGAATAATGTGATGAGATGAAGTATGTACAAAATCTCAATCTTGGAAATGCCACCCGTGTCACCCCAATAAATATTCAAGAAGTACAAGAGTCAAAGCTTGGGGATGACCAAGGCATCCCCTTCTTCATCAATAATCTCAGGTTTTCTTTCAAAACACTTCATTTTTAGATATGCCAACCACCTTGGCAGAAACAATTCGGATTGCTGATTCATATGCCTTGGGTGATCCGACGCAACCTAGGCTCACGTCAAACGAGTCAAGCGATGAGTATTGTCAGCGAGATGGGGCCGGATCATCCCGGAGAAATGATTACCGAGGTAAAAGAAGGGATGACAGACCGGATTATTGGTACAGTTCGCAACAAGTTGCAGGTGTGAATCAGGATCAGCCCGGAGTAGGAAGCAGTCAACGTCAGAAAACTGGAGGACAACAATGGACTCTAAGAAATGATGGTAAGAAAACTTGGACACCAGAGCAGAAAAAACAGTGGCAAGAAAAGAAGGACCGTCTGAGGTATACCTATGAGGCAATGTTGGATCAGCCATGTAAATTTCACACGCCAAATCCGAGTAACCCAGCGGGTCACACAACAAGGAAATGTGAATGGATGCGAAAGATAGAACAAAGTGGTTCAGGGAATGCTCAGGCACCTCGAAATGATCAACCTCGGCAGGAGTTACCCCGACAGCAATTGCTCTCCGGAGCGAACACGCAACAGCTAATGTTGCCTCCCCCTCCGCCGAGGTATGACAACCATGAGAGAAGGGATGCAGTTTATCAGGTGGAGAACCAAAACCAACCGGATCATAGGTACCCCGGAAATGAGGGGAGGAATGAGTACAGATAGCATCATCAGAGTTATTGTGTGTTCACCATGGAAGAGACAGACAGAAAGAGCTTGTAGCGCCGACATATGGAGGTCAATGCAGTAATCTCGGCTGTGACGAGGTATATGCCTTGGTTGGATCAGGAGATTACCTGGAGCATCAAAGATCATCCGAAGCTCATGCCTAGTCCTGGTTCATATGCACTTGTGTTGGATCCAACATTCATTGGGCCTAACATCAATGTGAGGTTCTCAAAGGTGCTAATTGACAATCGCAGTAGCATCAATATCATGTATGTGGACACGATGCGCAAGTTGGGTATCTCGGAGAACATGCTCCAAGCTACAAGGACAACTTTCCATGGCATTGTGTCAGGCATTTCTTGTGAACCAAATGGCAAGGTCCGGGTTGACGTGTTGTTCGGTACAAGAGATAACTGCCGGACCGGGAATTTGGAATTCGAAGTTGTCAATTTGGATAGCGCATATCACGCGTTGCTCGGCAGGCTAGCTCGGAACAAATTCATGGCAAGTTGTCACATCAGTTACCTGAAGATGAAGTTGCTCAGGCCAAATGGTGTGATTCCAATCGCTGGGGATTTCCAACGTTCCTTTGAGTGTGCGTCTGCCGGGTCTAACCTGGCCGAGTCACTCGTGATTGCGCAAGAAAAGAGAAAGATCCAGGAAGTGGCGGCATTGGCTCAGTCCGCGCAGCAGTATATGCCGGCGCTGAGTAACCCGCATGGTAGTGTCTCATTCCAAGCGACAAAAGATACCAAGAAGGTGCCTGTTGATGACATGTTCCCTGAGCGCACCGTAACAATTGGTGCCGGGTTAAATGACAAATAGGAAAGCGAGCTCGTCAACTTCCTCTGTGAGAATCGAGATATTTTTGCTTGGTCCACACAGGACTTGCAAGGTGTTCCGAGGGAGTTGGCCGAGCACTCTTTGAATGTCAGACCCGGAGCAAAGCCGGTGAAGCAACCTCTCTGCCGCTGCGCCGAAGACAGGAGAAAGGTCATAGGAGAGGAGATAACTCGTTTGTTGGCTGCAGGATTTATCATGGAAGTGCTTTACCCGGATTGGCTGTCTAATCCGGTGCTGGTGGAAAAGAAGAAGGATGATCTGAACGTGGCAGTGGTTTGGCGTATGTGCATCAATTACACGAACCTGAATACGGCGTGTCCAAAAGATCCATTCCCACTACCAAGGATAGACCAAGTCATAGATTCCACTGTTGGGTGTGAGTTGTTGTCGTTCATTGATGCGTATTCTGGTTTCCACCAGATACCTCTAAACCCAACTGATCAAATAAAGACTGCGTTTATCACCCCGTATGGGGCTTATTGCTATCGCACCATGCCTTTTGGTTTACGAAATGCAGGGGCAACATACCAGAGATGTATGCAAAAATGTTTGCATGACCAAATCGGTTGAAATGTGCAGGTGTATGTGGATGATGTTGTGATAAAGACCAAGGAAAGCAAAACGCTTCTTGACGGTATCAGGCAGACGTTTGCGAATGAAGCTTAACCTGGGGAAATGTACCTTCGGTGTCCCGGCTAGAAAATTACTCGGATTTCTTGTCTCTAGCCGAGGTATCGAAGTTAATCCAACTAATATCCGGGCCATAGAGCGAATGGAACTGCCGAAGTGTCTTAACGATGTCCAGAAGTTCACTGGTTGCCTGGCATCCTTAAGTCGGTTTGTATGTCGGTTGGGAGAAAAGGCACTGCCTCTCTATAAACTCATGAAAAAGTTGGACAAGTTCATTTGGACGCCGCAGGCCAATGAATCCTTTATCCAACTAAAGAAGATGTTAGCCACTGCACCGGTGTTAGCCTCTCCACTGTCAAAGGAGCCAATGTTTCTCTATATAGCCGCAACTAACCGAGTTGTAAGTGCAGTAATTGTGGTAGAGCGCGACGAAGAGGGTAAGTCAGTGCAAAGGACAGTGTATTATCTGAGCGAGGTATTATCAGCCTCAAAGTAGAACTATCCTCATAATCAAAAGGTGGCATATGGTGTGTATATGGGAGCTAAGAAGCTAAAGCACTATTTCGAGGAGCACCCAATCAAGGTAATATGTGAGGCCCCCATATCCGAGATAATGAGAAACAAGGATGCAAGTGACAGGATTGCAAAATGGGCAATTGAGCTAGCTCTTTATGCGCCACAATATGACAAAAGAGAAGCAATCAAATCTCAGGCTGTGGCGGACTTTTTTGTGGACTAGGCCGAGGTGCAATATGAGCCACCATTGCCAGATCCAAACTTCTGGAGAATGCACTTTGATGGGTCAAAAACAAAAACCGGGTTAGGTGTCGGAGTTGTGCTTACCTCGCCAAAAAAGGACTAGCTGAAATATGTGCTGCAGATCCACTTCACTGCATCAAACAACGTTGCAGAATATGAGGCACTTGTACATGGGCTCAAAGTGGCAAAGGAGATTGGAATACGTCGGATCCAATGCTTCGGTGACTCGGATCTCGTAGACCAGTAAGTCTCCGGACAATGGGATGCTTTGGATGCAAACATGGCATTATACAGATTTCATGTGGAGAAGATATCTGGTTACTTTGAGAGATGCGAATTTCACCATATACCCCGGGTGGAAAATGAGGCTGCCGACGTATTGTCAAAGCTCGGATCAACCCGACAAGCAATTCCACTGGATGTAGCATTGTCAAAGCTCGGATCAACCCCGGGTGTAGCATTGATAGAAAACCATCTATCAGGCTATCCCCGGAGTCTGACTCAATTTTTATCCCGGCAAATACGGAATCAGAGGTTGTGCCCATGGACATTGATGTGGGAAGTGGTTCGCGAAACCCGGGGACTGCCTTGGCAAACCCGGGGACTGCCTTGGCCAACCTGGAGACTGCACAACACGATCCGGTAGAAGTTATGACGGTGGATCAGATGGAAATTGTTGAGGATGTGTTCCCAGTGTGAGCTGTACCAGCTTGGGCACTGCCCATATTCCAATTCCTAAAAGATGGAACTTTACCCGCTGAGGAGGTACTTTCCAGGCAAACTCAGAGGAGAGCAAAAGCATACACGATCATCAATTCCGAGCTACACAAAAGGAGTGTGACTAATGTCCTCCAGCGATGTGTTGACTCGGAGGAAGGACTTGACATCCTCCGAGATATACATCAAGGGGAATGTGGGCATCATGCCTACTCCAGAGCCTTGGTAGTAAAAGCTTTCCGCCATGGGTTTTACTGGCCAAGTGCCTTGGAACAAGCAGAAGATCTGCTAAGAAAATGCAATGGCTATCAGAGATATGCGACAAAGACACATAGGCCAATGTCGGAGCTCAAGACCATACCAGTTACATGGCCATTTGCCGTATGGTGCTTGGATATGGTTGGTCCGTTTAAACCAGCAAGAGGGAACATGACCCACATCTTGGTCATGGTTGACAAATATACGAAGTGGATTGAAGTAAAGCCAATAAGAAAATGTGATCGAGCTACTGCCCTAACATTCCTCGAAGATATCATCTTGAGATACGGTTATCCTCACAGTATAATAACAGATAATGGCAAAAATTTTGCTGAAGGAGCATTTGAAGATCCGGCTGGACGTTGCCTCGGTAGCACACCCCGCATCGAAGGGCAAGTGAAGAGATCAAATGGATTAGTGCAAAGATCAGCGGGGTGCTGGATAGAAGAACTACCAGCGGTACTGTGGAGTTTAAGAACAACTTCGAATCGATCAACGGGCTATACGCCATTCTTTCTGGTATATGGGGAAGAAGCTATATTACCAGCCGACATAGAGCATGACTCGCCTAGGGTCACCCAATACATAGAAGCCGAAGTGCGAGAAGCCCGGCAAAATGATGTTGATCTGCTGGAAGAAGCGAGAGAATTGGCACTGTCCAGATCCTCCATATATCAGCAAAATCTCTGACGCTATCATAGCCAGAAAGTAAACCCCCGAATTTTCCGGGAAGGTGATTTGGTACTCCGGTTGGTACAACGTACTGCTGGCATGCATAAACTATCCCCCCATAGGAAGGGCCGTTCATTGTGAGCAAAGCATTGCAAAATGATTCTTATTATCTTATCGATGCAAAACCACAGGAGAAGAACAGGGCGGACATGTCCGGCAAGGAATCCAAACGTCCATGGAATGTAGCTCTACTTCGTACTTTCTACACTTAGCAGAGAAGTGTATGTATCCGAGTCTCTCATATGTCGGTGTGTATGCCGGCAATGAGATTATCAATGAAATCTTGGCACCTCGAGCAGTAACTCGGGGACTGCCTTAATAATATTGTTTGTCTTCTGTATTTATTATTTATATGTCGGCTGGTGTAAGTTGCTTCTACTTAAGCCGGATTAGTAGTGTGTGAGCACCAAAAACCTAACTCTTCGATGTCCAACAAGATTTGTCTTCATGGCAAGCAAGAGAACAAGTTTGGAATTGCGTATCACATGAAAAACGACTAAGGAAAGAAACTTAATAAAGCCGATGTTTATTTTTCGGACTAATCTTGTACTTACTTTAAATTTATTAAGCTGAATTATTTTGAGCTAATCCTAAAGTTTCCAAGTATTGTTAAGTCAATTTTTGAAACTCAGACTCGTAAGTCATAAAAGCGAAGCAGGGTGGACACGAGCCGAGCCAAGAAATTGGAGGAACAAGAAAATAAAACTCGGGGACTACGCCCAAGTTAATCCGGCATAAAAACTTAGTAGCAAAATATAACTGCTGTGCTTAATACAATTGCACCCGGCATACCGGGGATCTGATAAACTTTAAAGTTTTTTCTCTCAAGGAGCAGTAGGGGGAAGAAGTTCAGCATCATCTTCACTTTCCTCGACGACCGAGGCATCGTCCCCTTCGTCCTCACCCGACCATCTTCGGCAGTTTCATCGTCGGCAGCGCCAAGGAAGCTGGGACCCTCATTGATGAATGGGGGCATATTCAATGAGGCTATGGGCGCAAGCCTTGCGCCGAGCAATCAACTCCGGGTCGCTGGACCATCTAGATCCGGTGCGCATGCGCTTGGAGGTTGAGGTCGATTTTCTCATACCACGTGAGAACGTAGTGGAGAACGATCTCAGCTCCGGCGCTTCCAGCGGATTCCCTCCAAAGGTCGAGCTGGGTCTCGCATTCCATCAACTTGTCAAAGAGAATGGCGGTCCCCTCCGGAGTATCTTCATCAGGCCAAAAGGCGTTGAAGATCCGGATTGCCACGTCAAGGATATCTTTGCCATAATTCTTCACAACTTCCACGAGAGAAGACAGACTGACCAACAGGTCCTCCATGGCATAAGGAATTTCACTGCCATCAGGAGGAATGGGGGTACCCCTCTCTCGGCGGAACTTGGCAACAGCAGTGGTCGCAATAGCATTGCCCTCTGGAAATTTGCCTGAAAACAAGACAAGGGAAGCAAGTAAGGAAAAGACATGTGAAGCAACCCGGAGAAGTTAATGTCGCAGGAAGGAAAAGAACTTACGTGAAATATGGCTGTGGATCCGGGTCAACTCCTTGGTACAGTCATCACGCCTTTTCCGAAGTTGCACAAGTTCTGTGTTTTCTGACTCAAGCTTTACGTCGGCCTCCTTGAGAAGTTCCTGGTCCTTGGCGATCTGGTGGTTGAGGCGCTCTCTTTCTTCAGTAAAGTCTTGGCCTGCCTTCTCCAATTCGGATTTGTGCTGCGCCTTAAGCTTCTTCATTTCTGCCTTAAGCTGGGCAATCTCTTCATCTTTGGTCCGAAGGAGGGCAAGTTCGTCGTCTTTCTTCTTGAGTTCAGCTTGGTGCTGCCCTGCTTGTTCGAGAAAATGCAGCATCATATCAGGCACGGGCAGACTATCTTCAAGAGAAGCTGAAATAGTTTGTTGACGCGGCAAAGCCGAGGTATGAATATTTGCCGAGCCAAGGAGAAAAGGAGATAGAAAGCACAACAAGGTGGAGAAAGATTAACTTACCCTTTATCTGGTCCAAGTTTTTCCTCATGAGGATATTCTCAGCCTCCACACCATCTGCGAAATCCGAATAAGGAATTAACTCGGAAAAAAAAGGTGAAGAGAAATAGAAAATTGCATAGGAGAAAACTTACCCCTTTTTTATCGTGTTCGGCAAGAAGCGCACTATGCTTTGCACGGAGCATCTTGTGAGTATCCAGGAGACGCTGAAATTCAGCGCTCCGACAATTGGTGGTCACCTGAAAGAGCAAAAATGGACAGCTTAGTCTTGTGCATATTCGAAGTGTACAAAATCAGGGCCAAGTGGAACTTAACCCGGCTCTAGGTGTGTGCATATTCGAAGTGTACAAGATCCATGCCAAGTGGAGCTTAACCCGGCTCTAGGTATGTGCATATTTGTAGTGTACAAAATCCGGGCGAGTGGAACTTAACCCGACTCTAGGTGTGTTCATATTCGAAGTGTACAAAATCTCGGCCAAGTGGAACTTAACCCGGCTCTAGGTGTGTGCATATTCGAAGTGTACAAAATCCGGGCCAAGTGGAACTTAACCCGGCTCTAGGTGTGTGCATATTCGAAGTGTACAAGATCCGGGCCAAGTGGAACTTAACCCGGCTCTAGGTGTGTGCATATTCGAAGTGTACAAGATCCGGGCCAAGTACAACTTAACCCGGCTCTAGGTGTGTGCATATTCGAAGTGTACAACATCCGGGCCAAGTGGAACTTAACCCGGCTCTAGGTGTGTGCATATTCGAAGTGTACAAAATCCGGGCCAAGTGGAACTTAACCCGTCTCTAGGTGTGTGCATATTCAAAGTGTACAACATCCGGGCCAAGTGGAACTTAACCCGGCTCTAGGTGTGTGCATATTCGAACTGTACAAGATCCAGGCCAAGTAGAACTTAACACGGCTCTAGGTGTGTGCATATTCGAAGTTATTAAGGAGCTACATTAGTTCTCTAAGGAGCATTCGGCCGAGTAACAAGTTACTCCCCCGGAGGCTCGGGGACTAACGGTTATATCACTAATATCTTCTACATGCTAAGGAAAAGGCGAAATAACGCACCTCCATCATCTGACCTGCAAGGTTAATTGCCTTGGCAGCGGTATTCATCTGGGCAGCAAATTCAGCGGGACCGAACTTCTCCGGGATATCGTCATTGTGGACGAACTTTGCCTTGTTCTAGTTGTTCACAAACTCGATCAAGGTCGGAGGATATCGTTCGCCGCTGAGCATGTGGGGTGCAACTAGACCCTTGGCATGAGCTTCCCTCCTATCAACCTGGGCAAGGGCCGGACTGGTGTGCAAAACAAGTTACGCATCAGCTGGCACGGCAGGGGTGTCCTTCAGCGGTGGAGTCTTTTTTGTGAGCATGGACGCAAGTGTGCGCTGTCCAGCCTCAATTGATGCCGCCTTGGTGGCGTCAGGAGCCTTTTTTCCCTTAGGCTGCTGCTGAGAAGTTAAAGTAGCTGTAGCAGATTTGCCCTTGGGAGCTGCCTTGGTGCTTGCCTTGGTGCTGCTGGTATCTTCTCTCCGAGTCTTGGAAGACTCGGATGAGGCGGAGGGGCTTGGTGCCTTTGATGTTAGTGCCGGAGAAGGTGCTGGCGTTGATTTCCATTTTGGCGGAGGTACTGAGGATATCTCAGACGAAGCTGGTTGCGGCGGAGCCGAAGTGGTGGTTGTTGCTGCCTTGGCAGAGCCAGTTTTCCCCGCGCCAAGGTTGCCCTCCTCTTGACAAGGTGGGCTAGAACCTGGAGCAGTCGTAGAACCCTCCTGAATGGGGCTCAACGGGAGTGAATCGTCGCCACGAGGGGGAGAAGGGTTATGCCGGAGCGGTGAAGCAATACTGGATCCGCTCTGGGGAACTTCTACCATGGCCCTACCGAATCAAATCATAAATGATGAGAAACTATAGTAAAGGAAGAACAAATAAATAGCAAAGGGAGAAGTGGCTTCCTCATCCGAGGTCAGAGGCTCTTTGGGCTTTCGGGCCCTCCGGGCTGTGGCCTTGGTTGGAGGCTTGGTGGCAGTTTTGTCCCCGGACTTCTTTCGCCTTTTAGCTGGCTGAGAAGGCCCAGAGGAAGATGCTAATGCAGCTCCCCTCTTCTTCTTCAGTGCGATCGGGACAGGCTCACCAACAGCAAGGGGAGGACCTTCATGGATCTGCCCACCGTGGTTAGCTGATGCCGGAAAAGCATAAGAAAGGGGGACAGCATCAAATGCCTCCATCACCTCAACGTCCGAATCATCTTCATCGTCGGGCCAATCTCTAATGGAAGAGAGTTTACCGGTGTGTCGTTTGGTCGCATCTGCCATCGGCAGGAACATCTCCTGATCCGGTTCCTCCTCATCCGAGGTATCGCGATCAGGCGCCCATTTGAGAGAAGGCTCGGTGCCATCCTCGATGGTTTGCTGAAGAAACATCTAAGGGAAAGAAAAGGCAACAAGATTAAACCTACAACAAAGACTGACATAGGATTTAATTTGGAAAAGGTTTGGGGCACGAGACTTACCGCGGGGGGAAGCCTGTCTCGACAGAAGTGTTCAATTCCCTACGTCCACTCAGAGGAGAAGTCCTTGTGGGTGGTGAAGAGGGCCTTGACCCGGCGGTAGATCTCGGTGTTGCTTAACTCGAACGAAGAGGTCCGGTTGGGGTCGCGGCCCCAGCTCATATGACAGAGTTTATGTGTGCGTTTCTAGAGGGGTAGATCCGGTTGTGAACAAACGTGATCATTGCGTCTTCATTGCGCAATCCCTGATCCTTCAGCTCCTGGAACCTCTAGTTGACTTGGTTCGCCAAGACAGTGGGCTTCTTGGGGACCTTGTCCCATAAATCCGGGTTAGGAGGACCCGGAATGTAGGGGCGCAGCCGGATCAAATCTTCAGATGTGCTATTCCGTACATAGAAGAAGGTCCGGGCCCATCCCTTGCAAGAGTCAAGCCCCGTGACTCGGGGGGAAGATGGATTGTTTCCGGGGAGAGATAGACGCAGCGCCGAACTGCGTGAGCTGTTTGTCCTCCGGATCAAGTTGTATGTTCGGAATCACCTTCCGGCAAAGGCCAAAGAACCCGATCTAGAGCTCCTTCATGGGCCATACTCTGGCGTAGCCCTCGATGGTGGAAGCAAAGGCGGAGAGAGACGTGATGGCGTTAGCCAGAAGATGGTGCGGCTGAAGCTCATACGTATTGAGCCAGTCATGGAAAAAATCACTAACTAGGACACCAAACACGCGCTGGAAGTGGGATAGAAACACCACATACTCACCCGGATTGGGTGAGGGGGCAAGCTCGGCGGTAGTGAGGCGTGCGGTGACGCCCTCCGGGATACGCCTGGTGCGATAGAGCCAATCCAGGTCATCCTGGCAGACCCAGGATCTGGCCCACGCACCGCGGTCGGCGTTCGCCGCGTCTTCCTCCATTTCCTGCTCTGTGATGGTGAGTTCCTCCTCAGTGATCTCAAGATCACTCCCCTAACTAGCACTAGCAGCGGTGGGAGGCAGTGGCCTAGACTGGCGGGGACCCGTGGCGGAGGAGATGCGCGGAGGTGGTGGCAACGCTGCTGCCTGTCGAAGCAGTGCGGCGGCGACGCTGCCACTCAGATGCGGTGGCGGCGGTGCTATCGCTGGAGAAGATGAGGAAGAAGTAGAGGCAGAGGGGCGCGGAAGTGGGGAAAGGACCCAAGGGGCACGCCCCTCCCCTATTTAACCACTCCCTTAAGGGGGTAGTGGAATCGCGTTTTGCGGGCGTGCCACACGGTGTGGCCGTGTATGACCCGGATCAACAAATCAGCGACGAGCCACAAGAAGGGCCATAGGGCGCAACGGATCCCACGACGCGACGTTATGATACAGCTAACGAGGAGGCAGGCACGACGTGACGTGCGCTACAGTAACTTCTGACAATAACTGCGACGGTTAGTGTCACAGACCCTTAAAATGAGGCAAAGTAATGATTAACCTCCAAGTGGGGAAGCGTACGAGAGAAGGAAGAATGACCCGGATGAGTACGAGGTGACTCGGCCAACAAGTAAAAACTTGGAATGTGCCAAGGGAAAGAAAACCTGCAGAATCTGGATTATGAGGTAACTCGGAGAAGGAGCAAGAGGCTCAGTAAAATTGAACCTGCTGTGGCCTTAGCAGCTAAGGCAGCTAAGACCGCACCAGCTTCGGGGACTATTGTTGGGGGGATACCCCCGGGTAGGGTCACACTGGGGTATAAAGGCCTAGTTAGCCGAGGTATGGCAAGGTCAAAGCAAGTGCTGACCGAGTCACCTCAAGGCAGGCCGAATCACGGAGTAACCCGGACCAGGGGACGTCCACCTAACTGGCTCTCAACCGTCTTATGTCGTATGTTGGTAAGATGTATCTAACTTATATGCAGGAACATGTGTGGTCGGATCAACTATGTAGGATCCGGGTTATATCAAGCTTGTAAGAGAAGGAAGGTATCTCTGTGGTCAAAGGTGACCACTGTATGCAGAGCGTGAGCGAAGCGGACAGAGGCAGGACCACCGAGGCATGGCCGACAAAGGTGATGATGTCTATGTCGGATGACGCAGGCGCCGTAGAGGCTCACGTAGCCTCTACATGGATGACGTGGGGCTAAAGTGACCCGGTCGGCTTACTATTCTGGGAAGAGGCATATTCCCTAGAATATGCCTCCACGTATGCCCTAAGTGGAGACCTAGCCACCCCTATATAAGGAGGGCTAGGGCCTCTATAGAAGGGGTTGATTGGTCTTGGCTTGGTTATCTCCTAGAGAATTATGTTTTGCTAGTGGTGAGAGTAAGAGAGTTCTTCTTCCTCCTCTCCCCAATACAGCTCAACGAGCACTTGTAAACCTTGGTAGTGAATCAATACAAAGTTATTGTGTGTGCAATCACCACACTATCCCTCCCTGGATTACCCTAGTGTATTTAGTCCCCACCTTTAGCCTATCCATGGTATCTGCCGTGACACCACCACGACAGTTTCATGCACAATCATGTTGTTCTTGGAGCGTCTTTGTTTTTAGTTCTCTTTTTATTTATTCGCGGCAATAAGTTGGTTGGATCCCAACACACTTCTTTTGGAGAGAGAGACACCCCGTTATTCATTGACTAGAACACTCTAGTTTTCACTCTTACTGTTCTGTGAGTGTTCTCCTTTGTTAGCACTGTGTTTAGCTTTAGTTTTCTTATTATTTTGGCTTAGAACTTTTTAGTTCTTCTTTGTATATGGATGAGACATGCTCTTTGGTATTTATTTATTATTACCTTCGAGAGTTGTTTCAAATAAGTCGATTGGTGTTGGAAAAGAGTAGGAAGTTTGATGCTTATAGTAGTACAAAAAGGAAGCTTGTTTTGACTGTGACTTAGAATTTATCATGTCATGCTAGATGTTGCTTTGACCACATGCTTAGTGATTATTGTTGTAGCATGACTTGTTTCAAACAATTGAGATTGCTTAATGGGCCTTGAAAAAAATCAAGCGTTGTTTTAGCATACAAAAGCATAATATTGTGGTATTCTCCTTTGATGCTTTATTTGGGTTGACTTGGAACATGCTTACACCATGTTAAGACTATGAACCAGTCACCATATCCTCTATGATCATTTAGTTTTTGACTTGTAATATCACTTTATGCTTTAATTAATAATGTTTTGTCGCTTTGCATGATTATGGCCATTATTGCTCTCTTAGTTGGTCGCTCCTTGTCTTTTGCTAGCCTCCACCTGTACCAAGTATGAGTTATATTCATGCATCCAACCTCCAAGAAAACCAAGTTATTCCAAAGAGTCCACTATAAACTCCTATGCATGTTGTGTTACACCATTCCAAGTATATTCATGTTTTTATCTACCTTCCAAATTAAACTTTTGTTATGTGAAAATTAGTGATTAAAGCTCTCACAAACTTGATGGCACACTTTATTTTCTTGCACTTAATAAACTTGAACCATTGTATCCATCTATGTTGCTTATATGCTTGAACATTATCAGTTGTGAATTAGTAGAACCATGTTACCATGGGGAACGCTTTCAACATTGTACTTATTATTCAGTTGATATCATGTTATTTTGTTTATGGATCCCGGTGGTGTGAAATAAAAGGGGAGCTTTTAAGCTCATGGAGTTTGTATGTGTGTTACAAAAATGCCTGGGCGGCTAGCCTAAGCCATGCCTAACATGGTGGAAACTTGCAACATAACCATAGTGAGCATTCTATCAAGCATCCTCAATAAAAACCTATGCAGATAGCATATAAAAAGATCGTTGAGATGCTCATTGTATGTTGCCTTGTCATTTTGATATGGGAAAGCTCCTGTGTCATGGGGCAAGGTGTACCCCGTTGGCGGTTCTCCATGATACACATGTACTTACAATGAAAAGAACTTACTTGTGACTAAAGTTGAGTAGCATGAGGTTCGGTACTCGTAAGCAAGGGGCATGAGATTTTCAACTTATAACTTGTCAAGCATATCCTCATATTTGTGTCACTTTAACCTTAATCACCTCAAGATGCTTATGATAGGGGCAATGAGAGCTAAAAGCTAATAAGTACCATAATTTTCGGAAGCTCTTTATGAAACTTGAATCCCTGCTTCCCTTTGTGAAGGGCCTTTCTTTTTTACTTTTATGTTGAGTCTCCATCTTCTATCTTTATGCACCAATTCAGAGAGCATAGTGGTCATTCTTAGTTTAATGTCAATTTTCCCAAAACTTGTTTATTAATTCATAACTTTGATATTGCTTGTTCTTAAATTATTTGTATCTAGTCACCCTTATGAACTTTGAAGGTGTCCTATGCATTTATGTTTTGCTATACCATGAGGGACAAGTGGAATACCACTCTTTTTATGTATTGTATATGTGAAACAAACAAACGTTTTTCAGTGCATTGTTATTCATGATCTTTTTTTGTACCTTTTCATGTTATAACCTAGTTGTTATGTCTTATTGTTAGAACTCTATCTTCCATGCTCATGTTTAGATTACTATGATCCCAGCTATCAATGTTTTACAATACCTTGATCAAGATTGTGATGCTGCATGTCACCTCAAAAATTATTATTTTTATCACATACCTACTCGAGGATGAGCAGGAGTTAAGCTTGGGGATGCTTGATACGTCGTAAACGTATCTATAATTTTTGATGTTCTTTGCTTGTTTTATATCAAATTTCTTATGTTTTGTTCACACTTTAAGGTATTTTTATACATTTTCTGGAACTTGATGTTGCCTATTTTCTTCTATTTTTGGTTTCAGAAAAGCTAGTAACGAAATATTCTTGGAATTGGACGGGACAAAAGCCAAAGTCAATATTTTACCCAAAGCAATACGGAGACCGAAGGGGAGACGAAGTGGAGCACTAGGGTGGCTACACCTGGTGGTCGCATGGCCAGGGGCGCGCCACCAGGTGGTGTGGGCCCCTGGAGCTCCACGTACCTTGCCCCTTCTCCTATAAAAGTACCGCAGGGCAAAAACCCTAGATACTAGATCAGAATTCAACGAAAAGGTTCCGCAGCACCGCCACCACCGAAGAGGAGATTCAGGGGATAGAAGTCTCTGTTCTGGCACCCTGCCGGGACGGGGAAGTGCCCCCGAAGCCATATCCGTCGACTCCACCGCCATCTCCATCGCCATCGCTGACTCCCATGGCAAGGAGGGAGTAGTTCTCTCTCGAGGCTAAGGGCTCTACCGGTAGCTATGTGTTCATCTCTCTCTATGAGTGATCTTATTGAGATCATGAGCTTTGTAATCTATAGATCTATTCTGCTACTCAAGTGCTTTAATTAATCTCTGCTTATCCCCATGTGTGTGAAGTTGACAGTGTGCACACCGTGTGGCACTTTGGCTAAGGTTACAGAAATACTTATCATGAGTATAATTTGAGTTGGATGTCTATATGAGATTGTGGTGTTCGTTGGATCCATCTGGCCCTCAAGGTAATAGTGAGGGGTTATCTAGATGGGGAGTGCGAACTTTAAGGAGTGCTGTTATAACCCTACATCGTTCAACCAGAGAGTAGTTCAGGGTTGCATAATGAAGATAAGATATTTATATGAGAGTGTCCACTAGTGAAAGTATGATCCCTAGGCCTTGTTTCTAAGCATTGAAACACTATTTACAATCAGTCTTGTTACATGTTTGCTTGCTAGCACTCTTATTTCAGATTGCAATTACCACTTATAATCATCCATGTTACTTGTATTTCACTATCTCTTCACCGATCTAGTGCACGTATACACATGACAAGTGTATTGGGTGTGTTGGGGACACAAGAGACTTCTTGTATCTTGATTGCAGGGTTGCTTGAGAGGGATACATTTGACCAGTTCCTCCCTGAGTTCAATAAACCTTGGGTGATCCACTTAAGGGAAACTCGTTGTTGTTCTACAAACCTCTACACTTGGAGGCCCAACACTGTCTACGAGAATAGAAGTCTACGTAGACATCATGTTGTGCGTGTGTTCTTTTCATAAACCACAACTAGAGTCATTGCATGTCTATTCTTTTCATAAATCACATATGGATCCACTAGAGTCATTGCATGTGTGTTCTTTTCATAAACCACATGGTTCCACCAGTTTCATTGCATGTGTATTCTTTTCATAAACCATAGCTAGAGTCATTGCATGTCTTTTCTTTTCATAAACCACATGGATCCAGTAGAGTCATTGCATGTCTGTTCTTTTCACAAACCACATATGGATCCACTAGAGTCATTGCATGTGTGTTCTTATCCTAAACTAGCACTAGAGTTCATTGCATGTGTGTTCTTTTCCTAAACCATATATGTATCCACCAGTCATTGCATGTGTGTTCTTTTCATAAACCACATGGATCCACCTGTGTCATTGCTTGTGTGTTCTTTTCATAAACCATAACTAGAGTCATTGCATGTCTGTTCTTTTCATAAACCACATATGGATCCACCAGAGTCATTGCATGTGTGTTCTTTTTATAAACCACAGCTCGAGTCATTTCATGTCTGTTCTTTTCATAAACCATATGGATCCACTAGAGTCATTGCATCTGTGTTCTTTTCACAAACGACTTATGGATCCACTAGAGTCATTGCATGTGTGTTCTTTTCCTAAACTAGATATGGACCCGCCAGAGTCATTGCATGTGTGTTCTTTTCATAAACCTCATGGAACCACAAGTGTCATTGCATGTGTGTTCTTTTCATGAACTACAACTAGAGTCATTGCATGTATGTTCTTTCCATAAACCACATGGATCCACTAGAGTCATTGCATGGGTGTTCTTTTCACAAACCACCTATGGATCCACTAGAGTCATTGCATGTGTGTTCCTTTCCTAAACTAGCTCTAGAGTTCATTGCATGTGTGTTCTTGTCCTAAACCACATATGGATCCACCAGAGTCATTGCATGTGTGTTGTTTTCATAAACCACATGGATCCACCAGTGCCATTGCATGTCTGTTCTTTTCATAAACCACAACTAGAGTCATTGCATGTTTGTTCTTTTCATAAACCACATGGACCCACAAGAGTCATTGCATGTGTGTTCTTTTCACAAACCACATATGGATCCACTAGAGTCATTGCATTTTATCCTAGACCAGCACTAGAGTCATTGCATGTGTTTTCTTTTCCAAAACCACATATTGATCCACCAGATTCATTGCATGTGGGTTCTTTTGATAAACCACATGGGTCCACCAGTATCATTGCACATGTGTTCTTTTCATGAACCACAGCTAGAGTCATTGCATGTCTGTTCTTTTCTTAAACCACATGGATCCACTAGAGTCATTACATGTGTGTTCTTTTTACAAACCACATATGGATCCACTAGAGTCATTGCATGTGTGTTCTTTTCCTAAACCACATGGATCCACTAGAGTCATTGCATGTGTGTTCTTTTCATAAACCACATGGATCCACCAGTGTCATTGCATGTGTGTTCCTTTCATAAACCACAGCTAGAGTCATTGCATGTTTGTTCTTTTCATAAACCACATGGATCCACTAGAGTCATTGCATGTCTCTTCTTTTCACAAACCATATATGGATCCACTAGAGTCATTGCATGTGTGTTCTTATCCTAAACCAGCACTAGAGTTCATTGCATGTGCTTTTTTCCTAAACCACACACGGATCCACCAGAGTCATTGCATGTGTGTTCTTTTCATAAACCACATGGATCCACCTATGTCATTGCCTGTTTGTTCTTTTCATAAACCACAACTAGAGTCATTGCATGTTTGTTCTTTTCATAAACCACATATGTATCCACTAGAGTCATTGCATGTGTGTTCTTTTCATAAACCCCAGCTTGAGTCATTGCATGTTTATTATTTTCATAATACACATGGATCCACTAGAGTCATTGCATATGTGTTCTTTTCACAAACGACATATGGATCCACTAGAGTCGCACTACAAAAAATCTGGTGACTAGTGACCTTTTTTTAAGGACCATGGTTTTTTTGGTCATTGATCTATGACCATTGCGAACCAATTGGTCATAGAGAATCTGGTAGGGTCCAAACGTTGAAGAATAACGACCAATTTAGTCAAGAATGTCATAATTTGCTAACCTAGAATGGTCATAGATGAACAACTTGGTTTATAGAATGAGAGATGCGAGGAGAACCGTTGGATCAAAGTATAATGGACGGAATAGATTGCAATTCGGGACTCGGTTGGCACGGATTGATGTCTTGGCATCCTGTCTCTCCACTCCCCCAAGAACTAACAGGCACGTGGCCGCCATGATGGAAAGGGTTACCCTCGCTCGAGTCCTCGAAACCCTAATCCCTAGTATCCCTTTCTCCCTCGCAAATATAGACGCCCATCGCATTCCTGCGCCGCCGCCCCTAACCCTAATCTTCTCGACCCTTCCCCTCATCGTCCCCATTGAATCCCACACTGTTGCTCATGGAAGGGGTGGCATCCCCATGCCTATGCTCGTGCAAGGGGTCAGACTCCCATGCCTCCACTCCTGTAGGAGGAGATGAAGTTGCATCCTCCCTAGCTCGGTCTCCTCCGCTGCCAGATCCTGTGCTAAAGTGCCGGTTCTTCTCCTCCCCGATAGAACCACCCCCGGATCACCTCAGCATACCACCGACCTTACACACCGCACCCCTCGAGATCTCTAGCCACGCCTTTGAGCCCCATCTACCATGATGCTTCAGTGGAGAAGACCTTGTCAAGGCGGGAGTACAAGATCACCTAGACGATAGGAAACATGGTGGATCCATCACTCGTCTTGATCAACCCCATCCTCCGCGTGGCCAACGAAGTCGAGTCAGGTAACCCACGCGTCCCATACATTTGTAAGAAATCCCACCCTTCTTTCCCAATCTAGTCGAAGTTACTCGCTGGAGAGAGTAATTCCATGTCCCATCTCTTCTTCCCACAAATTCCAAGCTGTGTAGGATAAAATCTAAGGTAAAGGAGAGATATTTGACTGACTTGCCGAGCAATTTTGTCTGGCCCTCATGCAGGAGAACGACCCAACGCTCAACGGGAGGTGCATCGCAGGAGCCTAGCTGGAGCCGAGTCCGTCGGTGACCCTGTCTTCCGCCTCCAGCATCAAGGGAGTGGCTGCACAACATTTAGCAGGCTCGTTGTTGCTACAGATCTGGGGTCCCCTGCCATCTTTGCTATGGTGAAGAAGAACAACAACATGTGAGTGTCTCATTTCCTCTCGTTGTCTGATTACAATAATTAGAGGCACATGTTATGATTTTTAGTGGATCCCTACTGCAGAACATGCGATGTTTATCTTGTTAGATGGAGGCATGCTTGAATATGTGATGCATAGATCTTATTGTTTGAGAAATTACTACCAGACTTTACCCACGATCTTAGCAGATCTGGATCACTAGACACATGTCTCTACCAGCCTTTGAAAGTGGGGACAATGCCATCAAAATGTTTCCTATTTTGTTGTTTCCATATATTGCAGGCACTTAGATTTACAACTTCCAAGAACAGCCCCCTCCAAGTATCGCTTGCCCTGGATAGACATGTCAAATCTCAGTCTAGTGTTCACACCTGTAGCGAATGAAGCATATTGATAATTGCATAGTTGTTATGTATGTTTGCTACAAATTATTCCATGGTAACTAGCTGAGAAAAAATACATAAGGAAACATTTAGGCTAGTTAAACATATACGAATTCCCAGATAGTATAAAAACACACTACTGATTTTGTTTCATTTGATCATAGGAGTACCAACCAGAGCCAAGAGGTCCAGGATTTAGCTATGACAGCACTTCTATGATTCTATAGTGATGTATTTTGTAGGCCTAAAGTTATGTATTTTCCATGATGCACTTCTGTGATTCTATCATGTCTTCATGTGAACTATGTGTCAAACTGTACTACTCTTAAGTCTTATGTGTGTGATGCTACGACTTGCACTCTTAAGTCAAACTGTACTACTCTTAAGTATTTTATGTCAACCATCCGTGTGCACATGGTAACTAATTTGTTAATAGGTTTGAGCACCAGAATAGATCAACTTACAAGTTTGCAAAGTCTTACGATTTCATTAAGTCACTTTGCTTGTTTATTTTGGTATCCACCCAACAATTTTAAATGTTTATGAAGTACATAGATTATGTGGAATAGAATGCATGTGTTATACCAGATTATCTGTAGTACACAGTTTGATGCACTGTTTTAGATATGTTTCTTTCCTGCCTCTAAGACGATATTTTCTTTTCCTTGTGTTTGTTTTTCATAGGTAGTTTGGTCACTGGAGGTTGAGGCTTTCAGTGGATGTCTGGGCTTCACTAGGTATGTTGTTTGGTCAGATTTGGGTAATAGGCATCTACTAAGGTTGTGTTAAAGGGTGTTTATGCCCATTCAAAAGAGGCATCTTCCAAGTGTTCATATGCTTCCAAGTGTTCATATGCTGCTAAAGATGTGTTGAACCATAAAGTCAATCTTAGCAATGAAAATATTAATAGAAGAATCTTGGATTTCTGTGGTCATGTGCATATACTGGAATAAGATTCAGGAAGAAAATCAATAATCCCTTCATCTATGTGCTTTTACAGCTTATTAAGAATTGGGATCACCTTCAACTTTAATTCTAATAAAGAAAAATATATTCTGTGGAGCAGTCACAGTTAACAAAATCTCTCGTATAGGTTAATTATTTTTATTATGTGTTGTTGCTAGAGTCCTAGAAAAAATTCGGTTGACATGCTTCTGTTAGGTTGAATGTTAGCAGCTTCCGAACTTTGAGCTAAAGTTTTGATATTAAGCGGATGGCATGAATCTGATTCTGTAATACTTGAGAAAGTCACACTAACCAAGTCAAGTGTATTTTCTGATTTTAAGATTCGCTTTATTGTAGTTTGGTATGCCTGAGATAATAGATATAAATTGGTTGCCAATATCTTTGTTTTCGTCTATAACTGTTTTTGTCTGATGATGGTTAGGGTGTTTTTTGACGTTTGTTTATCTCGACAATTATATCTACTTCACCGATGTTGTTTGTTGCTTCTTCTTATTTTGTTTTGTTGAGGGGTTATTTAGTTTGATTCATCTCTGTAATAATTGCCAGCTTGTTTATTTCAGGTTGTCTAGTGGTGTTGCTTGCTGTTGTGCCTTTTTTCCTATTTTCATGTTCTGCCTGTTTTGCTTGCTGTAATAATCACATGTTATCTCTGTAATAAAGTTATACCACAAAACGACCTTGTCTACTATTTTATATGGATACTCGCTTGTTTGCTTTGCATAATGGACTGATCCATCAGGACAGGAGAATGTGTTGTTGCTGCTGATATCCTGGAGTTTTTGAAGAGGCTTATCATGGAGTTCTTGAAGAGGCCTAGCCTGCTGCTGATTTTTTGTAACATATGCAACACGTAGTAGCATTGCTTGTGACCTGAAAACTATAGTTTGTGTGTATATCTGTTCTGTAAATCAACTCAGCATGTATTATTTTGAGTTATTATTTAATATATTCCATGTGTTCTCTCTTTTCTGAATGAAATATTGGTTAGTCCTTATAAATTCCCCGGAGTTTGGGACTAGATGGAAATGGATGTCAGATTAGTGGGACCAATGTGAAATAGAAACCTGACAAGTCGGACATATCTAACCGATGGGACCAGCTCTAGAATTAAATATATATTAGAAATTATTTGACAAAAAGGATGAAGCACAAAATTAAACGGGCCTTGAAAATGCCAGAATCCTAGAAAGAAAAGGGCTGAATTTTTGGGCTTGGCCCATGTAGATAGTTGAGCTGGACTGGGCTAATTCTGATCTGCGACTATTTGATTTAGTCACAGATTTTCAACATAGGATTGGCCACGTCAGATCCTAGGTGGACAGGGTAGATGGCTCGTGACCAAAACAATTGGTCATAGAATCTCTGACCATCTATGTTGGTCATAGACATTTATGACCAATTTAGAAAAAAGGTCGTGGTGTTTAACTAGTGACGCTCAACTTTTGACCATCTGCATTTGGTCATAAAAAGGCCATACATTAAAAACTATGACCTTTCAGTGACCAATATGGAGGTTTATGTATCACCACATTTCTTGTAGTGTCATTACATATGTGTTCTTATCCTAAACCAGCACTACAGTCATTGCATGTGTGTTCTTTTCCTAAACTAGATATGGATCCACCAGAGTCATTGCATGTGTGTTATTTTCATAAACCTCATTGATCCACAAGTGTCATTGCATGTGTGTTCTTTTCATGAACCACAGCTAGAGTCATTGCATGTATGTTCTTCCCATAAATCACATAAAGATCCACCAGAGTCACTGTGATGACCCACAAGTATAGGGGGTGTATCACAGTATTTTCGAGGGAAGTGAAACCGAATTTATGGATTCAACATAAGGCGAGCCAAAGAATATTTATAAGCCTTAACAACTGAGTTGTCAATTCAGCTGCACCTAGAAACAATCTTGCTCACAACAGTTTATCAGTAGCAATAGTTTTGTAGTAGGAATAGTAAAGTAATAGTAGTAGTAGAGTAAAGACAGTAGTAACAATAGCAGTAAACAATAGGATTCGAGTGCGGTAGGCATAGGGATGGATGGATAGGCGTTGCATGGACAATACAATTCACATAGCAATCAAAACATAGGGCAATTGCAGACAAATAAGATAAACCATCCAAGGACTAGATAATCCTAGGCATGTGTTCCATATATAGTCATACGTGCTCGCAATGAGAACTTGCACAACATCTTTTGTCCAGCCAGCCCGTTTGCAGCGAGGCCTCAAGGGAACTAGTGGCAATTAAGGTGCTCCTTTTAATAGAGCACCAGAGCAAAGCATTAACACTCCGTGAACACATGTGATCCTCACATCAAAGCCATTCCCTCCGGTTATCCCGATTTCTGTCACTTCGGGGCCATTGGTTCCGGACAACAACGTGTGTATACAACTTGTAGATAAGACCAAAAACAATACTATCATAATGAATCAATAACATGTTCAGATCTGAAATCATGGCACTCGGGCCCTAGTGACAAGCATTAAGCACAACAAGTCTCAACAAAGTCAGAAAGCACTAATAAAAGATACTAGGCACCATGCCTTAACAATCTGATGCCATTACATGAATGATCTCATCCAATCCCTACCATCCCCAGAGCCTACAGCAGGGGATTACTCACTCATAGATGGGGGAAACATGGATGGTCGATGGAGAAGCGATGGTGATGATGATGGCGATGATCTCCTCCAATTCCCCATCCTGGCAGGGTGCCAGAACGGAGTTTCTGGTGCTGTTTCGTGGAATCTGGTGGTGGCGGCAGAGTGGAACTCCTTCTAGAAAAACGTCGAACCCCCTAGAGATTTTAGGTCAGAAGGCTTCTTATAGGCGAAGAGGGAGACCAAGGGGCAGCCCGGGGGGCTCACACCATGCCCTGGTGTGGCCAGGCCCAGCCCGTGCCTGGGGGGTGTGGCCAGCCCCTGGCCCTCCTCCGTCTCATATTCTGGCTCCATGAGTCTTCCGAAAAAATAGGCACTTTGGCTTTCGTTCCGTCCAATTCCGAGAATATTCATTTTTTGACTTTCCTGGAACCAAAAACAGCAGAAAACAGGCAGCTGGCACTGTGGCTCTTGTTAATAGGTTAGTCCAAGAAATCATATGAAAAGTACTCCAAAGTGTGGAAAAAACACCAGAAAGTGGATAAAACCAAGCATCAAACATCAAAAATAATAGATACATTTGCAATGTATCACAATGCATCTGTGTTGTTTTCCTAAACCACATGGATCCACCAGTGTAATTGCATGTGTGTTCTTTTCATAAACCACAGCTTGAGTCATTGCATGTCTGTTCTTTTCATAAACCACATGGATCCACTAGAGTCATTGCATATGTGTTCTTATCCTAAACCAGCACTAGACTCATTGCATGTGTGTTCGTTTCCTAAACCAAATATGGATCCACTAGAGTCATTACATGTGTGTTCTTTTCAGGAACCACATATGGATCCACTAGTGTCTTTGCATGTGTGTTATTTTCATGAACAACAGCTAGAGTCATTGCATGTCTTTTCTTTTCATAAACCACATGGATCCACTAGAGTCATTGCATGTGTGTTGTTTTC
Organism: Avena eriantha; assembly: GCA_910589775.1. Taxonomy (NCBI): domain Eukaryota; kingdom Viridiplantae; phylum Streptophyta; class Magnoliopsida; order Poales; family Poaceae; genus Avena; species Avena eriantha. The sequence goes on from OU342742.1 coordinate 403,170,332, forward strand.
ACAAACCACATATGGATCCATTAGAGTCATTGCATGTGTCCTCTTTTCCTAAACCAGCACCAGAGTTCATTGCATGTGTGTTCTTTTCCTAAACCACATATGGATCCACTAGAGTCATTGCATCTTATCATAGACCAGCACTAGAGTCATTGCATGTGTGTTCTTTTCCGAAACCACATATGGATCCACCAGAGTCATTGCATGTGTGTTCTTTTCATAAACCAGATGGCTCCACCAGTATCATTGCATGTATGTTCTTTTCATGAACCACAGCTAGAGTCATTGCATGTATGTTCTTTTCATAAACCACATGGATCCACTAGAGTCATTACATGTGTGTTCTTTTCACAAACCACATATGGATCCACTAGAGTCATTGCATATGTGGTCTTTTCCAAAACCACATATGGATGCACTAGAGTCATTGCATGTGTGTTCTTTTCATAAACCACATGGATCCACCAGTGTCATTGCATGTGTGTTATTTTCACAAACCACATATGGATCCACTAGAGTCATTGCATGTGTGTTCTTATCCTAAACCAGCACTAGAGTTCATTGCATGTGTGTTCTTTTCCTAAACCACATATGGATCCACCAGAGTCGTTGCATGTGTGTTCTTTTCATAAACCACATTTATCCACCTATGTCATTGTATGTGTCTTCTTTTCATAAACCACAACTAGAGTCAATGCATGTCTGTTCTTTTCAAAAACCACATATGGATACACTAGAGTCATTGCATGTGTGTTATTTTCATAAACCCCCAACTTGAGTCATTGCATGTCTATTCTTTTCATAAACCACAAGGATCCACTAGAGTCATTGCATGTGTGTTCTTTTCACAAACCACATATGGATCCACTAGAGTCATTACATATGTGTTCTTATCCTAAACCAGCACTAGAGTCATTGCATGTGTGTTCTTTTCCTAAACCAGATATGGATCCACTAGAGTTATTGCATGTTTGTTCTTTTCATAAACCTCATGGATCCACAAGTGTCATTGCATGTGTGTTCTTTTAATGAACCAAAGCTAGAGTCATTGCATGTCTGTTGTTCCCATAAACCACATAAAGATCCACCAGAGTCACTGCATGTGTGTTCTTTTCCTAAACCACATGGATCCACCAGTGTCATTGCATGTGTGTTCTTTTCATAAACCACATCTTGAGTCATTGCATGTCTGTTCTTTTCATAAACCACATGGATCCACTAGAGTCATTACATGTGTGTTCTTTTCAGAAACCACATATGGATCCACTAGAGTCATTGCATATGTGTTCTTTTCCAAAACCACATATGGATCCACTAGAGTCAATGCATGTGTGTTCTTTTCATAAACCACATGGATCCACCAGTGTCGTTGCATGTGTGTTCTTTTCACAAACCACAGCTTGAGTCATTGCATGTCTGTTCTTTTCATAAACCACATGGATCCACTAGAGTCATTGCATATGTGTTCTTATCCTAAATCATCACTAGACTCATTGCATGTGTGATCTTTTCCTAAACCAAATATGGATCCACTAGATTCATTACATGTGTGTTCTTTTCAGGAACCACATATGGATCCACTAGTGTCATTGCATGTGTGTTATTTTCATGAACAACAGCTAGAGTCATTGCATGTCTGTTCTTCCTATAAACCACATGGATCCACTAGAGTCATTGCATGTGTGTTGTTTTCACAAACCACATATGGACCCACTAGAGTCATTGTATGTGTGTTGTTTTCCTAAACCAGCAGCAGAGTTCATTGCATGTGTGTTCTTCTCCTAAATCACATATGGATCCACTAGAGTCATTGCATCTTATCATAGACCAGCACTAGAGTCATAGCATGTGTGGTCTTTTCCGAAACCACATATGGATCCACTAGAGTCATTGCATGTGTGTTCTTTTCATAAACCACATGGATCCACCAGTATTATAGCATGTGTGTTATTTTCATGAACCACAGCTAGAGTCATTGCATGTCTGTTCTTTTGATAAACCACATGGATTCACTAGAGTCATTACATGTGTGTTATTTTCACAAACCACATATGGATCCACTAGAGTCATTGAATATGTGTTCTTTTCCTAAACCACATATGGATCCACTAGATTCATTGCATGTGTGTTCTTTTCATAAACCACATGGATCCACCAGTGTCATTGCATGTGTGTTCTTTTCATAAACCACAGCTAGAGTCACTACATGTCTGTTCTTTTCATAAACCACATGGATCCACTAGAGTCATTGCATGTCTGTTCTTTTCACAAACCACATATGGATCCACTAGAGTCATTGCATTTGTGTTCTTATCCTAAACTAGCACTAGAGTTCATTGCATGTGTGTTCTTTTCCTAAACCACATATGGATCCACCAGAGTCATTCCATGTGTGTTCTTTTCATAAACCACATGGATCCACCTGTGCCATTGCTTGTGTGTCCTTTTCATAAACCATAACTAGAGTCATTGCATGTCTGTTCTTTTCATAAACCACATATGGTTCCACCAAAGTGATTGCATGTGTGTTCTTTTTATAAACCCCAGCTTGAGTCATTTCATGTCTGGTCTTTTCATAAACCACATGGATCCACTAGAGTCATTGCATCTGTGTTCTTTTCGCAAACCACTTATCGATCCACTAGAGTCATTGCATATGTGTTCTTATCCTAAACCAGCACTAGAGTCATTGCATATCTATTCTTTTCACAAACCACATATGGATCCACTAGAGTCATTGCATGTGTGTTCTTATATTAAACCAGCACTAGAGTTCATTGCATGTGTGTTCTTTTCCTAAACCACATATGGATCCACCAGAGTCATTGCATGTGTGTTCTTTTCATAAACCACATGGATCCACCAGTGCCATTGCATGTGTGTTCTTTTAATAAACCACAGCTAGAGCCATTGCATGTTTGTTCTTTTCATAAACCACATGGATCCACTAAAGTCATTGCATGTGTGTTCTTTTCACAAACCACATATGGATCCACTAGAGTCATTGCATCTTATCCTAGACCAGCACTAGAGTAATAGCATGTGTGTTCTTTTCCGAAACCACATATGGATCCACCAGATTCGTGGCATGTGTGTTCTTTTCATAAACCACATGGGTCCACCAGTATTATTGCATGTGTGTTCTTTTCATGAACCACAACTAGAGTCATTGCATGTTTGTTCTTTTCTTAAACCACATGGATACACTAGAGTCATTACATGTGTGTGCTTTTTACAAACCACATATGGATCCACTAGAGTCACTGCATGTGTGTTCTTTTCCTGAACCACATGGATCCACTAGAGTCATTGGATGTGTGTTCTTTTCATAAACCACATGGATCCACCAGTGTCATTGCATTTGTGTTCTTTTCATAAACCACAACTAGAGTCATTGCATGTCTGTTCTTTTCATAAACCACATGGATCCACTAGAGCCATTGAATGTCTATTCTTTTCACAAACCACATATGGATCCACTAGAGTCATTGCATGTGTGTTCTTATCCTAAACCAGCACTAGAGTTCATTGCATGTGCTTTTTTCCTAAACCACACACGGATCCACCAGAGTCATTGCATGTGTGTTCTTTTCATAAACCACATGGATCCACCTATGTCATTGCCTGTTTGTTCTTTTCATAAACCACAACTAGAGTCATTGCATGTTTGTTCTTTTCATAAACCACATATGTATCCACTAGAGTCATTGCATGTGTGTTCTTTTCATAAACCCTAGCTTGAGTCATTGCATGTTTATTATTTTCATAATACACATGGATCCACTAGAGTCATTGTATATGTGTTCTGTTCACAAACGACATATGGATCCACTAGAGTCATTGCATGTGTGTTCTTTTCATAAACCACATGGATCCAACAGTATTATAGCATGTGTGTTATTTTCATGAACCACAGCTAGAGTCATTGCATGTCTGTTCTTTTGATAAACCACATGGATTCACTAGAGTCATTACATGTGTGTTATTTTCACAAACCACATATGGATCCACTAGAGTCATTGAATATGTGTTCTTTTCCTAAACCACATATGGATCCACTAGAGTCATTGCATGTGTGTTCTTTTCATAAACCACATGGATCCACCAGTGTCATTGCATGTGTGTTCTTTTCATAAACCACAGCTAGAGTCACTACATGTCAGTTCTTTTCATAAACCACATGGATCCACTAGAGTCATTGCATGTCTGTTCTTTTCACAAACCACATATGGATCCACTAGAGTCATTGCATTTGTGTTCTTATCCTAAACTAGCACTAGAGTTCATTGCATGTGTGTTCTTTTCCTAAACCACATATGGATCCACCAGAGTCATTCCATGTGTGTTCTTTTCATAAACCACATGGATCCACCTGTGCCATTGCTTGTGTGTCCTTTTCATAAACCATAACTAGAGTCATTGCATGTCTGTTCTTTTCATAAACCACATATGGTTCCACCAAAGTGATTGCATGTGTGTTCTTTTTATAAACCCCAGCTTGAGTCATTTCATGTCTGGTCTTTTCATAAACCACATGGATCCACTAGAGTCATTGCATCTGTGTTCTTTTCGCAAACCACTTATCGATCCACTAGAGTCATTGCATATGTGTTCTTATCCTAAACCAGCACTAGAGTCATTGCATATCTATTCTTTTCACAAACCACATATGGATCCACTAGAGTCATTGCATGTGTGTTCTTATATTAAACCAGCACTAGAGTTCATTGCATGTGTGTTCTTTTCCTAAACCACATATGGATCCACCAGAGTCATTGCATGTGTGTTCTTTTCATAAACCACATGGATCCACCAGTGCCATTGCATGTGTGTTCTTTTAATAAACCACAGCTAGAGCCATTGCATGTTTGTTCTTTTCATAAACCACATGGATCCACTAAAGTCATTGCATGTGTGTTCTTTTCACAAACCACATATGGATCCACTAGAGTCATTGCATCTTATCCTAGACCAGCACTAGAGTAATAGCATGTGTGTTCTTTTCCGAAACCACATATGGATCCACCAGATTCGTGGCATGTGTGTTCTTTTCATAAACCACATGGGTCCACCAGTATTATTGCATGTGTGTTCTTTTCATGAACCACAACTAGAGTCATTGCATGTTTGTTCTTTTCTTAAACCACATGGATACACTAGAGTCATTACATGTGTGTGCTTTTTACAAACCACATATGGATCCACTAGAGTCACTGCATGTGTGTTCTTTTCCTGAACCACATGGATCCACTAGAGTCATTGGATGTGTGTTCTTTTCATAAACCACATGGATCCACCAGTGTCATTGCATTTGTGTTCTTTTCATAAACCACAACTAGAGTCATTGCATGTCTGTTCTTTTCATAAACCACATGGATCCACTAGAGCCATTGAATGTCTATTCTTTTCACAAACCACATATGGATCCACTAGAGTCATTGCATGTGTGTTCTTATCCTAAACCAGCACTAGAGTTCATTGCATGTGCGTTTTTCCTAAACCACACACGGATCCACCAGAGTCATTGCATGTGTGTTCTTTTCATAAACCACATGGATCCACCTATGTCATTGCCTGTTTGTTCTTTTCATAAACCACAACTAGAGTCATTGCATGTTTGTTCTTTTCATAAACCACATATGTATCCACTAGAGTCATTGCATGTGTGTTCTTTTCATAAACCCTAGCTTGAGTCATTGCATGTTTATTATTTTCATAATACACATGGATCCACTAGAGTCATTGCATATGTGTTCTGTTCACAAACGACATATGGATCCACTAGAGTCATTGCATGTGTGTTCTTATCCTAAACCAGCACTAGACTCATTACATGTGTGTTCTTTTCTTAAACCAAATATGGATCCACTACATACATTACATGTGTGTTCTTTTCATAAACCTCATGGATCCAGTAGTGTCATTGCATGTGTGTTCTTTTCATGAACCATAGCTATAGTCATTGCATGTCTTTTCTTTCCATAAACCACATGGATCCACTAGATTCATTGCATGTGTGTTGTTTTCACAAACCACATATGGATCCACTAGAGTCATTGCATGTGAGTTCTTTTCCAAAAGCAGGACCAGATTTCATTGCATGTGTGTTCTTTTCCTAAAACACATATGGATCCACCATAGTCATTGCATGTGTGTTCTTTTCATAAACCACATGGATCCACCAGTGTCATTGCATGTGTGCTTTTCATAAACCACAACTAGAGTCATTGCATGTCTGTTCTTTTCCTAAACCACATATTGATCCACTAGAGTCATTGTATGTGTGTTCTTTTCACAAACCACATGGATCCACCAGTGTCATTGCATGTGTGTTCTTTTCATAAACCACGGCTAGAGTCATTGCATGTCTATTCTTTTCATAAACCACATGAATCCACTAGAGTCATTGCATGTGTATTCTTTTCAGAAACTACATATGGATTCACTAGAGTCATTGCATGTGTGTTCTTATCCTAAACCAGTACTAGAGTCAATGCATGTGTGTTCTTTTCCTAAACCACATATGGATCCACCATAGTCATTGCACTGGTGTTCTTTTCATAAACCACATGGATCCCCCAGTGTCATTGCATGTGTGTTCTTTTCATGAACCACAGCTTGAGTCGTTGCATGTCTTTTCTTTTCATAAACCACATGGATCCAGTAGAGTCATTGCATGTGTGTTTTTTTCACAAACCACATATGGATCCAGTAGAGTCATTGGATGTGTGTTCTTATCCTAAACCAGCACTAGAGTTCATTGCATGTGTGTTCTTTTCCTAAACCACATATGGATCCACCAGAGTCATTGCATGTGTGTTCTTTTCCTAAACCACATATTGATCCACAAGAGTCAGTACATGTGTGTCCTTTTCATAAACCACATGGTTCCACTAGTGTCATTTCATGTTTTTTTTCATGAACCACATCTAGAGTCATTGCATGTCTGTTCTTTTCATAAACCACATGGATCCACTAGAGTCATTGCATGTGTGTTCTTTTCACAAACCACATATGGATCCACTATAGTCATTGCATGTGTGTTCTTATCCTAAACCAACACTAGAGTTCATTGCATGTGTGTTCTTTTCCTAATCCACATATGCATCCACCAGAGTCATTGCATGTGTGTTCTTTTCATAAACCACATGGATCCACTTGTGTCATTGCATGTGTGTTCTTTTCATAAGCCACAACTAGAGTCATTGCATGTCTGTTCTTTTCATAAACCACATATGGATCCACCAGAGTCATTGCTTGTGTGTTCTTTTGATAAACGACATGGATCCACCAGTGTCATTGCATGTGTGTTCTTTTCATAAACCACAACTTGAGTCATTGCATGTCTGTTCTTTTCATAAACCACATGGATCCACTAGACTCATTGCATGTATGTTCTTGTCACAAACCACATATGGATCCACTAGAGTCATTGCATGTGTGTTCTTTTCATAAACCACATGGATCCACCAGTGTCATTGCATGTGTGTTCTTTTCATAAACCACAGCTAGAGTCACTACATGTCTGTTCTTTTCATAAACCACATGGATCCACTAGAGTCATTGCATGTCTGTTCTTTTCACAAACCACATATGGATCCACTAGAGTCATTGCATTTGTGTTCTTATCCTAAACTAGCACTAGAGTTCATTGCATGTGTGTTCTTTTCCTAAACCACATATGGATCCACCAGAGTCATTCCATGTGTGTTCTTTTCATAAACCACATGGATCCACCTGTGCCATTGCTTGTGTGTCCTTTTCATAAACCATAACTAGAGTCATTGCATGTCTGTTCTTTTCGTAAACCACATATGGATCCACCAAAGTGATTGCAGGTGTGTTCTTTTTATAAACCCCAGCTTGAGTCATTTCATGTCTGGTCTTTTCATAAACCACATGGATCCACTAGAGTCATTGCATCTGTGTTCTTTTCGCAAACCACTTATGGATCCACTAGAGTCATTGCATATGTGTTCTTATCCTAAACCAGCACTAGAGTCATTGCATATCTATTCTTTTCACAAACCACATATGGATCCAGTAGAGTCATTGCATGTGTGTTCTTATATTAAACCAGCACTAGAGTTCATTGCATGTGTGTTCTTTTCCTAAACCACATATGGATCCACCGGAGTCATTGCATGTGTGTTCTTTTCATAAACCACATGGATCCACCTGTGTCTTGCTTGTGTGTCCTTTTCATAAACCATAACTAGAGTCATTGCATGTCTGTTCTTTTCATAAACCACATATGGATCCACCAAAGTGATTGCATGTGTGTTCTTTTTATAAAGCCCAGCTTGAGTCATTTCATGTCTGGTCTTTTCATAAACCACATGGATCCACTAGAGTCATTGCATCTGTGTTCTTTTCACAAACCACTTATGGATCCACTAGAGTCATTGCATATGTGTTCTTATCCTAAACCAGCACTAGACTCATTGCATGTGCGTTCTTTTCCTATACCAGATATGGATCCATCATTGTTCTTGCATGTGTGTTCTTTTCATAAACCTCATGGATCCAGAAGTGTCATTGCATGTGTGTTCCTTTCATGAACTACATCTAGAGTCATTACATGTATGTTCTTTCCATAAACCACATGGATCCACTAGAGTCATTGCACGGGTGTTCTTTTCACAAACCACATATGCATCCACTAGAGTCATTGCATGTGTGTTCTTTTCCTAAACTAGCTCTAGAGTTCATTGCATGTGTGTTCTTTTCCTAAACCACATATGGATCCACTAGAGTCATTACATGTGTGTTCTTTTCATAAACCACATGGATCCACCAGTGCCATTGCATGTGTGTTCTTTTAATAAACCACAGCTAGAGCCATTGCATGTTTGTTCTTTTCATAAACCACATGGATCCACTAAAGTCATTGCATGTGTGTTCTTTTCACAAACCACATATGGATCCACTAGAGTCATTGCATCTTATCCTAGACCAGCACTAGAGTAATAGCATGTGTGTTCTTTTCCGAAACCACATATGGATCCACCAGATTCGTGGCATGTGTGTTCTTTTCATAAACCACATGGGTCCACCAGTATTATTGCACGTGTGTTCTTTTCATGAACCACAACTAGAGTCATTGCATGTTTGTTCTTTTCTTAAACCACATGGATACACTAGAGTCATTACATGTGTGTGCATTTTACAAACCACATATGGATCCACTAGAGTCATTGCATGTGTGTTCTTTTCCTGAACCACATGGATCCACTAGAGTCATTGCATGTGTGTTCTTTTCATAAACCACATGGATCCACCAGTGTCATTGCATTTGTGTTCTTTTCATAAACCACAACTAGAGTCATTGCATGTCTGTTCTTTTCATAAACCACATGGATCCACTAGAGCCATTGAATGTCTATTCTTTTCACAAACCACATATGGATCCACTAGAGTCATTGCATGTGTGTTCTTATCCTAAACCAGCACTAGAGTTCATTGCATGTGCTTTTTTCCTAAACCACACACGGATCCACCAGAGTCATTGCATGTGTGTTCTTTTCATAAAACACATGGATCCACCTATGTCATTGCCTGTTTGTTCTTTTCATAAACCACATGGATCCACCTATGTCATTGCCTGTTTGTTCTTTTCATAAACCACAACTAGAGTCATTGCATGTTTGTTCTTTTCATAAACCACATATGTATCCACTAGAGTCATTGCATGTGTGTTCTTTTCATAAACCCTAGCTTGAGTCATTGCATGTTTATTATTTTCATAATACACATGGATCCACTAGAGTCATTGCATATGTGTTCTTTTCACAAACGACATATGGATCCACTAGAGTCATTGCATGTGTGTTCTTATCCTAAACCAGCACTAGACTCATTACATGTGTGTTCTTTTCTTAAACCAAATATGGATCCACTACAGACATTACATGTGTGTTCTTTTCATAAACCTCATGGATCCAGTAGTGTCATTGCATGTGTGTTCTTTTCATGAACCATAGCTATAGTCATTGCATGTCTTTTCTTTCCATAAACCACATGGATCCACTAGATTCATTGCATGTGTGTTGTTTTCACAAACCACATATGGATCCACTAGAGTCATTGCATGTGAGTTCTTTCCCAAAAGCAGGACCAGATTTCATTGCATGTGTGTTCTTTTCCTAAACCACATATGGATCCACCATAGTCATTGCATGTGTGTTCTTTTCATAAACCACATGGATCCACCAGTGTCATTGCATGTGTGCTTTTCATAAACCACAACTAGAGTCATTGCATGTCTGTTCTTTTCCTAAACCACATATTGATCCACTAGAGTCATTGTATGTGTGTTCTTTTCACAAACCACATGGATCCACCAGTGTCATTGCATGTGTGTTCTTTTCATAAACCACGGCTAGAGTCATTGCATGTCTATTTTTTTCATAAACCACATGAATCCACTAGAGTCATTGCATGTGTATTCTTTTCAGAAACTACATATGGATTCACTAGAGTCATTGCATGTGTGTTCTTATCCTAAACCGGTACTAGAGTCAATGCATGTGTGTTCTTTTCCTAAACCACATATGGATCCACCATAGTCATTGCACTTGTGTTCTTTTCATAAACCACATGGATCCCCCAGTGTCATTGCATGTGTGTTCTTTTCATGAACCACAGCTTGAGTCGTTGCATGTCTTTTCTTTTCATAAACCACATGGATCCAGTAGAGTCATTGCATGTGTGTTTTTTTCACAAACCACATATGGATCCAGTAGAGTCATTGGATGTGTGTTCTTATCCTAAACCAGCACTAGAGTTCATTGCATGTGTGCTCTTTTCCTAAACCACATATGGATCCACCAGAGTCATTGCATGTTTGTTCTTTTCCTAAACCACATATTGATCCACAAGAGTCATTACATGTGTGTTCTTTTCATAAAACACATGGTTCCACTAGTGTCATTTCATGTTTTTTTTCATGAACCACATCTAGAGTCATTGCATGTCTGTTCTTTTCATAAACCAAATGGATCCACTAGAGTCATTGCATGTGTGTTCTTTTCACAAACCACATATGGATCCACTATAGTCATTGCACGTGTGTTCTTATCCTAAACCAACACTAGAGTTCATTGCATGTGTGTTCTTTTCCTAATCCACATATGCGTCCACCTGAGTCATTGCATGTGTGTTCTTTTCATAAACCACATGGATCCACTTGTTTCATTGCATGTGTGTTCTTTTCATAAGCCACAACTAGAGTCATTGCATGTCTGTTCTTTTCATAAACCACATATGGATCCACCAGAGTCATTGCTTGTGTGTTCTTTTGATAAACGACATGGATCCACCAGTGTCATTGCATGTGTGTTCTTTTCATAAACCACAACTTGAGTCATTGCATGTCTGTTCTTTTCATAAACCACATGGATCCACTAGACTCATTGCATGTGTGTTCTTGTCACAAACCACATATGGATCCACTAGAGTCATTGAATATGTGTTCTTTTCCTAAACCACATATGGATCCACTAGAGTCATTGCATGTGTGTTCTTTTCATAAACCACATGGATCCACCAGTGTCATTGCATGTGTGTTCTTTTCATAAACCACAGCTAGAGTCACTACATGTCAGTTCTTTTCATAAACCACATGGATCCACTAGAGTCATTGCATGTCTGTTCTTTTCACAAACCACATATGGATCCACTAGAGTCATTGCATTTGTGTTCTTATCCTAAACTAGCACTAGAGTTCATTGCATGTGTGTTCTTTTCCTAAACCACATATGGATCCACCAGAGTCATTCCATGTGTGTTCTTTTCATAAACCACATGGATCCACCTGTGCCATTGCTTGTGTGTCCTTTTCATAAACCATAACTAGAGTCATTGCATGTCTGTTCTTTTCATAAACCACATATGGTTCCACCAAAGTGATTGCATGTGTGTTCTTTTTATAAAGCCCAGCTTGAGTCATTTCATGTCTGGTCTTTTCATAAACCACATGGATCCACTAGAGTCATTGCATCTGTGTTCTTTTCACAAACCACTTATGGATCCACTAGAGTCATTGCATATGTGTTCTTATCCTAAACCAGCACTAGACTCATTGCATGTGCGTTCTTTTCCTATACCAGATATGGATCCATCATTGTTCTTGCATGTGTGTTCTTTTCATAAACCTCATGGATCCAGAAGTGTCATTGCATGTGTGTTCCTTTCATGAACTACATCTAGAGTCATTACATGTATGTTCTTTCCATAAACCACATGGATCCACTAGAGTCATTGCACGGGTGTTCTTTTCACAAACCACATATGCATCCACTAGAGTCATTGCATGTGTGTTCTTTTCCTAAACTAGCTCTAGAGTTCATTGCATGTGTGTTCTTTTCCTAAACCACATATGGATCCACTAGAGTCATTACATGTGTGTTCTTTTCATAAACCACATGGATCCACCAGTGCCATTGCATGTGTGTTCTTTTAATAAACCACAGCTAGAGCCATTGCATGTTTGTTCTTTTCATAAACCACATGGATCCACTAAAGTCATTGCATGTGTGTTCTTTTCACAAACCACATATGGATCCACTAGAGTCATTGCATCTTATCCTAGACCAGCACTAGAGTAATAGCATGTGTGTTCTTTTCCGAAACCACATATGGATCCACCAGATTCGTGGCATGTGTGTTCTTTTCATAAACCACATGGGTCCACCAGTATTATTGCACGTGTGTTCTTTTCATGAACCACAACTAGAGTCATTGCATGTTTGTTCTTTTCTTAAACCACATGGATACACTAGAGTCATTACATGTGTGTGCATTTTACAAACCACATATGGATCCACTAGAGTCATTGCATGTGTGTTCTTTTCCTGAACCACATGGATCCACTAGAGTCATTGCATGTGTGTTCTTTTCATAAACCACATGGATCCACCAGTGTCATTGCATTTGTGTTCTTTTCATAAACCACAACTAGAGTCATTGCATGTCTGTTCTTTTCATAAACCACATGGATCCACTAGAGCCATTGAATGTCTATTCTTTTCACAAACCACATATGGATCCACTAGAGTCATTGCATGTGTGTTCTTATCCTAAACCAGCACTAGAGTTCATTGCATGTGCTTTTTTCCTAAACCACACACGGATCCACCAGAGTCATTGCATGTGTGTTCTTTTCATAAAACACATGGATCCACCTATGTCATTGCCTGTTTGTTCTTTTCATAAACCACATGGATCCACCTATGTCATTGCCTGTTTGTTCTTTTCATAAACCACAACTAGAGTCATTGCATGTTTGTTCTTTTCATAAACCACATATGTATCCACTAGAGTCATTGCATGTGTGTTCTTTTCATAAACCCTAGCTTGAGTCATTGCATGTTTATTATTTTCATAATACACATGGATCCACTAGAGTCATTGCATATGTGTTCTTTTCACAAACGACATATGGATCCACTAGAGTCATTGCATGTGTGTTCTTATCCTAAACCAGCACTAGACTCATTACATGTGTGTTCTTTTCTTAAACCAAATATGGATCCACTACAGACATTACATGTGTGTTCTTTTCATAAACCTCATGGATCCAGTAGTGTCATTGCATGTGTGTTCTTTTCATGAACCATAGCTATAGTCATTGCATGTCTTTTCTTTCCATAAACCACATGGATCCACTAGATTCATTGCATGTGTGTTGTTTTCACAAACCACATATGGATCCACTAGAGTCATTGCATGTGAGTTCTTTCCCAAAAGCAGGACCAGATTTCATTGCATGTGTGTTCTTTTCCTAAACCACATATGGATCCACCATAGTCATTGCATGTGTGTTCTTTTCATAAACCACATGGATCCACCAGTGTCATTGCATGTGTGCTTTTCATAAACCACAACTAGAGTCATTGCATGTCTGTTCTTTTCCTAAACCACATATTGATCCACTAGAGTCATTGTATGTGTGTTCTTTTCACAAACCACATGGATCCACCAGTGTCATTGCATGTGTGTTCTTTTCATAAACCACGGCTAGAGTCATTGCATGTCTATTTTTTTCATAAACCACATGAATCCACTAGAGTCATTGCATGTGTATTCTTTTCAGAAACTACATATGGATTCACTAGAGTCATTGCATGTGTGTTCTTATCCTAAACCGGTACTAGAGTCAATGCATGTGTGTTCTTTTCCTAAACCACATATGGATCCACCATAGTCATTGCACTTGTGTTCTTTTCATAAACCACATGGATCCCCCAGTGTCATTGCATGTGTGTTCTTTTCATGAACCACAGCTTGAGTCGTTGCATGTCTTTTCTTTTCATAAACCACATGGATCCAGTAGAGTCATTGCATGTGTGTTTTTTTCACAAACCACATATGGATCCAGTAGAGTCATTGGATGTGTGTTCTTATCCTAAACCAGCACTAGAGTTCATTGCATGTGTGCTCTTTTCCTAAACCACATATGGATCCACCAGAGTCATTGCATGTTTGTTCTTTTCCTAAACCACATATTGATCCACAAGAGTCATTACATGTGTGTTCTTTTCATAAAACACATGGTTCCACTAGTGTCATTTCATGTTTTTTTTCATGAACCACATCTAGAGTCATTGCATGTCTGTTCTTTTCATAAACCAAATGGATCCACTAGAGTCATTGCATGTGTGTTCTTTTCACAAACCACATATGGATCCACTATAGTCATTGCACGTGTGTTCTTATCCTAAACCAACACTAGAGTTCATTGCATGTGTGTTCTTTTCCTAATCCACATATGCGTCCACCTGAGTCATTGCATGTGTGTTCTTTTCATAAACCACATGGATCCACTTGTGTCATTGCATGTGTGTTCTTTTCATAAGCCACAACTAGAGTCATTGCATGTCTGTTCTTTTCATAAACCACATATGGATCCACCAGAGTCATTGCTTGTGTGTTCTTTTGATAAACGACATGGATCCACCAGTGTCATTGCATGTGTGTTCTTTTCATAAACCACAACTTGAGTCATTGCATGTCTGTTCTTTTCATAAACCACATGGATCCACTAGACTCATTGCATGTGTGTTCTTGTCACAAACCACATATGGATCCACTAGAGTCATTGCATGTGTGTTCTTATCCTAAACCAGTACTAGATTCATTGCATGTGTGTTCTTTTCCTAAACCACATATGGATCCACCAGAGTCATTGCATGTGTGTTCTTTTCATAAACCTCATGGATCCACTAGTGTCATTGCATGTGTGTTCTTTTCATGAACCAGAACTAGAGTCATTGCATGTATGTTCTTTCCATAAACCACATAAAGATCCACCAGAGTCACTACATGTGTGTTCTTTTCATAAACCACATGGTTCCACCAGTGTCATTGCATGTGTGTTCTTTTCATAAACCACAGCTTGAGTCATTGCATGTCTGTTCTTTTCATAAACCACATGGATCCACTAGAGTCATTGCATATGTGTTCTTATCCTAAACCAGCACTAGACTCATTACATGTGTGTTCTTTTCTTAAACCAAATATGGATCCACTGCAGACATTAGATGTGTGTTCTTTTCATAAACCTCATGGATCCACTAGTGTCATTGCATGTGTGTTCTTTTCATGAACAACAGCTATAGTCATTGCATGTCTTTTCTTTCCATAAACGACATGGATCCACTAGAGTCATTGCATGTGTGTTTTTTTCACAAACCACATATGGATCCACTAGAGGCATTGCATGTGAGTTCTTTTCCAAAAGCAGGACCAGATTTCATTGCATGTGTGTTCTTTTCCTAAACCACATATGGATCCTCCATAGTCATTGCATGTGTGTTACTTTCATAAACCACATGGATCCACCAGTTTCATTGCATGTGTGCTTTTCATAAACCACAACTAGAGTCATTGCAAGTCTGTTCTTTTCATAAACCACATATTGATCCACTAGAGTCATTGTATGTGTGTTCTTTTCACAAACCACATGATCCACTAGTGTCATTGCATGTGTGTTCTTTTCATAAACCACGGCTAGAGTCATTCCATGTCTATTCTTTTCATAAACCACATGAATCCACTAGAGTCATTGCATGTGTATTCTTTTCACAAACTACATATGGATTCACTAGAGTCATTGCATGTGTGTTATTATCCTAAACCAGTACAAGAGTCAATGCATGTGTGTTCTTTTCCTAAACCACATATGGATCCACCATAGTCATTGCACTTGTGTTCTTTTCATAAACCACATGGATCCCCTAGTGTCATTGGATTTGTGTTATTTTCATGACCCACAGCTTGACTCATTGCATGTCTTTTCTTTTCATAAACCACATGGATCCATCATTGCATGCGTGTTTTTTTCACAAACCACATATGGATCCAGTAGAGTCATTGGATGTGTGTTCTTATCCTAAACCAGCACTAGAGTTCATTGCATGTGTGCTCTTATCCTAAACCACATATGGATCCACCAGAGTCATTGCATGTGTGTTCTTTTCCTAAACCACATATTGATCCACAAGAGTCATTACATGTGTGTTCTTTTCATAAACCACATGGATGCACCAGTGTCATTTCATGTTTTTTTCATGAACCACATCTAGAGTCATTGGATGTCTGTTCTTTTCATAAACCACATGGATCCACTAGAGTCATTGCATGTGTGTTCTTTTCACAAACCACATATGGATCCACTATATTCATTGCATGTGTGTTCTTATCATAAACCAACACTAGAGTTCATTGCATGTGTGTTCTTTTCCTAATCTACATATTCATCCACCAGAGTCATTGCATGTGTGTTCTTTTCATAAACCACATGGATCCACCTGTGTCATTGCATGTGTGTTCTTTTCATAAGCCACAACTAGAGTCATTGCATGTCTGTTCTTTTCATAAACCACATATGGATCCACCAGAGTCATTGCTTGTGTGTTCTTTTGATAAACGACAAGGATCCACTAGTGTCATTGCATGTGTGTTCTTTTCATAAACCTCAACTTGAGTCATTGCATGTATGTTCTTTTCATAAACCACATGGATCCACTAGAGTCATTGCATGTGTGTTCTTGTCACAAACCAGATATGGATCCACTAGAGTCATTGCATATGTGGTCTTATCCTAAACTAGCACTAGACTCATTGCATGTGTGTTCTTTTCCTAAGCCACATATGGATCCACCAGAGTCATTGCATGTGTGTTCTTTTCATAAACCTCATGGATCCACAAGTGTCATTGAATGTGTGTTCTCTTCATGAACCATAGCTAGAGTCATTGCATGTATGTTCTTTTCCATAAACCACATGGATCCACTAGAGTCATTGCATGTCACTAGTACAATACATAGCATTAGAGACTATGATCCGAGCCGGTTTGGTACCAACATAAATTAAACCGCCGCCCTGCCCAAACCATAGCCGGTTCAAATTTCATAACCGTCTCCAATACTTTCATAGCTAGTTAGAAATAATAACCGCCTACGGTACTCGAGAAGGACGAAAGTAACACCCGTCTGCCTCAGCTTCGTAGCTGGTTTGTTATTTCAACCGTCTCTAAGACATTTTGTATTGGAGATGTTTATTTATTTTCACCGTCTCTGAGATGGCAGAGACAGCTGGTTATCATGACCGACTGCGTAAGGTAAGTATCGGAGACGGTGGAAATTATTAACCGGCGGCGCTTTTATTTTTGCCAGTAGATGCCAGACGGAGCGGTCCCGCCAGAAGTTTTAGTTAACACTGACAATTAAACCTGGTAACATCATATATAGTAACCACACAAAAAACCACAAGAAAAAAATATAGGAGTTGCACAACATAGCCATATATATAAAAGCAGAGTAGTGTTCAACATAGCCATATATACAAAAGTTGCATAACAAACTGATTCAACATAAAGTTTCTACAGAAAACAAAAGGCAAAAGGATTCAACATAACTATCTCATGCTGATGTACTAAAACTGATGCTTAGAGTAGTTTACATCATCAACATCACTGTAAATAGGGCACATCTTGATAGTGTCACTTGTCTCACTAGCCTTGCTCACACTCTGAACTAAAAAGAACTTGATAATGAACTTGGCAGAGAAGAAATGGTGGTTTTCCAGATAGTTAAAGTCATCAGGATCATCAAACTTCATGTACACCCTACGATTCTGATCAACTGCAAACTTGTACTTGTCAAGCCAAGCATGAACCACATGATAAGCATGAGTGATGTGGTGAGGAGGGTAAACAAATTGAATTTTCACAACCAAAAGTCCCAGGTTGTGCTGACCCTCCACAACACCTAATATACTTATGGTTGTCTCTGACATTTATTGGGTTCTGAGTTTTCTCTAGGTCAATGAATAAATCAGAATAACCCTCTAGATATCCTGTTGCCCTCCGTCCTAGAAAAGTTTGAGGCTCCTTAAAAAAGATGTCTTCAATCTGATCGAGGTGTACTAGCTTGTAGATCGTCACACGCTCCTCATCAAATTTGAAAGTTTATTGTAGTGCCTCCTCAAGTTTCTTAGTAGCATGAGAATTAGTTGGCCTAACAAGAAGCTGGCATTCAATGTTGTGGTTCACAACAAACTCAAAGTTGTTGCCAATTAGCTCCTGAATAACATGAAGTCTTTTGAAAAGTCCATCCACATCAAAACAATAGATTGTTTTCACTAGAAACATGCCATCAATCGGACCAGGAGTTGCACCTAAAAGCTTCATAATTACTCTAGAAACCTGAGGCCTCATCTCTTCAGGTAACAAACCTGACATGCTGCCTTAACTATGAAAAAGGGATTTGATAAATATCTTCAGATTGATAGTTTATTTAGGTAGTAAATACTTTACTTAGTTTACTAGTTCATTTAAAATTATGATATCTTGTCTCATGCAAATACAAACTTTCTGTCTTGTGTAGGCATTGGATTTAACAGTACACCATTCTTAGTTGTCATTTTCTTTTGTATCATCTAATCTGGGCAAGTCAGATTATGATATCTTGGCTCATGCAAATATCATCTAATCTTTTGTATTACAAGACAGATTTCAATGACATCTAATTGACTTGTTAAATCTGAACAAAACTTCCAATGACATCTAATTGACTTATGGTACACATGTGCAAGTTATATAAGCAATTGAATTAGCAAAAGGCTAAGAAATATTATGAGAGATTAGTAAGTATACTGGACATGCGCAGACAAATAATATGTAATAAAAGAGACATAGGATTTATAAGAGATAAAAAACCCTAAAATGAACAATAAAACATTGTAATTTACTTCATGTATTCAAAAGGAAACGAGGGATCGAAAGAAGAATGTTACTAACCTTATTCACTTCCACTCTGATGAACTATCACTCAGAAGATGGACATAGAGGGAACTCAAGAAGGGGATCTTGAGATGTCCTTGAGAAGATTGAACAAACCTCTCCGGTGATCTCCGCCTCTCCGCCTCCGCCTCTCCGGTGTGAAGAATTGCGCCGCTCCAGTTTCTCGATGCCTCTTGGTGTCTCCTTTACTTATTTGTACAGCAGCGCAACAAGTTTTATATTACGACCGTCTCTAAGAACGTATTAGAGACGGCTGTTTATTTTAGCCGGCTGTGAGTAGAAGTTGATGGAGATGGTGGTAAATATTAACCGTCTATGCTCTTATTTTGTAGGGGTCACTTATTTTACGAGCCCCACCTATGTTCTTGCCAGTAGATGCCAGATGGAGCACGCAGTTCTGAGGTTTGTCTAAAACCCGAAGGTTCCAAATTAATCCGGACTGTGTTAAAAGGTATGAAATCTCTTTGGTCTCACATGGTTGCTCTCATTGGTCTACAACATAACACGCGGGGCAGCAGGCGGCAAGCGGGGGCATGCAACGGCGGCGGCGGCTCGGGAGAGGAGAGATGGGGTCCGGCAAAGATAGGGAGATTTGGGGATTTAGGGATTTGGGGATTTAGTCGGGCACGTTAGCCGATTAGATTTTTGGTTTCTTTAACATTCTTACATTATACTTATGAGTATTAATGTGTCTAATTTTGCAGATGACACGTGAGTGGATGTACCTCGGGAATCGTGTGAGCGATGTGTACCTCGATGGTGTCACAGAGTTCTTGCATGTGGCTGAAAAGCTTGTGGTTGACACAAATGACCCGTGGGTACGTTTCCCATGTTGTGACTGCAAAAACATCAAGAGTTTTACAAACCTTACACAAATCCAAACACATTTGATCAAAAGGGGATTCATGGCGGGGTATGAAGGTTGGAGCGAACACGACGAACAAGAAAGTACGCACGATGATGATGGTGATGATGATCAGAGTGAAGGGGAGTGCCATGCAATCAGGGAAGATGACATAGTAATGATTAATATTCATGAGAATACCACCACATTTTCATCAACTCGCGGGGTTCATCCAACAAACCACGTGGACGTGGACACATCATCGCAAGGGAACATGACACACAAATAAGACTCTCTGGGTCAAATGCTATGGGTTGTTGAAGACAACTATAAAGATGAGAAAATGTACAAGAAGTATGTTTGTATGGTGAAAGACTCGGAGACACCAATGTACCCTGGGTGGCAGCCGCACTACACAAAGTTAGCTACTGTGCTTGAACTGTTGCAGATGAAAGAAAAGTTTGGACGGTTCGATAAGACTGTAACCATGTTATTAACATTCTTACATGACTTTCTACCAGATGGAAACCACATGCCAGAGAGTACATACATAGCTAAGCGGATTGTGTGTCTGTTGGGAATGGAAGTCCAAAGAATACATGCATGTAAGAATGATTGTATTTTGTACCGTGGTGATAAATATAGCAAAATGTTTGAATGCCTGAAGTGCAAATTTCCTAGGTTCAAGGTTCCGAAGGATGGTGATATGGCCGATGATAGTGATGTTGATGATGATGACATGGATGAGGCTAGCAATAAGAAGAAGAAGAAGAAAAAGAGGAAGGTCGACATACCCAACAAAATTTGTTGGTACCTTTCTATTATAGCTCGTTTGAGACATTTATTTGCAAACCCAGATACGACAAAAACTGATGCGTTGGCATGCAGGTGAGCGCTATCAGGACGGAATGCTAAGACACCCTGCTGACTCTCCGCAATGGAGAAACATTGATAGACTTGTACCTTTGGGCGATGGTGGTGATACTTTTTGCTTGGATCCTAGGAATGTGAGGTTTGCGCTTAGCACTGATGGAATGAACCTGCTCGGAAACATGAGTACCACCCACAACACCTGGCCTATGAATCTCTGCATTTATAAGCTTCCTCCATGGTTGTGCATGAAGCGGAAGCATATCTTGCTCGCGGTACTAATACAGGGACCAAAACAACCTGGTGACGACATAGATATCTACCTTGAACCTTTGGTGGAAGATTTGAAACTTCTTTGGGTTGAAGGTGTGAAAATTTATGATACAAATTTGAAGGAAAACTTTACCCCGAGATGCATATTGTTCATAACAATCAATGATTATCCGACTTATGGAAACTCGTCTGGCCAGGCTATAAAAGGAACAAATGCATGTCTCCAATGCCTAGACAAGACAGCAAGTTTGTATTTGCATGAGTGTAAGAAGATGGTGTACATGAGGCATCGGAGGTTTTTGCCAAAGAATCATCGATATCGGAAGTTGAATAAAGAGTTCGATAACACCGTCGAGAAAGGTTTGGCTCCTTCAATTTTAAAAGGTTCCGAGATCTATGCTCAGCTTAGACACTTGAAAGTTGAGTCGGGAAAGTTCAAACGAAAGGGCGAAGCCAAAGCGAAAGCCAAATCCAAATTTATAGAAGATTAGCCTCCCAAGAAAAAACCTGTCTCGAAGAGGAGATCGATACTTTGGGACTTGCATTACTGGGAGCATCTAAGTGTTAGGCATTACATAGATGTGATTGAAGGAAATATGCCCTAGAGGCAATCATAGAGATGATTGTATTTCATGTGTATCCATGAGTTATTATAATGTTCCTTGAATATCCATATACCAGGCAACTTGTATTGATTGGCAATTATGTGAATTGTTTGTGAAACTCTTTACTTGTATGGTTATCTAATAATTGTCCCTAGTCGGAGTTCATGCGAGGACACACGTGAATATTAGACTAGCACATCGATTGGTTAATGACTATGTTTCGCAAGTCATTGACATGGAGATGTCAAACCAATGATGTGGACACATGTTATGAACATGGGGTTGGACTGACCCAACATGAGACTAGCAATAATACTTGCAGCTCTCTCTACACATCGTGTACGTTTTGTCCTTAGACCTGAGATTGTCGCATGTACTTGAGATGTGGATCGACCTACTTTGGGGCTATCAAACACTACTCCGTAACTGGGTAGTTATAAAGGTAGCTTTCGGGTTTGTCCTGATACATGCTGCAAGGCATCGGTCAATCAAGATGGGATTTGCCCCTCTCTACTTGAGAGAGATATCTCTGGGCCCCTCGAGTGATCGGATCCAGAAATGCATGGCCGTGCTACATATGGTTAAGAGTTAACCTAGTAAAGGGATTCTGAATCATAGTATCGAGAAAGAGAGGTCAGCTTAGAGCTAGACCAAATATCGTGAGGCAAAGGGAAAGACATGTACTCAACCTTGTGATGGTTCGTCCGAATGATCTTTATATGCGTTTAGGAGTTGGCACGTCTTGCTAGAGGCCGCTACCAACTATTGACGGAGCAAGTGTACTCGCGTCATGTCTATACGTGTATGAACCTATAGGGTCACACACTTTAGGGGCTGGAAGCCTAATGAGGATTGGATCCGAATTAGACCAGGCTTAGGCTGCTAATGGGCCGCTAATGTAGAAGCCCACCAGGGATGCCTATATAAGAGGGAGTGGGGCGAGCTGAAAAGGAGAGAGAGCATTCCACCCAGCCGCCACTCCTCTTCCGCCTGTGTTGCACGCGCAGACCTAGCAGTCTGGCGTGTGACGACTTCCACTCCGGACGTGTGGATACCTCGGAGGTGCTGCATCTGTAGCACTTGGACGAGCCGCGCAAAGGGGAGCTGCTCGTGGGACGAGGACGAGGAGGAGACGTAGAACATCTACACTGCCGCAACGTGCTTCATCGAGTTCCGCACCTGCGCGTCTAGCGGTAATCCCGTGATCTATGACAATAGTATTCCTGGTTGACGCGGTAGAAATTTTTGATTTTACGCTAGTGTAGCCTACCCGTTACCCTTCAGTGATGCATGTTGAGAAGAATGTGTGTGAAAGCATAATAGCTACATTGCTTAACATAGAGGGTAAAACAAAAGATAGTGCAAACGTACGGCTTGAAGCTCTGAAAATCAGAGGGGAAACACCATCTAATAAGCTGGATAAATCAAAGAAAAGGGCGCCACCCAAGGTGACTTATGTCCACGACAAAGATGAGGCACAAGAAGTATGTGAATCTCTATATGGCATGCATTTTCTAGTGGGCTACGCTACCAACATGCAAAGGACTATTTCAAGGAAAGAAAACAAAGTAACGGGCATGAAGTCTCATGATTGCTATATCATGCTGACACATACGCTCCCTGTCGCGATAAGGGGTGTCTTGACACCACATGTTTGAGATACTCTAACAAAGTTGTGGAATTTTTCAACATAATTTCTAGGAAGGTTATTGATCCTAATACACTGGATGATCTACAGAGAAGTGTGGTTGAGACTCTATGCAATTTGGATACGATATTCCCTCCTTCATTCTTCAATATCATGGTGCATCTCATTATTCACCTTGTGCACGAGGTAAAGATGTGTGGTCCCGTTTATCTGCGAAGCATGTACCCCTTTGAACACTATGTAAGGAATCGAGCATGTCCGGAGGGAAGCATCGTCGAGGGCTATGTAACCGAAGAGGTTGTTGAGTTCTGCATTGGTTACATGGCACGCCTTGACCCGATAGGCGTTCCTAGGTCCATCTATGGGGGAATGCTTACTGGTTTCGGAACGAGTGGAAAGATCAAGATTACTCCAAGTGCCATTTTATATTCTCAGGCTCATTTTTTTGCGCTAAAGCACATGGACCAAGTAACTCAATACATGGAAAACACACCGCCATTCTAAACGCAATTCATCCCACTAGAAGTTCTGTCCCGAAACTCCAGATTGCCCAGTTCAACACATGGTTCACTGAGCGACTACGTAATGTCGAAAATAAAGATCCCACAATTGCTTCTCTAGCGAGAGGCCCGACATGGGATGTCAGACAATTTCAGCTGTACAAGATCAATGGGTACACATTTGCTACGAAGAAGAAAGATAACACAACAACGACGCAAAATAGTGGTGTCTTCTTAGAAGATGGCAAGAAAGATCTATAGTATGGATACATAGAATAGATTTAGGAGCTAGACTATGTAGATTTCAAATTTGCATTGTTCCGTTGTTGTTGGGTTACTATGAGTCAAGTTACTCCAAATGAAAATGGGCATACTATAGTGAACCTTGATCGTACAACTTACAAGATTGTGCCATTCATACCAGCTAACCTGGTTCATCAAGTTTTCTACATAGTTGACCCGAAGAATAAGAGTAGATATGTAGTTATGCCATCAAAAAGGAGCATCGTGCGTGTGGACGGCGTGATATCCAAGGAAGAGTATAACGAGATCGATGAGTTTCCTAGATCTTCGTCCTCATTAAAGGAAAGAGATCACGACGAGGTTATTCCAGAAGAGTCGTACATTCGAGATTAAGATCCTGAAGCCTGAGAGCGCGTGATAATGTAATTGCTAGGACAATTCGGAATATGTAATAATATTTGTATGACTTTGTTAGCAGTTATAGAGAACATTTGTATGAGTTACTAATATATTTAATAATTGGATGAATTTATCCACTAAGCACGTTTGTATGAACATATAATTGTTTCTATTCAAATCCGGGTGGTCCGGATAATTCAGTAGTTGCACTCCGAATTTTGACAGAGAAGGTTTTCTGAAATACTGGAAATGAGGGAAACTGAAACGGTAGAGATGGCTGGTTATCACGACCGGCTGCGTAATATTTATATCAGAGACGGTTTTAATTTTTGACCGTCTCCCACATGTTTTGAGTGAACACTGACAATTATACAAAAGTTCAACATAGCAAATCATTGTTCAACATAGCCATATATACAAAAGTTGCATAACAAACTGATTCAACATAACCTGTACATGCTTAGCAAGTTCAATACAGTCACAGAGCACAAAGCATACAACACCCTCAGACATGACTTCTTCAGTAGAAGAACAGCAACTATAACACACAACAGACACATCAACCCTACATTAGTCTTCAGAAAAACCTTCATTTGCCTGAGTTCCTCCAAAATCATGATCAGTTGTTGCTCCTGTCCCCGCACACAGGTCACTTTAGCCTCCTGCTTCCTCAACTCCAATTATTCTCTTCTCTCTTCTGCCCACCCATAAGCTTCAATTCAGGAATCCCCTCGAATGTGATTGTTCTCGATCAGATAACTCACATAACCCAGCTCCTAGTGCTAGAAATAGCACCCATACTGTGGACAAACAAAAACAAAAACCAAATCAAAAATTGGAAAAATCAAGCTCACTTGACAACTGAAACTCGGGAAAATCAAAACGCAATCAAAACTTGAAAAAATCTAGCTAAATCCTAAGAGCAGAAACTTACCCCATGGTTTCTACACTTGTAGTAGATCCATCCTGGGTGGTCTGACGTCCCCGAGCGTCCCTGCTTCACCTTCCGCCCGCAATCGGGGCAACCAATGAGCGGCAACATAGGACCTAGGTGGCGGAGCGCACAACGGGCTGAGCTCGCACTAGACATTGCAAACAGCCCTAGGTCGGCGTCCGTTACTACGGAGGCAGCTCCCTTCCTGCGGCGGCGCCTCTGATTTAGGGTAAGGGGGCAACAGAGGGGAACAACTTGGTCGGAATGACTAGGTTAGGTCGGAGCATGGGAACGATTTGAAGGCGAAAACTTTGAAATAAACAGTTTCCGGAAGGTCCATAAAAATCCGGACCCTCTGAAACACACCCTATGAGCATACTTTGGGGAAATATTAATCTATACTTTGTAGTTGCATTTTTTTGACTTCAATTACAACGTAATGTTGCAAATGTGATTTTATAGAATATTTTAAAATTTTATTGGGCATTGTTTCGAATTAAATGAATATTTGGCTATTTAGAGGATTTAAATTGATATTTGAAGTAAGCATGCATAAAAAAAGTTTAAATGGATGGAAAAATCATATTTGGGTACCTCTAGAACCACATTAGCTCAATTCATAAGCATACAACAGAAATCATTAGACATATTGACTAAGTTTGTAGCTACATAGGTAGTTATAGGGATTTTGAATTTTTATAATATCTAAAAAATGTAAAAAAATATGAAACTTGCCAAGTGTCCATTTTAAGGTACCTATATAGTGTGGTAAATATATTAGAATTTTTTAGAACAATTTCACCAATGTTGAGTTTCAATAAGTACATCTGGGTAGGAATCATATTACCTTTGAGGGTAAAATCCAAGGTTTATGCCACGTGATATATTTGCTTAGACGTAAGGACCTTATATTAGTTGTAGGACTTCATTTAGCAATGTTAAAACTATAGGAACCATTGTCTACCATTTTGGTTTAAAAAAATTGCATTTCTTGAGTTTTGGCCAACTCCAGAGTGTATGGGTTTTGTCCCGGAGGGTCCGGATATAGTACTATTGGAGACAGTTTTAATTTTTGACCTTCTCTGACATGTTTTCCAGGCACTTCTATTGGCAGCAAAACTAAGTTGTTTTTGGGTAATATGGCCACTTGAATGGATGGAATATTCACATTTGGGTAATTATATAACCACATTACTTCATAACATAAATTTAAACTAGCAAATCAATAGAGACGGCTTGTACGTTTGAAAAAGTTTAGAAACAAACATTTAGAAACTAGAAAATCAATAGCTTCAGGGACCGAATGCATGCATATTCTCAACAAACATTTAGAAACAAGTTTTATCACTTGCAGTAATATATGATAACTCCGACGTCGTCTAACAAACCCACGGGGAACTCTCTGGCATATGTATTAAACGAGTAGCTCGATGATGAACATCATCTCAAGGTTCCTACATGAAGTGTTCCCGCCAGTAAGGAGTATGGCTTGTCCAACTTGCATATTTGCGTCTTGAATGAAGTTCTTCCATGCCTCCTTGTTGAAAGCGATGTGGCCATCTGTATCCGTCTTCTACGGAACTATGCTAATGCCACCTGCTCCAACGCGTACTCCAACCAAGCCTTCTCCAAGAATTCCAAGAGAAGAAACCATTCTTGACGGAAGTTTCTAAAAAGCAAAAAGTTAGATAGCTTGTTATAATTAATTCAACACACAAAACAATAAAATAAAGAAAATGAGTGGTAATTATTTTTGAAAAGCATACTATCCTGCTTTGCTGAATCTTCGTCCTCGTCAAGCGAGTGACAAGTGGCAACCCAATGAAGGAATTGTTTGGAGGGAAGTTTTCATTGAGGTAATTCTCCTCACTATGGGTAAGATGGCATCTTTGAGAGATAACTAAAATGGAGTCATCCTCTTCCTCGTCACTACCTTCCTCGTCACTACTATATTCCTCCTCCTCATCACAGCTACTATTGAAATAGAGGAGACTTATCCTTGGCCCAGGAGCTCCCATTGCAAAACAAAGGTACAAACCTGCGGTGATATGGTTCTGGGTAATTATCCTCCTCCATTCTACATCTGCAATGCAAGTCAGTGTTCACTCTTTGTGCACTTCAACCTCGTATGTTCACCCATAATCTCGGAATTGCACATAGCTCTTGTTATGCGATTAAACACCAACCTTACATTGCATGGGACAGTCTTTACACGAAAGAGCACAAATTAGATTATAAATATTAATACCATAAAAGGGTTAATATTATACAAGAATTTTATATATTACATATATACCAATAAATTCTAAACAATAAAGTATAATTTTAGGATTTGAAGGCAAAAAACTTTGAAATAAATAGTTTCCGGAAGGTCCATAAAAATCCGGACCCTCTGAAACACACCCTATGAGCATACTTTCGGGAAATATTAGTCTATACTTTGTAGTTGCATTTTTTGACTTGAATTACAATGTAATGTTGCAAATCTGATTTTATAGAATATTTTAAAATTTTATTGGGCATTGTTTCGAATTGAATGAATATTTGGCCATTTAGATGATTTAAATTGATATTTCAAGTAAGCATGCATAAAAAAGTTTAAATGGATGGAAAAATCATACTTGGGTACCTCTATAACCACATTAGCTCAATTCATAAGCATACAATAGAAATCATTAGACATATTGACTAAGTTTGTAGCTACATAGGTAGTTATAGGGATTTTGAATTTTTATAATATCTAAAAAATGTAAGAAAAATATGAAACTTGCCAAGTGTCCATTTTAAGGTACCTATATAGTGTGGTAAATATATTAGAATTTTATAGAACAGTTTCACCAATGTTGAGTTTCAACAAGTACATCTGGGTAGGAATCATCTTACCTTTCAGGGTAGAATCCAAGGTTTATGCCACGTGATATATTTGCTTAGACGTAAGGACCTTATATTAGTTGTAGGACTTCATTTAGCAATGTTAAAACAATAGGAACCATTGTCTACCATTTTGGTTTAGAAAAAATTGCATTTCTTGAGTTTTGGCCAACTCCGGAGTGTATGGGTTTTGTCCCGGAGTGTGCGGATATAGTACTATTGGAGACAGTTTTAATTTTTGACCTTCTCTGACATGTTTTCCAGGCACTTCTATCGGCAGCAAAACTAAGTTGTTTTTGGGTAATATGGCCACTTGAATGGATGGAATATTCACATTTGGGTAATTCTATAACCACATTACTTCATAACATAAATTTAAACTAGCAAATCAATAGAGACGGCTTGTACGTTTGAAAAAGTTTAGAAACAAACATTTAGAAACTAGAAAATCAATAGCTTCAGGGACCGCATGCATGCATATTCTCAACAAACATTTAGAATCAAGTTTTATCACTTGCAGTAATATATGATGACTCTGACGTCGTCTAACAAACCCATGGGGAACTCTCGGGCATATATATTAAACGAGTAGCTCGATGATGAACATCATCTCAAGGTTCCTACACAAAGTGTTCTCGCCAGTAAGGAGTATGGCTTGTCCAACTTGCATATTTGCGTCTTGAATGAAGTTCTTCCATGCCTCCTTGTTGAAGGCGATGTGGCCATCTGTATCCGTCTTCTACGGAACTATGCTAACGCCACCTGCTCCAACGCGTACTTAAACCGAGCCTTCTCCAAGAATTCCAAGAGAAGAAACCATCCTCAACGGAAGTTTCTAAAAAGCAAAAAGTTAGATAGCTTGTTATAATTAATTCCACACACAAAACAATAAAATAAATAAATTGAGTGGTAATTAATTTGAAAAGCATACCATCCTGCTTTGCTGAATCTTCGTCCTCGTCAAGCGAGTGACAAATGGCAATCCAATGAAGGAATTGTTTGGAGGGAAGTTTTCATTGAGGTAATTCTCCTCACTATGGGTAAGATGGCATCTTTGAGAGATAACTAAAATGGGGTCATCCTCCTCCTCGTCACTACTATATTCCTCCTCCTCATCGCCTCTACTATTGAAATAGAGGACACTTATCCTTGGCCCAGGAGCTCCCATTGCAAAACAAAGGTACAAACCTGCGGTGAGATGGTTCTGGGTAATTATCCTCCTCCATTCTACACCTGCAATGCAAGTCAGTGTTCACTCTTTGTGAACTTCAACCTCGTATGTTCGCCCAAAATCTCGGAATTGCACGTAGCTCTTGTTATGCGATTAAACACCAACCTTACATTGCAAGGGACAGTCTTTACACGAAAGAGCACAAATTAGATTGTAAATATTAATACCATAAAAGGGTTAATATTATACAAGAATTTTATATATTACATATATACCAGTAAATACTAAACAATAAAGTATAATTTTAGGATTTGAAAGCAAAAAACTTTGAAATAAATAGTTTCCGGAAGGTCCATAAAAATTCGGACCCTCTGAAACACACCCTATAAGAATTCCTTGGGGAAATATTAGTCTATACTTTGTAGTTGCATTTTTTGACTTGAATTACAACTTAACGTTACAAATGTGATTTTATAGAATATTTTAAAATTTTATTGGGCATTGTTTCGAATTAAATGAATATTTGGCTATTTAGATGATTTAAATTGATATTTGAAGTAAGCATGCATAAAGAAGGTTTTAAATGGATGGAAAAAATCATACCTGGGTACCTCTATAACCATATTAGCTCAATTCATAAGCTTACAATAGAAATCATCAGACATTTTGACTAAGTTTGTAGCTACATAGGTAGTTTTAGGGATTTTGAATTTTTATAATATAAAAAAATGTGAAAAAAATATGAAACTTGCCAAGTGTCCATTTTAAGGTACCTATATAGTGTGGTAAATATATTAGAAATTTTTAGAACAATTTCACCAATGTTGAGTTTCAACAAGTACATCTGGATAGGAATCATCTTACCTTTCAGGGTAGAATCCTAAGTGTATGACACGTGATATATTTGCTTCAATGTAAGGACCTTATATTAGTTGTATGACTTCATTTAGCAGTGCTAAGACTATAGGAACCATTGTATACCCTTTTGTTTTGCAAAAAAAATGCATTTCTTT
Organism: Avena eriantha; assembly: GCA_910589775.1. Classification (NCBI taxonomy): domain Eukaryota; kingdom Viridiplantae; phylum Streptophyta; class Magnoliopsida; order Poales; family Poaceae; genus Avena; species Avena eriantha. The sequence goes on from OU342742.1 coordinate 403,201,006, forward strand.
AGTTTTGGCCAACTCCAGAGTGTATGGGTTTTGTCCCGGAGGGTCCGGATATAGTACTATTGGAGACGGTTTTAATTTTTGACCATCTCCCACATGCTTTCCAGGCTTTACAATTTTATGCTGAACTGAATAGGGCTGGGATAAATATGGCCATTTTAGTGATTTCTTCAAAGTTGTTGTTGATTATGGCTTCAATTTTGGACATAAATCAGTTGACACTACATCAAACAAGCAAAATAAGCCTAGATATGTAAAGCATATGGGGGCATTAACATGCATGGAACTAGAAAAGATAATAAACTAAGAGCCACAATAGATAGTAATCTAGCTCCACATGCAGTTCAAAAGTACCTACCACACCCACATAATCTGTTACATATATAGTAGTAGTCTAGCGCTCATCATACGAGCATGAAACACATAGAGGTAAAGTTTGATACAACAAGAGACACCCTAGAACGATGGGTCGTCGCCCTCTTCATCGTCCTCTTCATCGCCATCTTCACCGTCAGTCGCTACTATTGCACGTGACACCTTTCCTTTCTCACTAACAAGTGGCTGTACTCCTCCTTCGTCCTTAGTTGCTGCTTCAGAAGGCGGTGACTGTGCTTCTTCGAATTCATCATCGGTTGCAAATACATCCCCTTCCTCATCTTGATCCCTCCACTCATCCTCTGACCCTACTAAAACCATCATATCAATTTTGAAGTGCTTGATGATTGCTTTGAGCATCTTGTTGTTCTGCTTCAGTCTAGCACGATCCCTATGATGCTTCTCGCGATCTTCCATGTAGATGAAATACCATGTCCTGAGACCACGAATGATCAGGTTCTACCTCTTCTTGCTCTTATAGCCAGTGGAGCCCGGAACATCCATATACTCCACTTCTCTAGTGGCCTTGTTCCATAGGGATTTCGTCGCACCTTTGAGTGGCTTATCAACGGCGGGTTTGTGAATACCATGCTTCTTGAAGGCTTTGCCAGATGTTTAGCTCTTTTGGGTGACATGCTCAATGAATGCTTGAATGTATGGAGAATAGACCAGTGACCTCCAACGATCAACAATGTTCCTCATTATCTTTTGATACAAGAGATCCATGACTTCAACCTTTCCTTTCTTCCCACGTAGGATGTACCAAAGGAGGCTTTTTGTATATCCACGTATGTAAGAGGTGTCTCCCGCCTTTGGGAACAAGGTCCAACAAAAAAGATTGTGTAGTGTGTCAAAGAAGGGAAAGAGGCCTTTGATATGCCCATGCACAACATGTTGGCCACCAGATGTGCTACTAGGAAAGTAGCACCCATCCAGTTCAACAAGCTTCTTTGTGATCTCATCCTCATGGAGACGGAATAAACTGACGTTATTTGGTTTCACCAACGACAGGCCTAGTGCTTCAGCAAATGCACTAAGTGGGTACCGGTGTTATTTATTCCCAGTCATCCATCGAAAATGCTTATCGTGATCCTTCTCAAGATAAAGGGCAGTACAAAACTGTGTCACCACGTCTTCGTCGTAGTGATGCTTGAACTGCATGATGTCCACTAATCCCAGGCAATCACAAGTTTCAAATATACCGGCAAACTTTATGTTTTCCTTGATGTGCTCAAAGTCGATTGCCCTTTGAGGAGCAGTCTTAGTGTCAAGTGCAAGAATAATCTCTTCAAAGATCTTGTATTGAATGACTGTGCAGAACATTGGGCCACACTTGGTCTCTTTCTTCAGCTCATACTGATTCTGATCCCAACGAAGACTTTCGTACTTCCGTTTAGTGATTGCCGTCAAGATTTCATGGGTTTTAGGCAATACTCTCCGAGCAACAGAGTTCCGCTGCTTCTTGGCCCTCTTTGCCTGGCGATTATTTGATGACCTAGCTGCCATTGAATTAGCACACCTCTTCGTGGTTCTTTTAGGATTGACCCTCCTAGGAACACCATCAGCCCTCTCCATAACCTCTTCTTGTTCAAGCTCATCCTCACTTGAACCTATCATAAAAGATATGAAAAGGAATTTAATTAGTTCACAAATTATCCATATTAGTTAACTTTATCTGGCTAGTAAACCTGGGAGAGTAGCTCCAGCAAGTTATCCATTAGCAAAATTTTAGATATCAACTAATTAGTGTAAGTGCTTCATTTTCTATTGCAGCTACAAATACAAAAAACCTATAAATTCTATTATATGGACAGCAAGTAAACTCTATATATTCCATGACAAGCAAGTAAAAATCACATATATTTTCAATTTGCAGGATCTGGCACACATTTAAAAACACTAAAGGATGGAAATATGTATCCAATCAACAAGAACTCATAAAGAAGTACCTTAAACCTTTACCACAACAATAAAAAGGAGTAGCTAGGATTACATACCTTATTTAGAAGACAATGTGACGACGAGGAGAGTGGCGGCGTAGTGGCGGCGTGGGCTGCAAAGGAGAGGACCGCGGTATGGGTAGAGGCGGTGGAGCTAGCAGTAGCGGCAACGGAAACAACGACGGAATGGGCTAGGATGAGGGTCACGGCGGTGCTGGAGCAGTAGCGGCAACATCAACGGCGGCGGCATGGGCTAAGGTGAGGTTCGCGGCAGCGTCGGCACTGGATAGGGTTCGTGAGCTTGAAGTAAACATGAGCATATTAGAGGCAATTATAAATACAAACCTGCTCTAATTCATACGTACAAACGGTCAAAAAATCGAACGGTCTAAGGTCCCTAAAAGATCGATCTACGTCATTGGATTTCAGTTAGACGTCCCAGATCATTTATTCTTAGAGACGACGGGAAATTTTGGCCGTCCGCGAGAGCAAATCCTAGTCTCATAGTTGGCGGTAAAACTGAAAATTTTTCAGTTTCGATCCAAATATTTTGTATTCGCCTGCTCAAACGAAAATCCACTCACCGCTGTCCTCTTTCCTCTTTCTCTCCGTGCGCCATTCCCCTCCTTCTCTCTTTGAAACCCTTGTCGCTGCCGCTTCCACCAACTCCCTCCCTAGCCTCCACTATGCTCCCCTACCCCTCGCATGTGCTCCCCTGCACCTCGCCTGTGCTCCCCCTCCCCTGTTGCCGCCTTCCCCTCACTTGTTCTCCCCTCCCCCACTACTCCCCCCCGACGGAGCAAGATGGAAGGCTCCCAAATGGAAGGCTCCCCGTTGAGATGGTGTAGCACCAGAGTGAGGGACGCCGCCGCCGCCAGCCTTGACGAGGAGCAAGGCCTGAGTCACAACATATCAGAGGAGGAGGGCCTAAACGATGAGACCACGGCATTGTCTTCAAGCAAACCGCTAGATCCTAGCAGCAGGTAATCCTTGTTCTTCCTCTTGGCCTGCTAGTTTTCTTGCTGTTCCTGGCTCCTGCTAGTTTTGTTGTTGTTCTTGTTGTTCTTGTTGTTCTTGCTATTCCTTCTAGGACAAATACTTTGAAGAGATTTATTTTGATGTATACAGAACCAAGGCACACATAATTAATGTAGACTTCATTTCTTCTTTTTATTAGTTTTATGTTTTGAAAATAATCAATAGATCTTGCTTCCTGCAGTAATTAAGTTCTAGGACTTGGTTTTTGATCACATTATCATAGGATAATTTGTGGAAATATGCTTGGTTATAGGTTTATTGATCTCTCTGCCTAGTACATTATTGTTGCCTCACTAAATTATATTTAGTTTAGCCATTTTAGCTTCACAAATTTTGTTAGTGATTATATATATAGTAACTATATGTGTATATTGTTTGTTGTTATCTCATATATATGTTTTTGATTTGTACAGGAGTGCCTCTACCTCGTAGCCGATATCCAAGCGAACCAGGTCAAAACAATCTGTGCAGGTGATGGTCGCGGGAAGTCTACAAGGTATGGCGTGACCACCATCGATCCTGCCAGCGGAGGTCCGTTGAAGCCAGATGGCGCAAGAAATAAGTTCAAAACTATTTGCGGGATCGTAGCACGAGAACGAGTGTGCATCAACCTTCCCAGCTGGAAGAAATTATCCATGGATGACCCTGCTTTTATGATAAGGGAGATCCTCAAGTACTTCATCATCAGAACTGATGATGATAGGAAACGTGTTGAGCGGGCAGCTTTAATGACCGCTAACAAGGCCTAGAAGGCATGGAAGTACAAGCTCGTGACAAAGTACGTGGATCAAGATTTGACGCCCTTTTCAGTGTGGCCGCAGATTAAAGAAGATGATTGCGCTGAGTTCAAAAAGGTGAAGACCTCCACTGAGTTCAAGGCCAAAAGTGAGGTAGCTAGAGCCCTTGTCTTGAAAAATAGCAACCGCCACAAAATGGGGACTGCTGGGTATGCCAGCATGGCTGACATATGGGAGAAGCAGGATTTGGAGGCAGAGGTGGCCGAACGCCATCCACCATTCTTAGAAATTAAAGATGAGAGGACAAGAAGATGGACCGGAGCTAGAAGTAAATCTAACGAAAGTACGGGCTTTGTACCTGCTTTGGTTAGCCAAAATGACATTGCAGCCTATAACAAATTGGTAAGGCTTCATGATGCATTGTTTTTTATGTATTGATTTCATACCAGAATTTTCACTTCAGTTGTTAATTGGTTTTTGATATGTATGTATAAGGATGCTGATGATAAGAATCAAGAAGGTGAGTTCCATCGAGATGTCCTCATAGAGGGGTTGGGAAAAAAGAGCACCCTGGTCGCACGAGGGGGGTAGGTGCCTTAGCCCCATGGAAAATAGGCCGCAACTGGTCTCTAGAAGACAAGCATGCGTGCAAAAGAGATATGCAAGCACTTTTTGAAGGAACCATGCGGAAAAGGCTTAAGGAAGAAATAATAGTGGAGTTAACAAGAAAGGTACCACCACCGCCACCGCCACCATCGACAGAGGATGTCCCCATCGCTGACCTACGTCGGTGTAGTTGTGCTTCCACCGTCGCTGGTACTGCTGATACAGCCGCAAGCTATCCTTGTGATCGCATAACGATAATTAAACCCATTGATCATCTAAAGTACATATTATGCATTTTCATAGAAATCATAGTTGACATAATTTTCTTATATGTAGGTGGCCACCATCTGCAAGCTTCGAGCAAGGAAAGTCGGGTCCAATGTATCCAAGACGGCTGCTTGGGGCCAAGTGCATCCCCCAAAGGAAGGGCAGACGATACACAATATCCCACTTGCCAACGATCTTGCTAGGGTCAACGTCAATGATGTCGTTGAGGGGTTTGGTGAGATCGAGTTGCCAATCCCTACGAATGTAGAGATGGTTACTCTGTTTGAGGCAAGGGGGAGCTTCATCCAGTGGCCCAAGGTAGATATCCTTCTAGTCGGCGACCAGCCAAAGCCAAAGCAGGTTTTGACTAACCTCTCACCAGCAACATGTACTCCCAAGATCAAGGAAACACCAACTATTAAAGCTGATACTGAAGAGACAAGTACCCCAACGAGTGTTTCTTCCAAGACTAGAGTCCAAGTTGACTTCCCAACACCAGCAAATAACACTATGGAAGAGCCCCTCTCCTCGCTGAAGATACCAGAGACATCAACACCGCCATCTCCTGTACAAGATAAAGCACCTACCCCCCTAAAGAAATCAAAGAGACAACCCCCGTGAGCCATACCGACAGGACTACAGGAGACCTTGTTGACAAGCCTCCCTTTGCCTCGAAGGACTCCTCAGAACAGCCTCCCCTTGTCTCGAAAAATCTGCAGAGACATAGCCACCAACCCCAAAGAACGCTCCTACCCCCACTACTAGTGTGCCCAAGCCACCAGCTATTGTAGAAGCAGCCAAAGCTCCTATCCCTGCTTGTGTGTCCTCGACAACCCCTATAGCTACCCAGCCAGCAATCCCAGCTAGTACTAGGACGATACGCTCCTCACAAGCACACACACTACCGCCACCTACTGCAAAACCCAAGCATGTAACGAAACCGAAGGGTAATAAGGGGCAGCGCATAAAATCACGCTACTTGAAGCTACCATATTGGCCGGCCAGGCGCTGGCAGATTATTTAAATGCGGGCGGTGTTCTGCCTGAGTCTGATATACACACGACGTACAAGCCCGTGGGCATGCTAATACACAATTAGAAGAGTGTTACATAAGAGTATGGATGGGCTTGTGAATCATTGCAGAATTACTACTTGAATAATTTCAAGAAGCCAGAGAAGGACCACGTCTCGAGATTCATGGTTAGGCACAAACCTGAACACTTTATGAGTGACCGTTTGTGCGATTTCCAAGTCACTTGGGAGGACTTGTTTCTCTTGTTCAATTTGAAATCCTTAGATGCCAGCATAGTGAAATGCAGTACATTGTGAGTATTTTTATTACTATTTATCAATCAATGCATCAATAAATCTATCTATCTTAATTTACACTTCATTCATATTCTGCCTTTACATGTGTATAGGTACTACTATTAGAAAGCCACATCAGCAGGTAAAATAGCCTTCGTCGACCCCCACCTAGCTTCTGAACAAATTATGAATTTTTGCGAAAGGGTTGTCGAGGATTACATCATCCATGTGATGGTGAAGAGCCTCTAGGATAATAAGGAGTCAATATTTTGGTCTTTTAATTCAAAGTAAGCTATCTTCATCCAATGGCCCAAGTACATTTTTGAATTTTGTTGCATTACATTATTATATCTTTACAATGTTGATCTTCTAAAAAGTTTTCCTAATTTTTGGAAAAATATAGCACTGAAAGTGATAATGGTACTATTTTATGGATGATATTTCCAGGGAAATGATGTTTGATGTGTTGTGCAATTTGACTTGTGTTCTTGTTCTTTCGGGGATCACTGGATTCTTATCATTATCTCACTACTGGATAGCAATATCCATTATGTTGATTCTTATCTTGGGAGGCACAAAAGGAACTACGATGATGTAACCAAGCTACTGGACAGGTATATCTAAGATTTTAGGAGTAGTGCTAATATCTCAATTTTATGATTTTGTATTCCTGCCATATCTGAAAACAGTAAAATAAAATAGCACAAAATGTGTTTTCATGTATACAGAACAGTCCATCTACAAAATATGTACAGGAGAGAAAAATAAAATTAATTTTGATCATATATTTCTGTCTTGTAAAACAAAATATATTTCAAGTAATTCAGAACCAAGGAGTTAATGCACCGGCCCATAGATCCCTAACTCATCACCTGGATGTTCGGGTTAGTTTCCTTTACCTAGCTAGCACTTGTACATATATATCCATGCATGTTGAATTTATATCTTGTTGATTGGTTATTTCTAGGCCCTATGTATGTCTCAGTGCCACCAGCAGCCTCCGACGACTACTTTTTGTGGCTTCTATCTTCACAACTATATGAACATCATGATGAGTAGAACTTTGACGCCTAAGCTGGAAGGCGAGGTATATATGCACACATCGTTTTCTTATGTTGACATATTATTCTTAATTGTGTACCTGTTTTGATCATGATAACATTTTCCTAGCATCCGAGAATCGACATGAATGAACTACCTCAGACCAAGCTAGCAATGTTCCGATCGGAGCTTGCTGGCTTTTTGGTTCAGCACGTGATTAAGGAAGACGAAGAGTTCCACCATGATAGAAACTAGTACATATAAACTGTGAGAGAGAATTGTCAAGTCATCAAACTGTATGTCGACGTCGGTCGATCTTTACACTTTTCCATGGAATTTGTGCATCTTGTGTGTGATGGTGCATATACCATGTCACTTGTGTGGTGCAGTCATTTCATTTGGTTTTGGTACAATAATCTGTGTGATTTGACGTGCACAATCTATGATTGACTTTAGCATATACCTGTGCTCAGGGGCTACTGGAAAAAACTAGAGCCTCTAAATAAGTCCGGACCATCCGCACAAAAGAACTAGCTGTAACTTATAACCATCTCCGATAAAAAATTTAGAGGTTGTAATTAATCGTGACTGTCTCCGATGAAAAATATGTTAGAGGCTGTTGTTATTTCTAACCGTCTCCGATGAAAAACAATTTCGAGGCTATTGTTATTTCTAATAGTCTCCCATGAGAAACATTTTCGAGGCAGGTATTATTTCTAACCGTCTTCAATGATAAAAATATTAAAGATTGTCGTTATTCTCAACTGTCTCTGATGCAAAAAAATTAGAGGCTGTTGTTATTTCCAATCGTCTCAAATGAGAAAAATATTAGAGAATATCGTTATTCTCAACCATCTCCGATGCAAAAAAATTAGAGGCTGTTTTTATTTACAATCGTCTCGGATGATAAAATATTAGAGGCTGGTGGAAATTTCAACCGTCTCTAGAATCCACGATGATTGTTTTTTTGCCTGACTACGATGGAGCACATCTTGGAGAAAGTTGTTTTTTCTAACCGGCTGCGGGCTATTTTTAGAGATGGAAAGGAAAACTAGCTATGGGGGTTCTTATCATTAGCGACTGTTGCCTAGAGACGGATGGGAAAACTGGCTCTGGCGCATTTACTGGAACCGGCACTAATGGTGTGTTCGGTACCATTGTGTGTGTGTCCTTTTCACAAACCAAATATGGATCCACTAGAGTCATTGCATGTATGTTCTTTTCCTAAACTAGCACTAGAGTTCATTGCATGTCTGTTCTTTTCCTAAACCACATATGGATCCACCGGAGTCATTGCATGTGTATTATTTTCATAAACCACATGGATCCACCAGTGTCATTGCATGTCTGTTCTTTTCATAAACCACAACTAGAGTCATTGCATGTTTGTTATTTTCATAAACCACATATGGATCCACCAGAGTCATTGCATCTGTGTTATTTTCACAAATCACATGGATCCACCAGTGTCATTGCATGTGAGTTGTTTTCATAAACCACAACTACAGTTATTGCATGTCTATTCTTTTCATAAACCACATGGATCCACTAGAGTCATTGCATGTGTGTTCTTTTCACAAACTACATATAGATTCACCAGAGTCCTTGCATGTGTGTCCTTAACCTAAACCAATACTAGAGTCATTGCATGTGTGTTCTTTTCCTAAACAACATATGGATCCACTAGAGTAATTGCATGTGTGTTCTTTTCATAAACCATATGGATACACCAGTGTCATTGCATGTGTGTTCTATTCATAAACCACAGCTATAGTCATTGCATGTTTGTTCTTTTCATAAACCACATAAGGATCCACAAAATTCATTGCATGTGTGTTCTTTACATAAACTACGTGGTTCCACCAGTGTCATTACATGTGTGTTCTTTTCATAAACCACAACTAGAGTCATTGCATGTGTGTTCTTTTCATAAACCAAATGGATCCTCTAGAGTCATTGCATGTGTGTTCTTTTCACACACCACATCTAGAGTTATGGCATGTCTATTCTTTTCCTAAACCACATATGGATCCACTAGAGTAATTGCATGTGTCTTCTTTTCATAAACCACACGGATCCACAAGTGTCATTGCATGTGTGTTCTTTTTATGAACAATAGCTAGTGACATTGTATGTATGTTCTTTTCATAAACCACATATGGATCCACTAGAGTCACTATACGTGTGTGTTCTTTTCACAAGACACATATGGATCCACTAGAGTCAATGCATTTGTGTTCTTATCCTAAAGCAGCATTAGAGTTCATTGCATGTGTGTTCTTTTCCTAAACCACATATGGATCCACTAGAGTCACTACATGTGTGTTCTTTTCTTAAACCATATGGATACACCAGTGTCATTGCATGTCTGTTCTATTCATAAACCACAGCTATAGTCATTGCATGTTTGTTCTTTTCATAAACCACATATGGATCCACAAAATTCATTGCATGTGTGTTCTCTACATAAACTACGTGGTTCCACCAGTGTCATTACATGTGTGTTCTTTTCATAAACCACAACTAGAGTCATTGCATGTGTGTTCTTTTCATAAACCACATGGATCCACTAGAGTCATTGCATGTGTGTTCTTTTCACACACCACATCTAGAGTTATTGCATGTCTATTCTTTTCATAAACCACATATGGATCCACTAGAGTCATTGCATGTGTGTTCTTTTCGTAAACCACATCGATACACCAGATTCATTGCATGTGTGTTCTTTTCATAAACCACAGCTAGAGTCATTGCATGTCTGTTCTTTTCATAAACCACATGGATCCACTAGAGTCATTGCATGTGTGTTCTTTTCACAAACCAAATATGGATCCACTAGAGTCATTGCATGTATGTTCTTATCCTAAACTAGCACTAGAGTCATTGCATGTGTGTTCTTTTCAAAATCCACAAGGATCCACCAGTGTCATTGCATGTGTCTTCTTTTCATGGACCACAGCTAGTGTCATTGCATGTCTGTTCTTTTCATAAACCACATGGATCCAGTAAAGTCATTTTGTGTGTGTTCTTTTCACAAACCAAATATGGATCCACTAGAGTCATTGCATGTGTTTTCTTATCCTAAACTAGCACTATAGTCATTGCATGTGTGTTCTTTTCCTATACGACATATGGATCCACCAGAGTCATTCCATGGGTGTTCTTTTCATAAACCACATGGATCTAGTAGTGTCATTACATGTGTGTTCTTTTCATGAACCATAGCTAGAGTCATTGCATGTATGTTCTTTTCATAAACTACATGGATCCATTAGAGTCATTGCATGTTTGTTCTTTTTCATAAACCACTTATGGATCAACTAGAGTCATTGCATGTGTGTTCTTTTCCTAAACCACATATCAATCCACCAGAGTCATTGCATGTGTGTTCTTTTCATAAACCGCATGGATCCACCAATTTCACTGTGTGTGTGTTCTTTTCATAAACCACAGCTTGGGTCATTGCATGTGTGTTCTTTTCATAAACCCCATGGACCCGCCAGTGTCATTGCATGTGTGTTCTTTTCATAAACCAAGGCTAGAGTCATTGCATGTATATTCTTTTCATAAACCATATGGATTTACTAGAGTCATTGCATGTGTGTTCTTTTTAGAAACTACATATGGATCCACTAGAGTCATGGCATGTGTGTTCTTATGCTAAACCATAACTAGAGTCATTGCATGTGTGTTCTTCTCCTAAACAACATATGGATCCACCATAGTCATTGCATGTGTGTTATTTCATAAACCACATGGATCCACTAGTGTCGTCGCAGCTGTGTTCTTTTCATGAACCACAATTAGAGTCATTGCATGTCTGTTCTTTTTAGAAACCAAATGGATCCACTAGAGTCATTACATGTATGTTCGTTTCACAAACCAAATGTGGATCCACTAGAGTTCATTGCATGTGTGTTCTTTTCATAAACCACATATGGATCCACAGAGTCATTTTATGTGTGTTCTTTTCATAAACCACATGGATCCACTAGTGTCATTGGATGTGTGTTATTTTCATAAACCACAACTAGAGTCTTTAAATGTGTGTTCTTTTCATAAATGACGAGTAGAGTCATTGCATGTGTGTTCTTTTCATAAACCACATGGATCCACTAGAGTCATTTGCATGTGTGTTCTTTTCATAAACCACAGAGATCCACCCGGGCCATTTGCATGTGTGTTCTTTTCATAAACCACATGGATCCTAACCTTAGGGGAGCCCTAACCTTAGCCGCCAATGGTGTCCGTTAGACCGAGTCTTCTAGAAGGCATGCCCTATCACACTTGTTCTCCATGATGATTGTTACTTACCGTTCGATTAGGGCGCTTGGACGATTGGGATGGGTCTTCGTAAGAGCGATCCGGAAGTAGGCTCTTCTGCGACATGATTGGCCATGCATATTGTCCGCTTGCTCTGGACAAACTGGCAACACCGCGCGCTCCCCTTTTGCGTGTGTCACGAGTTCCATGGGCCACATGCTAGTCTCACGTCCCCTTTACTTTTCTTCCTCCCCATAATTCTCTTCCTTCCACTCGAAACCACGTTCCCCACTTCTCTCCAATCCTTCTGTAGCCGCAAGCCGATGGTGCCTCCAGCCATCTCTCCCGCAGCCACCCCAGTCCCCCACCCCCTCTCTCCATGGGTTCAAGGGGGATAGTGAGGAAACGTGTCATGATGATAGGGACGGTGATTTCGATCTGAGTCATCTCATCGATAACATATGTGGCCATTTATCTATTTTGAGCTAGATCTACTCTGTTTACTCATGCACGTATGATGTGTTAGGCCAACCAGACGCTGTACGACTCCGACTATCACGGTTTAGCGGAGGAAGACAGTGGAGAGGAAGACAATCCTCCGCTATGTAAACATGGATATGTGCCCGCTAAATTTGTAGCGTTCGAAGGACGAAACAAATGCATGAGGTTTTTAGGGTGTCAAGGACATCATGCAATGTTGCAACACAGAAGTTGCGGTGTTGTCAAATGGGTAGATCCAGAGTGGCCGAAATCGATGTACAAAATGCTGGACAAACTATGGGATATGACTATTGAGTTGAAAGAATCCATAGTCAGCTCCCTTCTTGTGAGTGCTAAGATGAAGTTATTTGACTATGTTGACACAACCAAGGTTAACCGAGATCTTAGGAGGGTTTAAGAAAAGGTTAGCAAAGTCGAGAAGGAGAGGGACATGGAGTTGGCCCTGAATGCTAAAGCACAGCAAGAACTGACTCAAGCAAGGAATGAAATTCACCAGGCCAAAGTCCTGCAGTTCACAACTACGAGTATTGAAAAGTGCATGAGGATAAATGCAGAGATACAATTGAAGCTGTACAAGGAAGATGATAAAAGGACGGAGCAGACGATTCAGTCCTTCCTCTCACAGGAAGATGCGCATCGGGCTAAGATTAGGAAGATCACAGAGATGTGTGATAACTAGTTCCATTTAGCTTGAGCTCCTTTTTAAGTTGTAATAGTAGTACTTGTTGACCTAGCGGTCTGAACTAGTGGTCTCGGAGTCCTAGGAAAAAAACTTGGTCGCCAGTTAATCTGTCTTAGCCCTCCATTGCTTCCTTTTGTCTGATGATGGTGGTATTCTAGCATTGGTGGTTTGTTTATAAAGTGGAAGCGCGTACACCCTATGACTGGAGATACTGGAGCTTTGCCAGATGGAGGGGATGCAGGACCAGGGAGGTGTGATGGCTCAGTATTGATGTAGAGCTTGTTGGGGAACCCCAAGAGGAAGGTATGATGAACACAGCAGCAAGTTTCCCTCAGTTATGAAACCAAGATTTAATCGAACCAGTAGGAGCAAGGAAACACCCCAAAGGTGTTGCTAGCTGAGCCTTGTCAGGGTGCAATACCGGTGCTAGTAGCAACATGGAGACCTGCACAACACAACCACATAACTTTGTCCCCAACTAGCGATGAGGTTGTCAATCTCATCGGTTTTGCTGAAAACAAAGGATTAAACGTATCGAATGGAAGGAAGTAATAGTTTGCAGAAAGTAAACACAAAGCAGTAAATAGTTTGTAGATTGTATGTAAAAGAAAGGACCGGGATCCATAGTTCACTAGAGGTGGCTCTCCTTAAGATAGATAACATGCTGGGTGAACAAATTACAGTGGGGCAATTGACAAACATCGAGAAAGTAATACATGCATATACTAATGATCTTGACTCCTTTGAGACTTGATTGAGCATTACAACATTATATATAGACCGCCATCCAACTACATCTATGACTAATAATCCACCTTCAGTTTATCATCCGAACCCCCTCCAGTATTAAGTTGCAAGCAACAGATTATTGCTTTACGAATTGCGTGTCAAGTAAACAATACGATTGTTCTATGAACAAAGGATTGTTGTTTTCTCCCTAGTAGCAACAACACATCTAGTACCTTAGAGATTTCTGTCAGTTCCCCACATTACCAGAGGCATGAACCGACTATCGAGCATAAATACTAACTCTTGGAGTTGCTAGCATCTACTTGGCCAAGATAGCTACTAACAACGGAAAGCATGCAAGATCACAAATAACAAAGACATGATAGAATCAATAATCAATCTGAAATAGTATCTCAATATCCATCGGATCCCCGCAAACACACATGTAGAATTACAAATAGATGATCTTGATCATGAACAGAGCTCACAAGATCTAGACATGACAGCACAAAGGAGGAGAACCAACCATCTAGCTACTACATGGACCCATAGTCTAGAGATGAACTACTCACGCATCACACCGGAGGCTTGCATGATGATGAAGAAGGCCTCCAGGGTGAATTCCCCTCTCTGGCAGGGTGCCGGGAAGAGCTTCAGATCCCTCCCGATCTAGGGACAGAGACGGCGGCGGCTACAGACTCTTTCGTGGATTTTTGATCGGGTACTTAGGGTTTTCATCCCGAGGGCATCTTATAGGCGGAAGGAGAGGCCGAGGGGGTGATGGGTTTGACCAGACCACCCCCTGGCATGGGCCAGGCCTGGCCGTGCGGCCAGGTGGTGTGGCCAGCCCCCAGCCCTTCTCTGTCTCGTATTCTGGCATCTAATGTCTTCCGGAAAAATAGGCACTTTGGCTTTTGTCCCGTCCAATTCCGAGAATATTCATTTTCTGACTTTCCTGGAACCAAAAACAGCAGAAAACAGGCAGCTGGTACTGTGGCTCTTGTTAATAGGTTAGTCCTAGAAATCATATGAAAAGTACTCCAAAGTGTGGACAAAACACAAGAAAGTAGATAAAACCAAGCATGGAACATCAAAAATTATAGATACATTTGCAATGTATCAAGGTGGTGAGATAGATGGGCTCAAGATTAGTCTAGAAATTGGTACCGATTTCCTCATTATCTGGGCATTATCGGTTGCCATTGCTGTTTATGTTGCCATGTCGTTGTGCAGCATCTGAAATAAGCTGTTGTTTCATGGAGTATAGTAGCTTAAATAATTTATTTCTATGTCAGTAACATTCCATCGAATTTGGAGACCTCCTCCCCCTCAGCTGTAACACCCCCGGGGTTAGGGTTAAACAAACCTCGGATTACCCTCCAAGATAAACTTAACCCCAACCTCAAAGACTCACAATATACGATTCGGTAACATTACAGAACACAGGGATTCAACAGCATAAGTTTAAACTCTTAATAGAGTACGATATCAGATTATTACAAACCAGGGGTCACAGACCCATCATTACACCAAACAGCGAAAGCAAATTATGTTGTTCTACACAACAAACTTCACAAAAGGCCTAAGAGGCCATAAACATAATCGACGTCCAACCCATAGTCCTCACCCAACTACTCGTCGATGTCAACGTAGAAGCCACCTTCAGTTGCGATTAGATCATCTAGATAAAAACAACAATAGCGCAAGGCTGAGTACGAGATTGTACTCCGCAAGACTTAGATAACCTAGTATCTAAATGCTCTGGCCTGAAAAGCTTTCTCTGGATGTTCTTTGCGTAAAGCCAACTTTGTTTGTAAATAAGAGGGAGTAGAGGCTCGTCTACACAGAATACTTTTAGAACAGGGTAAGAGAGCGACAACTCCAATTGAACATCTGAACTTGTTAACCAAGTACATCTGAACTCCTCATCTAGGATCACCCCCTCGAACCCCCGAGGAAGCATCCTTAAGAATACGTGGATCAACAAGTTTTACTTTAGTTAATGTTATCTATGATCATCACGTCCGTTCCCAAGTCGTTCATAACCGTGAACACGATGTTTCGAAAAGATTTAACCCTGCAGGGGTGTACAACTTTACCCACACATACCAACCGACTCTTAGTGCCAAATATTATTAGACCTCTTCCTTGGAGGGCCGGCAGAGGGTGGTTGACCATGACCTTTACCTTGTTGTCGCTGAGACCATGAGTCACGCCCTAAGGAGGGTTCCGTCGTAACAGGTCAAATCCTGAAGCCAGTCCCTAGAGACGTGGGCAGGGTTTGTTTACCAGGGGCTCCATCGACCCCAAGCAACCCCGGCCATGATTACCTACCTGTTATGATTCACCTCCTCTTTCGAAAACATTTTCAATGCATATGCCAAATGGAAAGCCCAAACTATGTGACTCATGGAATCTACTAGGCAAGTTAATTAGTCGAGGGGTTTTCCAGGCCCCGTGTGGCTATACGCTTATCTTGGTTCAAGAGGCAAGAACTCAGTTCCTAGTGGTGGCGAGCATGGGACTACAAAAACCACACCCAACATGGCCTCCCATACAAGCCTTAGCATGTTCATCTGTCACCTCCGATCATGTCTCCATCTCCTACCTTTCTAGATTCTTTGGCATCTCTGATTCATCATCATCGGAATGGATCAGGCGTAATTACTAAGCATGGCTAAGCTTGACCATCGAAGAAGCTCTAGCAACAGTCACATGCCAGACCTAGGTATGCTAGGGAAACTATACAGCAGATAGGTAACTCTAGCTACTGACAAAAGACCACATTAGAATCGTGTGCATCATAGCGAGAAGGTAAATACTTTGTAAAACATAGGTTTAGAATCAGAGGCTACGCTTGACTTCTCCTTAAGTACACAAATATGGATCTTCGGTATCGTTGACTTCGGTCTCGTGCTCGGATCCTATCGCGAAGAAGCAATTCTGAAAAGAAGGGAAACAATCAATACCTCGAACCATGCAATGCACAAACACATGAATGATATGACAGATTAAAGTTATCATGGCAACCCTAGGATTAGCATCGATTTAAATGGGTTCGGAGTGCCGAGGATTTGGAATTTCATCCATCCCATATGTAATTGGGGGGGGTCGATGTTCCTCTATCTAACTAGGGTTTAGGTTGATAAACAATGCAGGATTGTATTTTTAAAGTCTATATCCCATTTTTCTGAACATTTTGATATATTATTCATATTTTTCTGATTAAATATGAATTAGTTATGAATTTTACAAGTTTATAACAATTTCTGGAATTATTAAAAAAATTTAACACAATTATTGCGTCATTATGACGTCAGCATAGGGGTGAGGATATTTTTCGCTGGGGTAGTGTCTAGCCCTAGAGACTAACCTGTGGGCCAGGGGCCACAGAGGTTGCCACCGTGGCAAACCTTGGTTGACACCCACGTTAGGGCCACGTGGGCGCCACCTCATTGCCATCTGGGCGCCACATAGGCTCGCCGGAGGGCACGTCGGCCGGCGGCGGTTGGCAGTGCTAGGGGACGAGCGTGGCTGCACGGAGGGGTGCATTCGACGCGGCTCATCGAGGCGAACCTGGGAGTGGCGGCTCCGCTGGTTAGAGGTCGTCGGAGATGTGACTCCAAAAGTGAGCGGCGGAGGCATATGTGGCGCGCGACGCTGGGGTGGACTTGAGAGGAAGGGGAAGTGTGGAAGGGTTCGCAAGAACCTTGAGCTCACCCTGAGTCTGCTGCTGGTAATGACGAGGCGGGAGACGGACCGGAGCAGTGGCAATGTCCGCGGCGGAGGACGTCGGCCGGTGGGGAAGAAGCGGCCGATGCGGGCGATTGCGAGCGAGGAGGAAGATGACGAGAAGAGGAAGCTTCAGGGACCATCGGCTGGGTCTGGAATGGCCGGAGATGTCGGGGCGGCGCGGCGGCCGGAGCTAGGTTTTCGGCCCGCTGGGAAAGAGCGAGAGAGAGGCGCGCGCGAGAGGGAGAGAGAAGCACAAGCGAAGAGGGACACGGCGCGGCAGTCTTATCCTCCTCCAGGCAGCAACGGACGGTGCAGAGCGGGTGGTGGGGATCGACGGCGCAGGCGGTGACGCCGAGTAGCCTCCAGCTAGTAGAAGATAAAGGCAACTTTGCAAAAAAAAACCTGGCAAAAACCAAAGATCAACCCGCAGTCCAAAACAGTGATCCAGGGGCTAAAACTTGCAGATAAACCATTGGGTTTTATTAAAACCTTTGTTTTTATTATAAATGGCTCTATTTATTTGATTTTTAAACGATTTCAAGTAGGGAAAAGGCAAGGGCACTTTTGTATATATTAGAATATTACCAAACTTGAATTTTTGTGCTTATTTGAATCCATTTGCACATATTTTAGGGTTTTGTACTTGTATTTTGGTCCACACTCTTGATCACATGCTTACATTTTATTGATTTGAACACATGCATGCAATGCTTTAGTACTAATTACAAATAGCATAAACATGGGTTGTTACAGCTCTACCCCCCTTACAAGAATCTCATCCCGAGATTCCTAGGTTTTAGAAAAGAAAGCAGGGTACTCAGATCGAAGACGATCTTCTCGTTCCTAGCTTGCTTCATCCTCAGAGTGATGAGAGCATTGTACTTTCAGGAACTTGATGCTTTGACGACGAGTCTTGCGCTCGACTTCATCAAGGATACGAACAGGATACTCTCGATAAGTAAGATCCTCTTGAAGGTCAAGCGTTTGGTGATCAACACCACAGATAGGTACTTTGAAGAAACGCTTGAGTTGAGACAGATGAAAAACATCATGCACCTCAAGGAAGTTTGTAGGCAACTCCAATTCATATCCGAGCTTACCACACTTGGAAAGAACACGGAAAGGACCCACATAATGAGGAGCCGGTTTGCCCTTGATACCAAAACGATGGGCACCCTTTAATGAAGTGACTCGGAGATAAGCTTCATCACCAACTTCATATTCAACATGTTGATGGTGACGATCATGATAGCTCTTTTGACGTGCCTGAGCAGTTTTCAAACAGTCTCGTATAATACGAACTTGATCTTCTGCTTCCTTGATAATATCTGGCCCAAAGAACTTTGTTTCGCCAGTTTCAGACCAATTCATAGGAGTACGGCATGTTCTTCCGTATAAGAACTGGAAAGGTGCCATGCCTATACTGGACTGAAAACTATTGTTGTAGGAGAACTCAGCAAAAGTTAGACATTTCTCCCAGTTCTTACCAAAAGATATGACACATGCTCTAAGCATGTCTTCAAGGATTTGATTCACCCTTTCGGTTTGACCACCGCTGCTAGGATGATAAGCTGTACTGAAGGATAGGCTAGTTCCCATAGCAGTTTGGAAACTATCCCAGAACCTTGAAGTGAACAAACTTCCACGACCAGATACTATCTTATTAGGAACTCCATGAAGAACAACAATCTGGGATATGTAAAGATCAGCCAAAGAACTAGCTCGAATGGTTTCTGGAACAGGGAGGAAATGAGAAACCTTGGACATGTAATCGAAAATTACCCAGATGGCATCATTTCCCTTTTGAGTTTTGGGAAGACCGGTGATGAAATCCATACCAACGTCATCCCATTTCCACTCAAATAATATGGTGCTGTTGTAGGAGACTAGTGGGTCTTTGGTGTCAGCCTTGACGCGACGGCAAACGTCACATTCAGAAACGAAACGAGCGATATCTTTCTTCATACCAGACCACCAGAATCTTTGACGGATAGCCCGATACATCTGGGTTCCTCTAGGGTGAATGGAGAGAGGTGATTCATGGGGCTCTTTAAGGATTAAACCCCTCAACTTTGTTCTCTTCGACACCAGTAGACGGTTACCAAAATAGACAATACCTTGATCATCAGTAGAGAAACATTTTGTAACTCCCTTAGCAATGTTCTCTTTGATCTCAGCAACTTCAGAATCATTCTTTTGAGCAAGCTTAATTTCATCATCTATAGAAGATTTCACCTCAAGAGTAGAAAGGAATCCACAAGGAACAATTTCAAGATTCAGTCGAGAAACTTCCTCATGAAGAGAAGGTTGAGCTTGTTTAATCAACAGATTGTTGCAATAAGATTTCTGACTTAGCGCATTAGCAACAACATTGGTTTTGCCGGGTTGATAGTTGAGACCCAAATCATAAGCTTTGATGAGTTACAGCCATCTTCTTTGCCTGAGATTCAAATCAGGTTGTGTAAAAAGATACTTTAGACTCTGATGATCCGAGTATAAATTACAATGACTACCGATGAGGTAATGTCGCCATTGCTTAAGAGCATGAACAATAGCTGCAAGCTCGAGATCATGAGTTGGATAGTTGTTCTCGCGTGGTTTCAGTTGTCGAGAGGCATAGGCTACCACATGACCATCTTGCATCAACACACATCCGTGACCTTGGTGTGAGGCATCACAGAAGATAACAATGTCTTCACTGGTGTCTGGAAGAACTAGCACTGGGGCAGTTGTTAGCTTGGTTTTCAAAACCTGGAAGCTTTCTTCAGCCTTGTCAGACCATTCAAACTTCTTATCCTTCTTAAGAAGACCAGTCATTGGCTTGACAATCTTGGAAAAGTTCGCGATGAAACGACGGTAGTATCCCGCCAACCCAGGGAAACTTCGAACATCCTTAACGGATTTAGGGGATTCCCAGGCAAGAATGGATTGAACCTTTTCCAGAATAACAGCAACCCCTTCGGAAGAAACAACATGACCAAGGAATATGAGTTCTTGCAACCAGAACTCACACTTGGAGAATTTGGCGTAGAGACGATATTCTCGGAGCTTTGTCAACACTAAACACAGATGTTCAGCGTGTTCTTCTTTAGTCTTAGAATATACCAGAATATCGTCGATGTAGACCACAAATAACTTGTTGAGATACTCCATGAATAAAGAGTTCATAAGCCGCATAAAAGTGGCTGGAGCATTAGTAAGACCAAAGCACATGATGATGTACTCGTAAAGACCATAACGAGTAGTAAAAGCAGTCTTTGGAATGTCTTCCTTTCGGATCTTGATTTGGTGATACCCTGACCTCAAATCCATTTTGGAAAAGATGGTGGCACGAGTTAACTGATCAAAAAGACCATTGATCCTAGGGAGAGGATATGTGTTCTTGACAGTCACAGCATTAAGAGGGCGATAATCCACAACCAGTCGCGGTATATTGGTATCTCGCTTCTTAACAAAGATTGTAGGACATCCCCAAGAAGATGTACTGGCCTAGATGTGCCCTTTTATCTCCAACTCCTCTAATTGCTTCTTCATCTCCACTAACTCATGAGGGGGCATACGATAGGGTCTCTTGGAAACAGGTGCAGTTCTAGGGAGTAACTCTATGACAAACTCCACACTTCAATCAGGTGGCATGCCAGGCAACTCTTCAGGAAAGACATCCGGGAAGTCACATACCACGGAAACATCTTGAATCTCTAACAGAGGTCGAACTTCAAGAGCATACAACTCCGCTTGAGGAATAGAAATAGCTGAAGGAGATTGTGACCCTACGGTCCAATAAGTGACTGTTATGCCATCAGGACTAGTCAGAGTCACGGACTTGGTTGCACAGTCAATGACTGCTTGATATTGGGACAACCAGTCCATGCCCAAAATGACGTCAATATCAGTTGACTTGAGGGAAATAAGAGAAGTGGGGAACAACTGGGAGGTAACATTGATTAGGTTCCCATGACTAACCATGGTGGTTTGCCATCTATAACCAGGAGAATGAACCATCAAAGGTCTAGATAACCCCTCAAAACTTATCCCATGCATTTCAGCAAAATCTTGCGACATGAATGAATGCGATGCTCCAGAATCAAACAAAACTTTAGCTGGAATGTGATTGATACGAAGCTTACCCATAACGGCGCTTGGATCTTCCCTAGCCTCATCAGCAGAAATGTGGGTCAGACGACCACTTCCAGCACCCTGAGAATTGTTATACTTCTTTGGTGGTGCTCTCTTAGTAGCACTCTTTTGTGGGCACTCCTTTGCAAAGTGACCGAGCTGACGGCAATTGAAGCAGGTAAGACCTGATGTAGTACCAGCAGCATGATAGTTTGTCCTACCAACATTGCTTGAGGTAGCATTCGGGGGAGGAGCATATCCAGAAGACCTTGCGGTGTAAGGAGCACGTGGCACAGCACTGTAAGGCACAAAGACACGACGCTTCTTATTGCTTGAACCAGCCTTGTTGGATCCTTCATAAGAATGCTTACGAGTCTCCTCAGACTCCACCTTACCACGCTGTGCTTTCATTGCCTTATTCACAAGAGTTTGTAGATTCCCAAAATCCATCAGATGAAGATCACGACAAATATCAGGGTCTAGTCCCTTGCGGAACAGAACTTGCTTCTTTGCATCAGTGGAAACTTCTTCAAGAGCATAACATGCAAGACGATTGAAGCTGCGCTGGTAATCATACACGGAACCAGTGCCTTATTTCAGCTTAAGAAACTCCTCCCACTTTTCATCCATTAGACCCTCCGGAATATGAGAGGCTCGGAATCCTTCAGTGAACACTTGCCAAGTAACGACATGCTGAGCAGCTTGTAGTGCCAAGAATTTTCCCACTAGGAGTTAGCTTCTCCTTCCAGATGGTAGGTGGCAAAGGTTACCCAATCAGCTTTAGGAACATGACCAACCTGAAGTTTGCCCTCCATGGTGCGAAGCCAGTAGTCTACATCAAGTGGCTCAGTGGAATAGTAGTAGACTGGCGGAGTGAGACATATGAAACCCTTAATATCAACTTGGTTGTTTGGGCGCTGGGTATTACACTCAATCCTTTCAAGGAGCCTCATGTGGTCAGCACGGTTGGTCTCATACATAGCCATGAGTTGAACCATTGATGGTGGTGGAGGAAGATTAGAAGGATCATTCTCATTCCTAGACCCATGAGCTTTGGCACGGGTGCGAGATCGAGAAGTATCACCCATCCTGTAAGAACAGAAGGCGTTAGCCAAGGGTTTCAAAGACAAAGATGCTGGATGTAAAACATGTCATCTCATCAAGCATGGTAGTATCAAAGCATACTAACGTATACACTAACCAGCTGACTTACAAGCCAAGATGTTATGCATCAAGCAAAACTAAGACATCTTGATAACTTTCATAATAGCAACTAGTTATGGAGTACTTAGAAAAACAACCCCGAAGACAAGATCCTAAACACTTGAGGTTAGGGGTAAGGAATGGAAACCTTTTCAAACCAAATGGGATAAGAAAACTCCAGCAGTAGAATCACACTAGGGAAGGAGTAAAAAGAGTCCTAGTCTGAGTTTTTGCAGATGGTTCTCATCCTTTAAATAGTTTTTTCAACTTCTAGACTTGACATCAACCAGTACTAGGGTTTCCTACAAGCAGTCCGGCTCTAACACCAAAACCTGTAACACCCCCGGGGTTAGGGTTAAACAAACCTCGGATTACCCTCCAAGATAAACTTAACCCTGACCTAAGAGACTCATAGTATATGATTTGGTAACATTACAGAACAACAGGATTCAACGGCATAAGTTTGAACTCTTAATAGAGTACGATATCAGATTATTACAAACCAACGGACCCATCATTACACCAAACAGGGAAAGCAAATTATGTTGTTCTACAAAACAAACTTAACAAAAGGCCTAAGAGGCCATAAACATAATCCACATCCAACCCATAGTCCTCAGGATGCTACCTGGGACCCCCAACCACTCGTTGATGTCAACATAGAAGCAACCTTCAGTTGCAATTAGATCATCTAGAGAAAAGCAACAATAGCGCAAGGCTAAGTACGAGATTGTACTCCGCAAGACTTAGATAACCTAGTATCAACATGCTCTGGATAGAAAAGCTTTCTCTGGATTTTCTTTGCGTAAAGCCAACTTTGTTTGTAAACAAGAGGGAGTAGAGGCTCGTCTACACAGAATACTTTTAGAACGGGGTAAGAGAGCGACAACTCCAACTGAACATCTGAACTTGTTAACCAAGTACATCTGAACTCCTCATCTAGGAGCAACCCCTCAAACCCCCGAGGAAGCATCCTTAAGCACACGTGGATCAACATGTTTTGCTTTAGTTAATGTTATCTATGATCATCACGTTCGTTCCCAAGTCGTTCATAACCGTGAACAAGGCTTTTCGAAAAGATTTAACCGTACAGGGGTGTACAACTTTACCTACACGTACCATCCGACTCTTAGTGCCACATATTATTAGCCCTCTTCCTTGGAGGGTCGGCAGAGGGTGGTTGACCATGACCTTTACCATGCTGTCGCCGAGACCATGAGTCACGCCCTAAGGAGGGTTCCGCCATAAAGGGTCAAATCCCGAAGCCAGTCCCTAGAGATGTGGGAAGGGTTTGATTACCAGGGGCCTCCATCAATCCCAAGCAACCCCGGCCATGCTTACGTACCTGTTATGATGCACCTCCTATCTCGAAAACATTTTCAATGCATATGCCAAATGGAAAGCCCGAACTATGTGACTCATGGAATGTACTAGGCAAGTTAATTAGTCGAGGGGTTTTCCAGGCCCCGTATGGCTATACGCTCGTCTTGGTTCAAGAGGCAAGTACTCGGTTCCTGGTGGTGGCGAGCATGGGACTACAAAAACCACACCCAACGTGGCCTCCCATACAAGCCTTAGCATGTTCATCTGTCACCTCCGATCATGTCTCCATCTCCTACCTTTCTAGATTCTTTGGCATCTCTAATTCATCATCATCGGGATGGATCAGGCGTAATTACTAAGCATGGCTAAGCTTGACCATCAAAGAAGCTCTAGCAATGCTCACATGCCAGACCTAGGTATGCTAGAGACAGTGGATCAGGTGTATAAGGCTACAACAGGGAAACTATGCAGCAGATAGGTAACTCTAGCTACTGACAAAAGACCACATTAGAATCGTGTGCACCATAGTGAGAAGGTAAATACATTGTAAAACATAGGTTCAGAATGAGAGGCTACGCTTGACTTGTCCTTCAGTAGACAAATATGGATCTTCGAATTCACTTTGGTATCGTGCTCGGATCCTATTGCAAAGAAGCAATTTCGGAAAGAAGGGCAACAATCAATACCTCGAACCATGCAATGCGCAAACACATGAATGATATGACAGATTAAAGTTATCATGGCAACCCTAGGATTAGCATCGATTTAAGTGGGTTCGGAGTGCCAAGGACGTGGCATTTCATCGATCCCATATGCAATTAGGGGTGGTTTTGATGTTCCTCTATCTAGCTAGGGTTTAGGTTGATCAACAATGCATGATTGTATTTTGAAAGTGTAGATCTCATTTTTCTAAACATTTTGATATATTATTCATATTTTTCTGATTAAATATGAATTAGTTATGAATTTTACAAGTTTATAACAATTTTTGGAAATATTAAAACAATTTAACACAATTACTGTGTCATTATGACGTCAGCATAGGGGTGAGGATATTTTTGACTTGGGCAGTGTCTAACCCTAGAGACTGACCTGTGGGCCAGGGGCCACAGAGGTTGCCACCATGGCAAACTTTGGTCGACATCCACATCAAGCCCACGTGGGCGCCACCTCACCGCCACCTCGGCGCCACATGGGCTCGCCGGAGGGCACGTCGACATGGCATGGCACGTCGACATGGCATGGCACGTCGTTGGTGGTGCTAGGGGATGAGCGGGGCTGCGCGGATGGGTGCGATCGACATGGCACGTCGAGGCGAACCTGGGAGTGCCGGCTCCGCTGGTTAGAGGTCGCCGGAGATGCGACTGCAACAGTGAGCGGCGGAGGCAGACGGCGTCGCGCGACGCTGGGTCGGACTGGAGAGGAATTGGAAGTGCGGAAGGGTTCGCAAGAACCGTGAGCTCACCTTGAGTCTGTTGCTGGTGACGGCGAGGCGAGAGAAGGACCGAAGTAGTGGCAATGTCCGTGGCGGGGTCGGACTGGAGAGGAATAGGAAGTGCGGAAGGGTTCGCAAGAACCGTGAGCTCACCTTGAGTCTGTTGCTGGTGACGGCGAGGCGAGAGACGTACCGAAGTAGTGGCAATGTCCGTGGCGGAGCACGTCGGCCGGCGGGGAAGAAGCGGCCAATGCAGGCGATTGCGAGCTCCCGGGCTCGATTCCTTCGGCAAGGAGGAAGATGATGACGAGGGGAAGCTTCAGGGATCGTCGGATGGGTCTGGAATGGCCGGAGATGGCGGGGATACGCGACAGCCGGAGCTAGGGTTTTGGCCCACTGGGAGAGAGCGAGAGAGAGGTGCACGCGAGAGGGAGAGAGAAGCACATGCGAAGAGGGACACGGCGTGGAGGTCTTATCCTCCTCCAGGTAGCGACAGACGGCGCAGAGCGGGCGGTGGGGATCGACGGCACCGGCGGTGACACCGAGCAGCTTCCACCTAGAAGAAGACGAAGGCAACTTTGCAAAAAACCCCTGGCAAAAACGAGAGATCAACCCGTAGTCCAAAACAATGATCGAGGGGCTGAAACTTGCAGAGAAACCCCTAGGTTTTATTAAAACCTTTGTTTTTATTATAAATGGCTCTATTTATTTGATTTTTAAACCATTTTAAGTAGGGAAAAGGAAAGGGCACTTTTGTAAATACCAGAATATTACCAAACTTGAATTTTTGTTCTTATTTGAATCCATTTGCACACATTTTAGGGTTTTGTACTTGTATTTTGGTTCACACTCTTGATCACATGCTTACATTTTATTGATTTGAATACATGCATGCAATGCTTAAGTACTAATTACAAATAGCACAAACTTGGGTTGTTACATCAGCAATCATGGAACCGTTGCTGCGTGTTTTCAGATAGTAGTGGTACAATCACAATTTCGGATTCAACTACTGACTCTGGCATTTCCAAACCCTAAGTCGTGGTACATTTTACTCCGAGAACATGGGTAGATTGTTTCGCCCGGCAAGTTACATGCACAGAGCTCATGAATTTAACCGAATTACATATATAGGTTCAAGTTCAACACATTATTATGCATCTTCGTTGCCAGCAGCCTTCTTTCCCCGCCTAGGTGCTAAGCCTTCACGTCCACTGGCTTCTCCATTTCCTGCCTTCTTCCTCTTCCTAAGTGCCAATTTTCCTAGCTTCACATACTCTGCATCACCGGGACAATCAACACCAGAATCGTATCCAGCATCATCACTCCACTCGTTTTTATTTTCTTTCGGCAGCAAAATGCTTGACCCGGCAATCATGTTTCTAACCTTGTGGTGCTTCCTGTTAAAGAAACAGGACTGCTGCATAACTGCCGAATACCTACAGAGTAAACAAAATAAAAAGTACAATTCAGCACAAACATGCGAACCCCAAGAGACTTTTGCTTACCGGGAGATAAGTGGGTTCGAGTGACCACCCTGTCCAAGAATAGAAGGGCGAATCCTAGTTGTAGTAGCTTCCACATCCAGTACATCACAATTCAGCTCAAACATGCAAGAAAAAGCATACATTTGCTTCAACCCAATTAGTTGACTGTCACACGTTAGATGAACCATGATACCTCGTTCATCCATGAAGCTGAACTTTGCAGTCTCGTTCGGACATATTTCAGCATGATTACGTAGAGCAGCAACCATACCAGAGATAGTGCAGATCTGCGCAGGCGCTTCTTCCGTCGTGATACAATGGTGTCCATACGACTTGCCCTTCACCCTTGCTGATTTAGAGTCGTAGATGAAGAGGGATACCGTAACCAGGTGAGGATGGTCCACGGAGATCCCACTTGATAGAAAACTATGGACAAAATATGTTTGTTAGGGTTGGGCTAGAAAACAATTTTAGGTTCAGTAGCCAGCTAGCAGTTATAGTTAGTGTGAATAGCAAAGAGAAGGGTAGCTCACCCGCATGTAGCCAAACTTCTTCTTCCTTGGTAGTAGGATCTACCATCCTCCAAGCTTCTCAGCTCGTCAGAAGTGGAGGCGGGCCAGAGCCTTGCAACGGAGGCTACAGCATGCAACATTGGAGCTCGGGATCAACGAATGGGCGTAGCAACTTGACGCCGGAAGTCAAATTTCTGAAGGGATTGTTCTACTTGGAGGGTTGATTTCGATGCCGCCGGTGCTAGGGGAAAGGACGGAATGGATTTGTGAAATTGGACAATGCACCAAACCACTTAGTTCCTCGATGTGCCTAAGAGGTTGCCGTGTTGGCGCTCATGTCACGGACAGATGACCGACATCTGGGTCCCGACCATCTACTTCACGGGGCAATTTAACGGAATGTTTGAATTTTGTAGGAGTGTGATGTGTTTGCCTCGAAATGGCCCCTCTCGGTAGTTGGCATCCCAACTTTGCGAAACGTGGCAATTTCATGCAACTTGGGGACTGCGATGCACTCGCCCAGGAACTTTCGGGCCACAAACCAACAAGCAGTTGCAGTCCAATGTCTTCTTGGGTTTTTGGTTTGACACTTGGAGTATCTAGATTCATTGCATGTGTTGTTTCAAAGCCACCTTGATCCAGGTTACCGCACACAATCCAATGGATGTGGTGATGCAACTACTATCACGCTTATGCAACATTCCATGTGGCAGTTGCATTCCAAGGGTGTTGTAGTATTGCCAATGAGGACGCCATGTAGGGGTCCTCACAGTGCGTGTTTAGAGACGTGTGGTAAGGTGGAGAGTTGGCGGGTACGAGGTAACAGAGCTTACCTAGGTTCAAGCTCCACAATAGTGGTGGAACTCTACTCCTGCTATAAATCACTATAA
Organism: Avena eriantha; assembly: GCA_910589775.1. Lineage (NCBI taxonomy): Eukaryota > Viridiplantae > Streptophyta > Magnoliopsida > Poales > Poaceae > Avena > Avena eriantha. Next base: position 403,229,191 of record OU342742.1, read on the forward strand.
TGGCAATACGCCGAGTAACAAAGATAGGTTCACTGTGCGAGGTGTTGCACGTTGTACGTAGCAATCTAGGTTGTGCCCTAAAGGCTCCCACAGGTCCAGTTTATAAAGGCACCAGAACCTAGGGTTACAGGGGAAAGACCTTGCTATACAAGGTAGAGTCCTAAACTAATACGAACTAGTCTTTTGTGTCTTGCACTCCAAGGCTCCGAGTATGTCGGTGACTCCTGCGTAGCCTTCCTTTATCCGGCATGGGCCTCCCTTCTAGATCCGTCTAACTAGGACACCCAGTAGACCATAGGCCTTGCTACCAACTATGGGCCACCCGAGTTAGCTGGAATAAGGACATGCTATGCTGATACCCATTTAGCATATCCCCAACAGTACCCCTGGAGGACTTCAAGATCTTGCGTCGTCTTGCTTATAGTCTTGAATTCTCCTTCTAGGTGATGCCGGCAATCCATCAAGAAATATCTCAAAGGTCTCCCAAAGAACCTTGCAATTCTCTCCGCCTTCACATTGTAGCCGGAGATTCCATAAGTCTTCATTTCCAGACCTGGATATTTTCTTCCTTCGATGGAATCTTCAGACATGACCCTTCACTGCAACTCTCAGGAGGATCACGTAGGGTACAGCCTATGCTACCTCGAAACTCACAGAAGGCAGAGAATTAACCATTAGCTGTTTTTACGCGGGCGAAATATGAAATGGTAAAGCGGCAAAGACGGAGGACGTGGCGAAATTACCGTGCACGCTCATCTCCATGTCGGCAACACTCCGTCCATTAGATCCTTTTGCACGAATCTTGACATTGGGCCTATATATTTCAACTGCGGCTAGGTTATTTTCTTTTTAGCCGCATTCGGTCCCTCGTCATCGTCTTCCTCTAGCCGCACGCCTATTGGAGCTCCTCCTCACAAAACCCTAGCCACAACCTCCTTTTTTCTCCACCCACTCCTAGGATAGCAATGGCCTCCAACAACTCCACCCCTTCGACGACGACGACCCCCCAGGCTACACCAGAGCTATCTCAGGGAGTGACGATCCCGTCAGAGGGGGTCGTTGTCCCTATCACCGCTATGGTGGAAACCACCAGTGACGACCAAGAACGGGCGGCGCCAGAAGCCGCTGAAGAAGACAATGACTCCCACAAGTTAGTGTGGAGGGGCTTTGACCTCTCCGCCGAAGATTTGCAAGAACTGGTCACCGAGGGGTATCTCCCTGCAACGAAGGATTTGGTCTGGCAACCGGCACCGGGCGGTGAGGTGGCTCTTTATCCCCAAGCCGGAGAGAAGGTATACCTCAAAGCCCAGTTGGTACGAGGCGTAAGCCTGCCAGTCTCTGACTTGTTGTTGGACGTCCTCCGGCACTTCCGGGTACTTTCCCACAACCTCTCCCCTAATAGCATCCTCGTCCATAGCAACTTTGTAGCTTTGTGCGAAGGATTTCTAGGCATCAAACCTAGATTAGATCTGTTTGTATACTTCACTGTCAAGAGAGAGTCTGTAGAGTCCAAGTACGAATTCCGGACTTGTGGAACCATTAGCTTTAGGATCCGGCCTAGCTGGCGCTTCCCCAACATCGTAGGGCATGAGTCATGCCAGAACTGGCAGTACACATATTTCTATGGACCAGATATTCCCCTACCTGACCTTCTTGAGACATATCCCGACTTCGTCGATGGAGCCGTCGCCGAAGTGCCTGCCTGGAGGACCTTGGCCTCCCTTCCATCTGATGTTGAGGCAAACCGCGCCATAAGGCGGATTCAATGACTCATGGACGGAGGTCTAATAGGTTTGGACCTAGCCCTATGCTAGTTTCTTAGGCGGATCCAGCCTCTACAGCACCGCACTTAGTTGATGTGCAAGTACTCCTAGGACAGAAGGGATCCCATGGAAATTTCGCGGTACAACTTCTCCACAGACTCTATCAAACTCTGTCTTAAGGACATCGTCAAGGTGAAGGACGGAAAGCGTGGCTTTAAGATCACCTATGAAATGTTTGACTGTGACAAATGCCTAGAGGTAGCTTTTGTTTCCTTTGTTGCTTGTTATATACTCTAAGGTTTTTCCATCTTGAAGTTTTCAGTCTAACACTCCTTCATTTCCTAGCTGGCGACCTTGGCAGATGATTAGATGGCCTCCAAAATCTATGATCCCAAGCTAAAGGATATCCAAGTGGTGTTCGACGATGACACCCCCAAGGATCAGCCAGCTCCGGTAGCACGAAAGCGGAAGAGCTCCACCTCTAATGATACTGCCAAAGCCAAGAAGAAGAAGAAATCGGAGAGTGGAGTCTCCAGACGATCCATCGCCGCCTTAGAGGCTGAGAAGAAGAAATGCACCGGCATTCCCCTCACCAAGGCTCCTGCCGTGGAGTAAGTATATTCATTCTTTGGCTTGTATTTTTAATTCGCACCTTATTCAACTCATGTACTTATATTTTGTACGTTTCAGGAGGAAAGCCGATTTTAGCCTAAAGAGATCCTCCAGACATGCTCAAGGGTCAAAAAACATTTGTGACATGCTTACCAGGGATGTGGCCGCTAAGCCTTCTCCTGCTACTGCTCCCCTAACTCCTGCCGCCAAGCCCTCTACTGTCCCCACTAGGGCTTCATCCCTAGCCATCCATGAGATCTACGCCATGAAGACAGATGTCAATCCAATCTTTGATATCTTAGGCTCTTTAGAGGTGGACGTTGCTCCTAGTGGTCAAGCGACACAGGAGAGTACCTCCTCCAAAGTGGTTGAAGCTCCGGCTAAGGATGCCACCGAGAAAGGGAAACATGTAATGGAATGAGAGGAGGCGGAGGCAGTTGTGGCAACAGAAAAGGCGCGAGCCTCTAAGCCATCAACGGCTATGAAAATGCAGTAGGTGGCTAGGGCATCATCCATGCCTCTAGCTTCAACATATCCTTTGGCCGCGACTCCTCCGACGTTGTGCCTGGATGACCTCATTACATAGGAAGATGTGGAGTATAAAAACGCCAACATCTTCAATACTGCATATGCAAACCTGGCCAACAATCTTAAGCTTATTGCCATTGTAAGTCTTTGAAATTCACTTCTTTTACTTTATAACCAAAACTATTTTGGTAGCTTCTATTAACAAAACTATGGAGAGATATATGATACAATCTCCTTATGTTCTCAAGATAGAACACTCAACTAACCTTACCTCTAGTTTTTCCAAAACTCTTGTTCAAAGCATTTGAATTCTACTCTTGGTAGAAATACCAATAACCCTCATCTTATTCAAAACTCAACCTCTTCAAAATACCCCAACCTTACCCCAAGCTAGGCTTGACGGTAACCTCCTTAGTGGTTTTGCTTAGTATAAGATGAGTTGCCTTGATCTGATGTCTGATGAGTTGCTTTGATCTGCTGTTTGATTTGTTACCTTAGGAAGTAGTATGAGACACCCTAGGAGCTCATCACTAGTCTCAATATGTTTCCAAATCATATAACCCTAAGAAAGACTACACACTTAGATGTGATCCCTAGCCACTAGGTGATCATCTAAAACCCTTAACCAGATATATTTTGAAGATTTCCATTCTAGATGTTTCCAAGTCCTTGAAGATCAATATCAAGCAAGGATCTCTTATGCTCACTCTACACTTCCATATTACCCCCTTAGTAAAGCTCTGATACCTTGCAACTCCTCCAGGAACATTCCCTCTCCTACTCTAGTCAAATTCCTCAAAAACTGTCAGATTTGACAAAGTCTGGAAACAGTTTCAGCATCACCTTTTTGAATGCCTGCTTTTCTTAAACCATGTGCATTTTTGGAAATGCAATTGAACCATATTATTAAACATCCTAAGTACTACCAAGGCCCACATTGGCCCCTGGTTAGATCCTCCTCCAACCCACTTGTCCATGATGGTTTTGTAGACAAGCAAATAACATTTCCTGCAAAACTAGTCATCATGCCTACTTTGGTAGAAGCTCACATCACCCTCCAACTTCCTTTGGACCAACCTTCTGCCTGGTTGTGTTCTACTCTTTGAGGTCTATCAAAACCTACTCACTTGCTCCAAGTGGATATTTGTGCAGCTTAAACTCACATGGTTTATAAGGCATCATGACTCATATTCCATGGCAGCCTTAATTTCAACAAAGTTTGCCATCAATTCTAGATCCTCCCAAATGCTGTTAATTCAAACTCCTCCTGGCATGATCATCTATATGGCCTGTTATACTCACCCATCTATCCCTTTCACCAAGGTGAGCTCTAAGCTCCAAGATGCAAGCATGTTTTGGTGCGATAAAAATAACATCACCTTAGATCATCAACTCATTGTTTTCCATCCTTTTCAAGTTGGAAATTTCATTCCACAAGGTTGCAAACACTTGCTATCCCTTGTCTACACCCTCCATCTTGATCACCAAGATTTATCAAATTTTATCCATAATTATTATGGCCTCAAAACTATTTAATTCCTTAAATAGTCAAAATCTCCAAAACTCCCTCCATCAAGGAAAGTTTGGTTTTTACCAAACCACTTCCCCAACTTGTGGCTCATGTGAGTTCCACATATCATACCCTATCTTTCCATCTCAAAAATAAATATTTTTGAGAACCTTTATTATTTATTTTTGCCCATTTTCTTAAATGGCTGAACTGGAATAATAATTGTTTTAAATACTTTTATGCCTCAATAAATCTTGGAAAAATTCCCCTAAGTGTGTATTCACCTATGGGACCCTCCCACATCAAAATCCCACCTTGTCCAATGCAAATTTATCAAATGATCCTCTAGAAATCACTTCTGTCCTTTTTGAGTAATTGATTTTAGGAGGACTAAAACTCCTCTAAAAAATCTCAAATAAATCCTAGGAGTCTACCTTTACCTCCTCTACTCACCAGTACCATTTTCGCCTCTGGTCCAATGCAAATATTTCGATATCCTTCACAACCAACAATTGGATCAATTTTGGCAAACTAGCAAACCACTAGTCAAAACCACTTCCAAATTCCATCACAACTTGACCAAAGCTCATCCTCAGCACTAGGACACACCATTGGTCGGCCAGCACTGTAGCTCCACCCCACCAATTACCCATTTTTCCCTTGTACTAGTAGAAGGAGAGACAGACAACAAAGATCTTACAAGATTTGTCCCCCTTTAATTACCACTGATGCCACCACTCTCTCTGAGCTCCAGCACTAGCAAATACCAATACTACCCCTCTCCACCTCCCCCTGGACCAACCCCTGGCCAGCATTGCCCCTCCCCCATGACCAATTTGGTAAAATACTCCATCCACTCCTCCCTCTTGGTATATATGGCCAGAGGCCTTCCCCAGCTTGCCCCTGCCTCCATTTGCCCCCTCACACCTCCCACTCACCTCCCCCAGCTCCACTCTCCCTCCCCAGCTTGTTGCTGCCCGAGGGAAGAAGAGGAGGAAGCTTCGGCCTCCGCAAGAAAATCGAGCAAGGCACCTCCCCCTCTGCTCCATTATCTCTGCATGTCAGCTCACGAGATCCCCTCGTCCTCCTCTACCTGACCGTGATCTTATCTCTGTCCAGGACCAACTCATCCGCCGTCGCCGTTGAGCACCGACGAGATCATCCTCGACTGCCGTCGCGCGAGCTACCTCCCGGCGTCAAACCACATCGTGCCGCCCACTGGTATGCTCAGCGTCCCTGACCGCATCGCCCTACACCCTCCTCGCTGCCTCCCGAGCCCTCTGGTTAGCTCTCTTCTCCCTCTCCGCTGCTGCCTAGGGTTCCATCGACGGCCGCCCTGTTTCACGTAGACGACGACCCCGAGCCGTCCGTCGCGACTAGATCCGACGGCCACCGTCGCTCGGTACCGCTTCGGCGCCCTTCCCCACTGACCGCTGGGCCCCGCTTGCCCGTTCAAGCGCTGGCTCCCGCGCGTCGCACTGCCCTGCCTTGGGCCGGCCTGCCTCTATGCGGCCCAGTAGCCCCAGAACCCAGCCCGTAGAACTTTTCTGTCGAGATCCAGAGATTGATCCCCCAGTATATAAATCCAAATAAAATGGTAAACCTAGTCCAATTGCCTAGCTCTAAAATTCTGATAGTACTCTGATGTTTTCTCAAACATGCAGAGGCAATCCTAAGTTCAAAATAATTTTCTTTAATTTCTGGTATTTATTCTGCTGCAGAGTATACCTTGCACTAATTAATTTCCCCAGAGAGTTTCACATTTCCATTTGAGATGAACCAAAGCTCCTCTGGGAGGTAGTTAACATACTTATCATCCAGCACAAGTCTTAGGCCAAATGGCACAATCTGCTGCCTTTAGCAAAAATAACAAAACTAGCAACTTTCTATCTTAGATAAATTCCCCAGGTCTAACCAAATGTGGTATGGACCTGATTCCAATTCCCAGTACCTCCGAGGATCAAAACCTGTCCCACCCCAGTAGCTCAGAATTTATTCAGCACTGGATGAATTTTAGTGATTTAAATACTCTTGTAAAGGGTATTTTCACTAAATAAAACACTCAACGAGTCCGGCAACTCCAAAAAGAATGAATCTAATTTCTACAGAAAGGAATCCCAAGTGCCTACCACATGCCCTTGGAACCAACTCAATAGCTCATGTAGTTTTAATCTGGTGAAAAGGAGAAGAATCGTGCAGAACTGCCTTGGGGAATTTCCTGAGGTCATTTTGGTAATTCTTTTGACTTGATTCCAACTCTAGGTGGTTCAGTACATCAAGTACTACCTAACCATCCAAGGAAATAATATTTGGAGCTCTAGAACTTTTCTGGTGAATTATTTCCTCAAACTAGAGTTTAATCCACTATAAAAAGCATAACTAATTCTAGAAAATTGATAATCAAGTGAAACCACTTGTGTGGGTTTTGTTTTGACAAGACCTATCTAAGGATATCACTTTTGCACATTGGTATCCTACAGACCTCAAAGCCCCCAATCCAAGTTCAAGATATCTACCCTAGACAACTATCTTCCATGAGAAAACAGTACCGTGGCAATTTAGTAAATTCACACCAATCAATACCCAACTTCTCCAAAACCTCCCTAGTCCAGTGGTACTTTTTATGATTGTTTTCTATATGGCTTGATGCTTGTATGCCTTGTATTGATTGTGGTATTGTCTGCTTGCATGTACATCCGATGACGACGATAGTGTGAGTGTTTGACGACGAGAAGAAAGGGACTTCTTATTATCATTATATATTTGTTTTTTCTTGGTCGTCTGAAGAAGTCCAGGGACTTATTGCTGACCATAGGCAAGCCACCATTCCTGAACTCTGATATATATGTCCTATTCTCTTTTACCTGTTTTATATCCTCTTTATAAATTGCAGGACTGCATGTTTTGTGTTACAAATACTGCGATAATAACTTGGCTCCTCCAAGTTATAATTTCGTGTCCATCGAGGCACCACCCCGATGAACCTATCATTTTATCCCCTTTAGACCGAGAGTATGATGGTTAGAATCCTACCTCCTTGGAAACCCCGGTTTTGAGAGAATAAACTGTTTTGGGATTTTCCCCACTACAATGGTTTCAAAACCGCTTTGTAAAACCCTAGAAGAGGCATCGTTCCCAGTGGAAGTTTTAACAAAATAAATGGTGATGAGGAGAAACGGGAAGATGTTGGGGTGTTCTACGCCTTTACTAGAACAATTTTTATCTGCACAACCACATTACCCCAGGTGCTGAGGCTTAACTCGTAGTTTGTCCGCATTAGCCGAGGCAACTTCTACCATGCTTATAGGGAGAGATCCCTGGAATTCCGGGTAGGCGCCACCAGATCAAGGATCTGAAGCATGTCGTTTGCTTCGGCAAGAGTGAGCCTGAATTGACAGGAGTCCGGCACAACAATTGGGTCTCCCACGGACGGTATGACTTAGGTAGTACGGAAGGAAGTGGGTCACCAAATTTAAGGTATACGCCAAGTTGCGGCTTGGGTATGTGCGTGTACGGAACGAAGGGCTATGGCTGGGAGCCACATACTCGTTGCCGGGGAGAAAAACCCAAGAGGAAAAGCATGCATTTGCTAGGGTTGACAAGCGAAAGGTTAGGTTTGATTATCTGGACCCCCATCTACAGTGGTAGTGGGCCGTGGTTGTATCCTGGCGGATGTATAGATTTTTGTGGGGAAAGAGCGCAAACTCTGCAGAGTATAACCTATTCGAATAGCCGTGTCTACGGTCAAGGACGGTTGTAAAGGTGTTGGCTAGGAGTACCCAAACTGTGCTTGTTTGGGAAACAAGTACTTTGAGGATGAAGGTTCCGGGGGAACCCGAGTTCGAAGGCTTTGTTTTGACCCGAGGGGTTTGAGAGGTTTGAAAAGGGTTATAACTACAAAAACTATTTTCAAAACTCTTTTTCAACAAAGTTATGGAGATGTCTTGATTTATAAAACAGAAGCATGTTTTCAAAACTCTTTTTAAACAAAGATATGGAGATGCCATAACTTCAAAAGTTAGTTTAGGCTTTTTCAAAAGCAACCCCAGATAGAGCTATATTGCCACAGCCAGAATTGCATTTTCTTTGTTCAGTTATCTTGGTGGTTTGCGAGTACATTCAAAAATACTCACGGTGGTGTCCCTAGATATTTACTTGGCCAGACTTTTAGAGGTTCGACTTCGGGAGGATTCAGGTGACGTCCAGCGAGCTAGGCCGTCTTCCCAGTCAGCTGCCTGTAGGTTGAGGCACGATTGGGCTTTGCGCTTGGCGTTGTTCCTCTGCTAATGATGCTGTAGCCATAATGGCACTTATGTAAGTCTTGTAATTTCGTTATGTTCGGATGTTGTAATGGTACCTATCGGTTATGTTCCACGGCTCACTGATCATGGGAACGTGGATGTATGCATAACAAGGATTTTCTCGGATGAATAATCCAGGGAGACCACACTTTTGACGTACATGACTTCGTAGCCGTCGAAGAACTTGGCTATTTTGTCTACTTCGTCTCGATATGCCTCCATCATAGGGTTCCGCACGTTCCAGGTGCTACTTGCTGGGAAACTAAGTCGGATTCTCCAGAGCAAACTATGCGCTTGATGTCAATATCCTTGGCTACTCATAGTCCGTGAATCAGGGCCTCGTATTCCACCATGTTGTTGGTAGAGTTGAAGTTGATCTGCAGGATGTATTGCAAATTTTCCCCTATTGGTGATTGTAGTAATACACCAGCCCCTGAGCCGTTGAGTAGCTTTGATCTGTCAAAGTGCGTGACCCAATATTCTGGCTCTAGCACAGGAGTGTCTTCTGGCAGTTCAGTCCAATCTACAATAAAATCCGCCAATGCTTGTGACTTTATAGCGTTGCGTCTCTTATAAGTGATATCAAAGGCGGCAAGTTCAATGCCCGATTTTGCAACTCTTCCTGTAGTGTCCCTGTTGTTGATGATGTCGAACAGTGGAGCTTTATTGACCACTATGATGTGGTGCTCTTAGAAGTAATGCCTTAGCTTCCGTGAAGCCAGGAAAACTCTGTAAGCTATATTTTGTTAGTGCGGGTAACGCTTCTTGGATTTCGTCAAGACGTCGCTTACGCCGTAAACTGGTCGCGGAACTCCGTATTCATGTGTTGGCTCCTTGCGCTCCACCACGATGATGATGCTGATGACTCGGTTGGTTGCCGCCATGTAGCCTAACATACGCTCCCTTGACACTGGTGCTGCAAGTATTGGTGGGGACGAGAGTATACTCTTCAACTGCTGAACTGTTGCGCTTTTGTTTATCCATATGAATTTGTCTGCCTTTTTGAGCAACTTGTAGAGTGGCAGATCCTTCTCCCCAAGTCGGCTGATGAACTAGCTTACTGGTGCTACGCAACCTATGAGCCTTTATATGTCTTTCAGGCATGTCGGACTCTTGATGTCGAGGATGGCCTTGATTTTCCCTGGGTTCACCACGATTCCACGATTTGAAACGATGAATCCCAACAGCTTGCCGGATGGTACCCCGAAGACGCCCTTCTTGGGGTTCAACATCATGTTGTATTTCCGGAGATTGTCGAAGTTTTCCTGCAAGTCGGCCATAAGATCGTTTGATTTCTTTGACATTATCGCGATATCGTCCACATAAGCGTGTATGTTGCGACCTATTTGGTCGTGCAGGCAATGTTGCATTGTCCTCTAGTAGGTAGCACCGGCTTTTTTATCCCAAAGGGCATCATGACATAGCAATACGTGTCGTAGGGCGTGGTGAATGATGTGGCCAACTAGTCCAACTTTCGCATCCAGATTTGGTGGTAACCTGAGTAGGCATCGAGAAAACACAGAAGTTCCAAGCTAGCCGTCGAGTCAATGACTTGGTCAATGCAGGGCAAAGCAAACGGATCCTTCAGACACGCTTTGTTCAAGTCAGTGTAATCACGCACATTCTTAATTCATTGGTTCCCTTTTTGGGGACAAGTACAAGATTTTCCACCCATAGGGTGTGAATAACTTCTCGGATAAAGCTAGCCTTAATTAACCTAGATATTTCTTTGCCTATAGCCTTTCGTCTTTCTTCACCAAAGCGTCTTAGAGGTTGTTTCACCGGTTTAGCATTAGGATCAATATTCAAGTTGTGTTCACCAAGTTCCCTAGGTACACCTTTCATGTTGGCAGGTTGCCAGGCGAAGATGTCCCTGTTCTCACGGAGGAACTTGACGAGTGCGCTTTCCTATTTGGGATCCAGGTTTGTGCCAATGGTGGTGGTCTTGGACGAATCTCCTTCAACAAGCTCCACCTTCTTGGTATTGATGGCGGCCTTGAAGGTGGGTTCGGCAGCAGTGATCTGCTTCTTCAAAGCCAGCATATCCGAGGCATCGACCTGGTTCTGGATCTCCTTGAACTCCTCACATGTAGAACTGCTTCGCCGAAGGTGGATTCACTAAGCTCGCACTCCCGTGCCTTGGTGAAGCTTCCGTCAATAGTGATGATGTCGTTCGGTCTGGGTATCTTGAGCTTGTTGTAGACAAAGCATGGCCTTGTGAGGAAGGAGTGGATGATGTCGCATCTGAGATGACGTGGTACACGCTCTTGAAAGGCACCACTTCAAAGGTCATGTGTTCTTGGCGGTAATTATTAACATCGCCAAAAGCGACCGGGAGGGTTATGAGACCCAGGGAATTTGCTTGTCGGCCGGGGACAACCCCATGGAACACGGTGTTGCTCTTCCTTAGTTGGGTCTCCATCAAGTTCATCTTGTGTAGTGTATACAGGTACATGATGTTGATGCTGCTTCCACTGTCCACGAGGCACTTGGTTAACTCAGTGTTGTCAATCAAAGGGTTGATGACCATGGCATACTAGTTCTTTGTTGGGATAAGATCTGGGTGATCCTTCCTATCCCAAGTTATTGGAATCTCCGACCAGCTAACGTACTAGGGAACCAGATGGAGGGTAGCCATTAGTATCCTCATAGAGGTTTTCTAGGCCCAAACGGTTGGAGTGCCAAGGAAAGTGTGGTACTGGAGCCTTCTTCTCGAAGGGGTTTTTCCCTTTACCCTCTCCCTTGTCGGAGGATTTGGGTTCCATGTCTTCATCCATATCGCTTGATTCCTTGGATTCCTCCTCCTTCTTCCCTTTGCCCTTTCCGCGAGGTCTGTTCTTCTGACTTCGCTTGTAGCCAGACTCAGGGTCTTCCTTGATATCATTGAAAAACTTGCATTGGCAGTTGGTGTGGGTGGCTTTGCCGTTTGTGTCAAGGTGGATGAAACACGGCATATCGCGGTACTCTTCGTAGGTTTGGGGAACATGGGGCGCTAAGGGTGTAGAATCACACCTCTGCTGGCCATTGCTAGCCCTCGGCCACTTCAACGCTATCCGCCTCCGCCTCAGCCAGTGACCGTAGCAGCGACCATGTTAGTTGTTTTCTTTTCTTTAGGCGGAGTCTTCTGCTTATTATTGTTGTTATTTCTGGCCTGGGTAGGGATTGCTATTGCCGGCAATAATCCGCACGCGTCGTCATTAGAAGTGGCAAACTCTCTAGCCATGGCAATCATCGCGTTGAGGTTGAGCTCATTGTTGTCTTGCTTGTGCTTCAATGTATGCCGGAGCAAAGTTCCCTTTTCTAGACCATCGATGAAGGCGGCCATAGCGGTTTGTTCGTGCACCCCTGTGCAGGAATTTTTCATATCCAGCCAGTGAGAGAGGTAGGCACGAGAGGTTTCATCATTTTCTTGTACGCACCGCTATAGGTCTCCGATAGTGTAGGGACGCTTGTATGTACCCTCAAAATTCTTGGTGAACACTTCATGCATGTCCAACCAATTGCATATTGATTTCTCCGGCAAGTCGTCGATCCATTGCCGGGCAGTGCCGAGCAGCATGAGTGGGAGGTACTTGACGGCGACATTGGTGTTTCCCCCTGCGATGAGAATCGCTTCGCTGAAATCCTGCAACCACGTCGTTGGCCTGGCAGTGCCATCATAGGGCTTGATGGTCTTTTCTATCCGGAGACCCTTGGGGTATGTTGTGGCCTGAATAACTGGTCCAAAACGACGTGGCCCAAGGTATGGGAGCTCCCAGGCTTCTTGGATCTTGTCCAGTCGTGAACGTGCATCGTTCGACTTTGGTTGCTTCCCTTTTCCATCATGAGGAGGGGAATTGCGGTGTGATCTATGAGATCCATCGTGTCCTCCGCCATGATGGCTGTTAGGTGGCGACGGTGGTGGTAGAGGCGGTGGGTTAGCTTTCTTGCTATTACGCTCCTACGACTCCTGGCGCCTGTCACAGTTTCTTGTTAGACGTGGTGCTTCCTTGTAGGATTTATTCATTTGTCCTTCAACGCAGCTGCGCTCTCTGGCATGTCGGAGCTTCTCACCTTGGTCGCATATAATGATACCAACCTAGGGACACCTAGGCGGTGGCATGCTTGTACGGTGGCGGGGCTGTGGTTCCCCGTGATGTCGGGATGGTGGTGAAGGCGGCGATCGATGAGGGCGAGCCTTTTCTCCGTGATCAGAGGATATGGGTATGGCTTCATCCCTGTTGCGCGCCTCCCTCCATCTTTGCTCCGTAGATCCTGTATGAGATCCTTTGTCACGGGGATATCTTGGCCTTCCACGGCTATTCAGGGTTGATAGGCAAAGCTCTGGATTGGACTCAAGCCTCTGCGAGGTGGCCTTCTCCTGTTGCTTGCATGCCTTGGCTACGAGGTCATACACCTGATCAACTACTTCTGGCGACCTGTCCTGCTCCATGCGGGTCTTGGCGACGACAATGTTGAGGGCAGGAGTTGGCATTACTTTCGTCCCCTCTGAATCGATATACGGGGTGGCTTTTGCCCGCTTGGATCCCTCATATCCGAATCTGCGCCGAATGCCAGGATCTTTGATGACCTAGCTAGTGCTTTCTTTGACTTGTGCTTTAACAGTAATTACTTGTATCTAGCCTCCATAGCTCTTGCCGCCTTGATAGATATCTTTGTATAGCTTAGTGCCCTATTCTGCGATGCACTTGGCCTCCGCTAGGATTGCCGCACGCTTCTCATCAATCTCCGTGATGCTCCGGATATGGGCGACCATAATGGGCTCAACAAGGAGTGTTCCATAGATTGCCTTGTCGACGGGAGTAACCATTGGGTTGCTAGCTGCATATGTTGATGGCGGTTGGTTTGACTGCCTAGCAGTACTGGGGGCCATGGTGAGTTCCTGCGCCAGTTACAAACGGATAACCCGAGGTGGCAAGGCCTTAGCCGGAGCCAGAGTTTCGGCGGCTTTCTTAGCTGTTGCTGCTATGGTAACCACTGGCGTGGGCGGATCTCTCTCACAATCCGGTTCCTGGCCATCTTCTTCCATCACACTCCTAATGGCAACTAGCACCTGGCGGGATGTGTTGGCCTTCTCGGCGCTCTCCTCCATCTCGATCTCCTGCTCGATCTCCCTCATAACAGCATTGTTTTCCTCTGAGTTAGCATCTGAGCCGATGCCATCCATATTGATGTCAGCGTATAGCATGTCAAGGACGGAGCCGGAGTTGGCTTCGGTGTTGTTGACGGCGGGTGTGGAGGGTGATGGAGTCAGGCCATTGTTGTTTTTTCCTCCTCTGGCTACGACAGTGATTGTGGCCTCATCCTGCTCATTGGCATCACATATTCGTGGACGATTGTGACCATCTCACCAATTAGGGTGGGATGGTATGCCAGATTAGTGTTCCGGTTGTAAGCCCTTCCACGTAGTGGTACAGGATCTCATCGGCGTGGTTGCACTCTAGGGTTTCCCTCACCCTCATCCATCTGGCAAGGTATTCGCGGGGAGGCTCTCCATACCTTTGAATGCATCTGGCCTGATTGAAGATGGTGATGATGCCGACAAAGTGTGACTTGCGCACCTCTGATGCTCGGGGAAACCAAGAGGATTTGCGGGGTCCTTCCACCTTTATATCCTGCACATGGTGGTTTGGGTGGGCCTTGAATTTTCCTGATTTGAGTTGCCATACTCCAGAGAGAGGTACGACCCAGATCCTTCTGCGAACGTGTCCTGATTGTAGCCGGTCCGTGCAGGGCTTGACGAGTTTCTGAGTTCCTAGGAGCTAGGACCCAAGTCGGTTTCGCCGATGAAGATATGGATGTCTCCAAAGGGGATGACAGAGCAGTGCGTAGGGTTCGTCTTCGCCGTCACCAGAAATCATCTGGAGGGACGATCGGGACATTGCCAGATTAGAGAATGCGTCTGGTGGCTACGGTGTTGCCGATTCCCACGAAGAGGTTGCACCTCGCCTGGTGTAGAGCTCGAAGTGCCTCTTGCCCCACGATGGGCGCCAACTGTCATGGTATTGCCGACGAGTATGCCATGGACGGGTCCTCACAGTGCGTATTAAGAAACATAGGGTAAGGCAGAGAGTTGATGGCTATAAGGTAACACAGCTTACCCAGGTTCAAGTCCCACAACAGTGGTGTAACTCTACTCCTTCTATAAATCACTATAATGGCCAAGTTACAGAGACAGGCCCCCTGTGTGAGGTGTTGCATGTTGCCCGTAGCAATCCAGGTTGTGTGCCCTAAAGGCTCCCACATGACCGGTTTATAAAGGAACTAGAACGTAGGTTTACAGGGGAAAGACCTTGTCAGACAAGGTAAAGAGTCCTACACTAATACGAACTAGTCTTTCGTGTCCTGCACTCCAAGGCTCTGAGTATGTCGGTGACTCCTGCATAGCCTTCCTTTATCCAGCATGGGCCTCCCTTCTTGATCCGTCTAACTGTGCCACCCAACAGGCCATAGGCCTTACTACCAACTATGGGCCACCTAGGTTAGCAGGAATAAGGACGTGCTATGGTGATACCCATTTATCATATCCCCAACAAAGGATTTTTTTGGCTTTTCGGTTTCACCTCGATCCACATTACCACACAAACTCCAATGGATCTAGTGATGCAACTGCTATCACACCGATGGACCATTTCATGTGGCAGTTGAATTCCAATGTCTTTTTGGGCTTTTGGGTTTCACGCATGGAGTCTCTAGAGTCATTGTAGGTTTCCATTCCAAACCACCTTTATCCACATTTCCACACACACTCTATTGGATGTGGTGATGCAACTACTATCACACTGGTGCACCATTCCATGTGGCAGTGGCATTCCAAGGGGTTTTGGGGCTTTTTTCGGTTTCACACATGGAGTCTCTAGACTCATTGGATGTGTTCTTTTCCAAACCACCTCGATCCACATTAACACAAACACTCCAACAGATTCTAGTGATGCAACTACTAAGACACCGGCAGACCATTTCATGTCGCAGTTGTACTCCAATGTCTTTTTGGGCTTTTGGGTTTCAAACATGGAGTCTCTAGAGTCATTGCATGTTTTCCTTTCCAACCCACCTTGATCCACATTACCCCAAACACTCCAATGGATGCGGTGATGCAACATTTATCACACTGGTGCACCATTCCATGTAGCAGTTGCATTCCTATGTGTTTTTGGGCTTTTAGATTCCACACATGGAGTCTCTAGAGGCATTGCATGTGTTTTTCCAAAGACACCTTGATCCACATTACTGCACACACTCCAATGGATGTGGTGATGCAACTACTATCCCACTAGTGCATCATTCAATGTGGCAGTTGCATTCCAAGGGGATTTTGTGCTTTTGGGTTTCACACTTTGAGTCTTTAGAGTCATTGCATGTGTTATTTCCAAAACCACCTTGATCCACATTAGCACACGAACTCCAATGGATGTGATGATGCAACTGTTGGAGATTTGTCCTGTGAAGGAACTAGGGTCCAACAATCCCTTGGTTTGTGAGGGGGCTGAACACATGATTTCGAAGGAGTTCGGCGATGGCTATGGCGGTGGAATGGGCACACGACAAAGAGTTGACACCAGGTTTTTTTACCTAGGTTCGGGACCCTCGTGAGGAGGTAAATCCCCTACTCCTGCTTGGTTGTATTGCTCGCTTGCCTCGCAAAGTTACAATGGTGGATGAAAGACTAGGGTTTTTAGATCTCTGGGATCCGTCCCCTTACAAGGTAGGAGAAGGGCCCCTTATATAGGGTGGCGTCGGGCCTCTCCCTTGGTCTACGGACGGGGTAGGTCACCTCAATGCCGCCCCTTGTGGTCTCGGTCTAGGAGGCTACTTTACATAGACTTGGTCCAGCTCGCTGTGCTCCACCCCACATTCCTGTAAAGCATCCCTCGTTGATGTCACTTGTCTTTATCTAACGCTCTGAACTTTTCCCTCCTTTGTACCAGAGTGGCAACTGGGGGACCCTCATGCTACGAGATCGCATGTCCTTGTCCTACAATTGGGGGGGTGGACCGGGTCTTCTTTTATGACGCGCTTGATGCTGCGATAGTCACGTACTTGCTGCACTTGTCGTCGGGGCCGTAGCCCGTGATCCACACGGTGTACTATCATTCTACCCTAGATGCACTCAGGGATATCCGTGGCTCGGGGCACCACATAAGGCCGTGACAGCCTCCTCAGGGAGATAACCTCGTGAAACCCACTCGAGCTCATTCCTCGTAGGGGTGTCCCCCCTCTTGAAGGTGTCCTGCCTATTGAAGGCGGAGGCCCTTACACAGTAGGGCCCGTCCAGTGCTGAGATGTGGCACCCTCGATGCCAGGGCTCCGATAGTAGCCCCCGGGCGCTTGTCCTGCATGTGTCCCCTCGGGGGCCCGAAGGGGCAAGCGACCCAAGATGGTGGGTAGGCCCCTGTGATCACTTAGTCGTCAAGGACCCGACTTGGTCGAATCCTAGCTGTGAAGTTTAACCGGCCGCGGGCGCTCGCTCATAGATCTGAAGCGCACTATTCCTGCTCTGGGAGTTGTTCCCACGACGCGACAGTGTGTGGGGTCCGGCAGTTAATACCGTGTGGGTGGCACAGTGATACGTCTTTTCGACGGGCACAGTTAAAGGCGATGGAAGAATCTTTGCAGTCCCACTCTGTTGCTTTCTTCCTTCCTCTGTTGCGCTCTCTTAGTGGAAAAACCCCTCTCCCTCCCTCTCTCCATGACACCCCCTCATTTCTCGGCTGAGGAGAAGGGCCAGGCGGTGATGGCTGAGGCTGGGGAAACGCCGCCGGCGAAGCACGGCCAAGGACGTCCTCACAGAAGAGTTCGGGGCAGGCGCGGCGACCGCGGCATGACTCTCGCCGTGTTTTCTCCTGTAGAGATGAGCGCGGCCTCAAGAGAAGCTCCTCCTAAGCGTAGTCGGGCGCACCCTCGTGGAAGCAGCAGGAGTTGGCCCGAACACTCCCTTTTTTGCCGAGGCCCCTCCGCCGTGGACTCTCGCCCCCGCGGTCATCATTATTGAGGATGACCCCAAGCCCGAGAGGGTCATTGACTTCATTGTCATCCTTGACGGCCCGAACTAGCTCGTGAGGGTGGAGCTCCCA
This sequence comes from Avena eriantha, assembly GCA_910589775.1. NCBI lineage: Eukaryota > Viridiplantae > Streptophyta > Magnoliopsida > Poales > Poaceae > Avena > Avena eriantha. The sequence continues at coordinate 403,246,979 of OU342742.1, forward strand.
CCACGATTCATGCATGGGACCGTGCATGACCTCCGAGAAATGGCACAGCTACGCCATTCCGTGGGGCACGAGAAGTGGGAGGCAAACATCTCGGCCTTCTTTAGCAGCGAGAAGTTCCTTACCGGCGGCTAGCGTCGCTTCCTCTCCAAGCACCGTATCCAGCGCGGCTTCACGCTTTGGTTCAGGTACCTTAGCGAGGGGGACTACTCCATCTCATTGTTCGACATGCTGTTGTGCCATGTCGACTACCGCCTCATATCCAAGTTGCCCAATAGGCATGGCCGTCACGGTATACCTGAGGAGCGCAAGGCTCGGCCCCTGGAGACGTGATGCCGAAGTAGTTGTCGACTCCCTTTTTCTTTGAAATTAGAAATTTTAGGATGAACTTACCAGCAAGAGGTGATACCATCTAGTGCCTTGCTCCTGTGTGGCGTTTGTAAGAAAGACTTTCGTTTCTATGTCCATAAGCGGATCTTTACGCTGGCTGTTTTTTCCTTGGCGTGTTCATGGCACAGTGACCTCTTAGCAAGGCCTGTGAGGGCATCCCATGTTTCCTTTCCATATGAATAGACTTCTAGGAGCGTCGGGCACGTTATTCAAAGGGTCCAGGGGTGGAGCCCTCGCGAGGCATGGTTGAGGACAGGGTGCCTGGGAGGTTACCTCTAGAAGTGGTGCTTGAGGGTGCTTCTGGTGGGGCTTCCCTTAGTCACTAGGGACGCCGCGGAGTTGGTCGTGCCTAATTAGGTTGGAGAGAATCTCGGCGCCCCAAGAGAGAGGACATCCTCTCGAGGCTCGCGTGCCCTCCCCGGGCGCCTCTAGCGGGGGGCTGAACCGTAAGCAAGGTAACTAACCCCCGTATTGTGTTGTAAGTTTTAGAACCCCTGTTTTTGGCCCTACCACGCTCAACCGCTGAAGAGGATGTCTGTAGGGTCACCCTGTGAGCCTCTCGAGGATAAACCATAGGATTAGGCGCCCCTTCTTTCATCCCTCATGCCGAGGGTTTAGGGTGAGGTGACTCACGGTCGATGGACAAGCCATGGAGTTCAGAGCTTGGTACTTTAGGTCTAACAAGCTTGGGCTGCATAGGAGAAGGGCCTCGTGAGACATCATGAGGATACCAACGGGGTCAAGACCGTGGGTGAGATAGCTCACGGCCGAGGGTTGAGTTCAGAGCTCAACCTTTAGGTTCTAACGAGCTCAGGATGTAGTGGACAGGGCCTCATGAGCCATCACGAGGATAAAAACAAGGTTAGGAACCATGGTTTATGTAACTCACGGTCGAGGGACGGGCCGTAGAGTTCAGAGGTCGATGCTTTAGGTCCTGACGAGCTCGAGATACGGAGGACAGGGCCTCATGAGCTGTCGCAAGGATAAAAATGAGGTCACGAACCATGGGTGAGGTAACTCACGGCTGAGGGACGGGCCGTAGAGTTCGGAGATCGACACTTTAGGTCCTAACAAGCTCGGGCTGCGGAGGATAGTGCCTCATGAGCCGTCGCGAGGATCAAAACGAGGTTAGGGACCGTTGCTGAGGTAACTCATAGCTGTGCGATGGGCCGTAGAGTTCAGAGCTCAACACTTTAGGCCCTGACGCGCTCATGTTGCGTAGGAACACGGCCTCATGAGCCGTCGCGAGGATAAGAATGAGGTCAGGACCATGGGTGAGGTAACTCACGGCCGTGCGACAGGCCATAGAGTTCATAGCTCGACACTTTAGGCCCTGGTGAGGTGCCCCGTAGACCTTACCGGGGAGGGCCGCAGGGAGAACAGAACCCACTGTCAGAAACCCGCACACGCATCGCGCGAGGTTTATAGGCATCGGGAACCGTGTGATGAGGTAACACCGGATGAGTCTGTCTCGTGAGTTCAGAGCTATACACTTTAGGCCATGATGGCGATAGGGAGTCGAGGCGGCCCGGTGAAGGGTACCTTCTCTAGCCCCCTCTCGCGTGGAGTGTGTGAGGGAAATCGGGAGGTGCGATTTTTCAGAAAAATGCTTTATCAAAGAAAAAAACAAACAACCAATCGTGCGTGTAGCACAAGATCCAAAGAAGCGCTAATAGTACAAGCTTACTACAAACGCCATCGTGGCCTGCACGGGGTCGGACAAGGGGGGGAAACCATAAGGAATGGGGGTTTTCGAGGTTCACCTTCAAACAGTCGTGGATCCGGGCGCGTCACTTGGAGAGGATTGTCGACATTTTCGCGGCCCAGTTCGCCAGGCCACTTAGTTGCTGTTGTGAGGGCAGCCAATGTTGCATGTGTGCTGGGTACAGTCCATGGGGAAGTCGGAAGCTCCCACATTACTACCACCCTCTAGGGTACCTCGACCCTCGCGAGGACTAGAGGGGGAGCCCCCGATTCCCTCCTAAGGCTGCGGGCACTGGCCATGCTCGGTCCCTCACGAGGAGGGTACAACGTGGTGGCCGCCCTCTTTTCCATGGCATTCTCCTAGGCCATCATTTGCTTCCTCCTGGTGGAGCCTCCAACGTAGTCCAGGGCATCCATTTGCTCGCGGTAGGTGGTGGCAGTGGTCTTGTAGGCGTGCTCTAGGGAGCGTAAGGATTCCACCTCATCACAACGAACCGCGATAACTCCGCCACTACTGGCAGGCATCTTGAGCATGTTGTAAGCATGGTGAGTGGAGGCCATGAACTTGGCTAGCGCAGGGTATCCGAGGATGACGTTGTACGGAAGGTTGATGTGTACCACATCAAAGTTGAGAAGCTCAGTGCGGTAGTTGTCGCGCGTCCCGAACGTGACAGAGAGTCGCTCCTGCCCGATGGGTGTGGTGGACCGGCTTTTCATCCCAGAGAATGGCATGGTTGGCATCAGCTTGTCGTAAGGCACTTGCAGCTAGGCGAAAGTCTCGGTGGAGATCATGTTCAAGCCAGCACCTCCGTTGATGAGGGTCTTCAAAACGACGATGTTGTTCATTGTGGGGGTGCAGATCAGGGGGAGTGTGCCCACGGGTCTGGTGGAGACGGGGTGGTCCCTGGGGTCAAAGATGATGGTAGACTGGGACCACTTGATATTCGGCAAGGGGATCCCTGGTCTGGCAGCCGCGACCTCGCGAGTGAGTAGCTGGAGTTCTGGTTGGACGTTGTGGCTTGAGAGCCACCAAGGATGCAGGTTATGGGTCCTTGGCATGTGCTTTCTCCTGTGGGTCTGGATGCTGTTGCGTGGCGTTGTCTTGGTGACCTTCCGGAGGGGCATCACGCCCGCCCGTGTTGTTATTCCAATGGTTTACTCCTTGGTTGCCTGCGCCTTGGCCGCCTCGCTCGCCTCTAGGCCTTCCCTTTCACTAGTTGTTGCGCAAATCGCAGAGTTTCTTGAGCTTGTAGTAGTCGTCGGTGGGGTGGCCTGGCTTCTTGTGGAAGTGGTAGTATAAACTTTCATCCCGCTCCCGCTTGTTGTCGCCATCGCGAGAGCTCTTCCGCTCCGGCTCGGCCGCCAGGACAGTGGCGGTCTTGTGCTGGGGCTCCTTGTCTTTACCCTTGGATGAACCGGAGGCCTCGGGAGTGACTTCCACCTCTACGAGATCGAACATCCTCCCCGCCTCGGCTTTAGCACACTTGTCGGCCATGATGAAGAGCTTGGTGGCGATGGTGAGGCTCTCGCCCTTAATCTGATATTTTCGCTCATCTTGATGTCCTTCACGCTCTCAGAGAAGGCAGTGATGACGTTGGAGTCTGAGACCTTGGGAATCTTGTTGCAGATTCGACTAAACCTCTACAAGAACTTGAAGATGGTCTCCCCAGGCTATTGGCGTATGTGGTGGAGGTCATAGTAGGTTAGTGGGCGCTCGTAGGTCCCCTTGAAGTTGTAGATGAAGAGGGAGTTGAGCTTCGCCCATGAGTCGATCGACTCCTCGGGGAGGTTCATGAGCCAGATACTACCTGCTTCCTTCAGGCATAGGGGGAACCAGTTTTCCATGACGTGGACGTCTCTGCCCGCCACTTCGACACCCGTGGTGTAAAGCTGGAGGAACTCGCACGGGTTCGTGGTTCCGTCGTAGCACGTCGGCGTTTCTGGATGGAACTTGTGCGGCCAGACGACACGGCGGAGGTTCTTGGTGAAGGAGAGGAATATGTTGGCCTAGACTGCCCTGCCGCTATCGAGGGACACACGCTTCTGTTGCCTAGCTGCGGCTATTTCCTCGACGACGCGGTCCTCCCGTTCGCGCGGCGACACAGTAGTGACAAGAGGAGAGATGATCTGGCAGTTGTTTGTGGGCGGTGGTGAGGCATCACCCGGCTTGGTTGTGCCCCCGCGCGGACGGGGCAGACGCGAGCGCCCATCCTCCAGCTCTCTGCAGGCGGTCTGAGCCCCCGAGCCCTCCGTGGAGAGGGTGGCAGCATTGAGGAGCTTGGTGATCCGGTCACACCACTTATCCTGGTCGTGCTCAACCAGCGTATGGTCCAGAAGCTCGCACACCATACATTTGGTGGCCTCCGAGGTGAGCTGCTAGGGTGGCCACGAGAAGACATGGCGCGGGACAGCGATGTGATGCCATGCGAGGTGGGGGCTGACTCCTGCGACGGGTGGTAGGAGGAGCCCCCCTCGTCCTCCATCCATGGGGCTTGCTCGGAGGTGGTGCACTGCCGGGCCAGCTCTGTCTAGGCCTTGCTAGACGCACGACGGAGGGCCCGCTCGGCGCGTGTCTCGTCGGCAGCCGACATGCTGCCGTCATCGTCGAAGGTCTTTAAACCGTGCCTCATCCCCTTACCTGGCGTGCCAAATGTCGAAGAGGGAACTAGGTTCCAACAATCCCTTGGTTTGTGAGGGGGCTAAACACACGATTCCGAAGCAGTTCGACGATGGCTATGGTGGCGGAACAGGCACACGACAGAGAGTTGACACCAGGTTTTTTTTACCCAGCTTCAGGACCCTCGTGAGGAGGTAAAGCCCCTACTCCTACTTTGTTGTATTGCTCGCTTGCCTCGCGAGGTTACAATGGTGCATGAAAGACTAGGGTATTAAGATATCTGGGATTCGTCCCCTTACAAGGTAGGAGAAGGGCCCCTTATATAGGGTGGCATCAGGCCTCTCCCCTGGTCTATGGATGGGGTGGGTCACCATAGTGCCGCCCCTCGTGATCTCGGTCCAGGAGGCTACTTTACGTAGACTCGGTCCAGATCACCGTGCTCCACCCCCACCTTTGTCGACATCCCTCGTCGACGTCACTTGTCTTTATCCGATGCTCTCAGCTTTTCCCTCCTTTGCACCAAAGCAGCAACTGGGGGAACCTCGTTCTACGATATCACATGTCCTTGTCCTGTAAAAGGCGGGTGGACCGCGTCTACTTTTCCGACGCGGTTGATGCTGGGATAGACACATACTTACTACACTTGCCATCTGGGCCATAGCCCATGCTCCACGTGGTGGAGCTACCGTTCTACCCCGGACGCACTCAGGGGTATCTAAGGCTCGGGGCACCACACAAGGCCGCGTCAGCCTCCTCAGGGAGATAACCTCGTGATGCCCACTCAGGCTCGTTCCTCAGAGGGGCGTCCCCCCTGTTGAAATCGTCCTACCTATTGAAGGCAGAGGCCCTTACGCTCCATCGCCCGTGTAGTGCAGAGACATGTCACCCCGGATGCCAGGGCTCCGACAACAACTACTATCACACTCGTGCACCATTCCATGTGGAAGTTGCATTCCAACGTCTTCTTGGGCTTTTTGGTTGACACATGGAGTCTCTTGAGTCATTGCATGTGTTGTTTCAAAGCCACCTTGATCCATATTACCGCGCACACTCCAATGGATGTGGTGATGCAACTACTATCATACTTGTGCAGCATTCCAGCTGGCACTTACATTCCAAGGGGGTTTTGGGCTTTTTGGTTTCACACATGGACTCTCTAGAGTCATTCGATGTGTTATTTTCCAAACCACCTCGATCCACATTACCACACACACTCCAACTGATCTAGTGATGCAACTATTATCACACCGATGGAACATTTCAAGTGGCAGTTGCATTCCAATGTCTTTTGGGGTTTTGGGGTTTCACACATTGAGTCTCCAGAGTCATTTACTATTTCCTTTCCAAACCAGCTTGATCCACATTACCACACACACTCTAATGGATGTGGTGATGCAACTACTATCACACTGGTGCACCATTCCATGTGGCAGTGGCATTCCATGAGTTTTTTGGCCTTTTCGGTTTCATAGTTGGAGTCTCTAGAGTTATTGGATGTGTTCTTTTACAAATCACCTCGATCCACATTACCACACACACGCCAATGGATTCTAGTCATGCAACTACTATCACTCCGGTGGACCATTTCATGTGGTAGATGCATTACAATGTCTTTTGGCGCTTTTGGGTTTCACACATGAAGTATCTAGAGTCATTGAATGTTTTCCTTTCCAAACCACCTTGATCCATATTACCACACACACTCCATTGGATGTGGTGATGCAACTACAATCACACTAGTGCACCACTGCATGTAGAAGTTCCATTCCTATGTGTTTTTAGGCTTCCGGATTTCACACATTGAGTCTCTAGAGTCATTGCATATGTTGTTTTCAAAGCCACCTTGATCCACATTACCACAGACACTCCAATGGATGTAGTAATGCAACCACTATCACATTGGTGCACCATTCAATGTGGCAGCTACATTCCAAGGCTTTTTGGAGCTTTTGGTTTTCACACATGGATTCTCTAGAGTCATTGCATGTGTTCTTTTCAAAACCAACTTCATCCACATTACCACACATACTCCAATGGATGTGGTGATGCAACTACTATCACACTGGTGCACCATTCCTTGTGGCAATTACATTCCAATGTCTTCTTGGGCTTGTGGGTTTGACACATCGAGTCTCTTGAGTCATTGTTTGTGTTGTTTCAAAGCCACCATGATCTATATTACCGCACACACTCCAATGGATGTGGTGATGCAACTACTATCATACTTGTGCAACATGCCAGCTGGTAGTTACATTCCAAGGGGGTTTTGGCCTTTTCAGTTTCACACATGGACTCTCTAGAGTCATTGGATGTGTTCTTTTCCAAACCACCTCGATCCACATTACCACACACACTCCAACGGATCTAGTGATGCAACTATTATCACACCGATGGACCATTTCAAGTGGCAGTTGCATTCCAATGTCTTTTGGGGTTTTTGGGTTTCACACATTGAGTCTCTAGAGTCATTTACTATTTCCTTTCCAAATCAGCTCGATCCAAATTACCACACACACTCTACTGGATGTGGTGATGCAACTACTATCACACTGGTGCACCATTCCATGTGGCAGTAGCATTCCAAGAGTTTTTTGGCCTTTTCGGTTTCATAGTTGGAGTCTCTAGAGTTATTGGATGTGTTCTTTTACAAATCACCTCAATCCACATTACCACACACACGCCAATGGATTCTAGTGATGCAACTACTATCACTCCGGTGGACCATTTCATGTGGTAGATGCATTACAATGTCTTTTGGCGCTTTTGGGTTTCACACATGAAGTATCTAGAGTCATTGAATGTTTTCCTTTCCAAACCACCTTGATCCATATTACCACACACACTCCATTGGATGTGGTGATGCAACTACAATCACACTAGTGCACCACTGCATGTAGAAGTTCCATTCCTATGTGTTTTTAGGCTTCCGGATTTCACACATTGAGTCTCTAGAGTCATTGCATATGTTGTTTTCAAAGCCACCTTGATCCACATTACCACAGACACTGCAATGGATGTAGTAATGCAACCACTATCACATTGGTGCACCATTCAATGTGGCAGCTACATTCCAAGGCTTTTTGGAGCTTTTGGTTTTCACACATGGATTCTCTAGAGTCATTGCATGTGTTCTTTTCAAAACCAACTTCATCCACATTACCACACATACTCCAATGGATGTGGTGATGCAACTACTATCACACTGGTGCACCATTCCTTGTGGCAATTACATTCCAATGTCTTCTTGGGCTTGTGGGTTTGACACATCGAGTCTCTTGAGTCATTGTTTGTGTTGTTTCAAAGCCACCATGATCTATATTACCGCACACACTCCAATGGATGTGGTGATGCAACTACTATCATACTTGTGCAACATGCCAGCTGGTAGTTACATTCCAAGGGGGTTTTGGCCTTTTCAGTTTCACACATGGACTCTCTAGAGTCATTGGATGTGTTCTTTTCCAAACCACCTCGATCCACATTACCACACACACTCCAACGGATCTAGTGATGCAACTATTAACACACCGATGGACCATTTCAAGTGGCAGTTGCATTCCAATGTCTTTTGGGGTTTTGGGGTTTCACACATTGAGTCTCTAGAGTCATTTACTATTTCCTTTCCAAACCAGCTTGATCCACATTACCACACACACTCTAATGGATGTGGTGATGCAACTACTATCACACTGGTGCACCATTCCATGTGGCAGTGGCAATCCAAGAGTTTTTTGGCCTTTTTGGTTTCACAGTTAGAGTCTCTAGAGTTATTGGATGTGTTCTTTTACAAATCACCTCGATCCACATTACCACACACACGCCAATGGATTCTAGTGATGCAACTACTATCACACCGGTGGACCATTTCATGTGGTAGATGCATTACAATGTCTTTTGGCGCTTTTGGGTTTCACACATGAAGTATCTAGAGTCATTGCATGTTTTCCTTTCCAAACCACCTTGATCCAAATTACCACACACACTCCATTGGATGTGGTGATGCAACTACAATCACACTAGTGCACCACTCCATGTAGAAGTTCCATTCCTATGTGTTTTTAGGCTTCCGGATTTCACACATTGAGTCTCTAGAGTCATTGCATATGTTGTTTTCAAAGCCACCTTGATCCACATTACCACAGACACTCCAATGGATGTGGTGATGCAACCACTATCACATTGGTGCACCATTCAATGTGGCAGCTACATTCCAAGGCTTTTTGGAGCTTTTGCTTTTCACACATGGATTCTCTAGAGTCATTGCATGTGTTCTTTTCAAAACCAACTTCATCCACATTACCACACATACTCCAATGGATGTGGTGATGCAACTACTATCACACTGGTGCACCATTCCTTGTGGCAATTACATTCCAATGTCTTCTTGGGCTTGTGGGTTTGACACATCGAGTCTCTTGAGTCATTGTTTGTGTTGTTTCAAAGCCACCATGATCTATATTACCGCACACACTCCAATGGATGTGGTGATGCAACTACTATCATACTTGTGCAACATGCCAGCTGGTAGTTACATTCCAAGGGGGTTTTGGCCTTTTCAGTTTCACACATGGACTCTCTAGAGTCATTGGATGTGTTCTTTTCCAAACCACCTCGATCCACATTACCACACACACTCCAACGGATCTAGTGATGCAACTATTAACACACCGATGGACCATTTCAAGTGGCAGTTGCATTCCAATGTCTTTTGGGGTTTTGGGGTTTCACACATTGAGTCTCTAGAGTCATTTACTATTTCCTTTCCAAACCAGCTTGATCCACGTTACCACACACACTCTAATGGATGTGGTGATGCAACTACTATCACACTGGTGCACCATTCCATGTGGCAGTGGCATTCCAAGAGTTTTTTGGCCTTTTTGGTTTCACAGTTAGAGTCTCTAGAGTTATTGGATGTGTTCTTTTACAAATCACCTCGATCCACATTACCACACACACGCCAATGGATTCTAGTGATGCAACTACTATCACACCGGTGGACCATTTCATGTGGTAGATGCATTACAATGTCTTTTGGCGCTTTTGGGTTTCACACATGAAGTATCTAGAGTCATTGCATGTTTTCCTTTCCAAACCACCTTGATCCAAATTACCACACACACTCCATTGGATGTGGTGATGCAACTACAATCACACTAGTGCACCACTCCATGTAGAAGTTCCATTCCTATGTGTTTTTAGGCTTCCGGATTTCACACATTGAGTCTCTAGAGTCATTGCATATGTTGTTTTCAAAGCCACCTTGATCCACATTACCACAGACACTCCAATGGATGTGGTGATGCAACCACTATCACATTGGTGCACCATTCAATGTGGCAGCTACATTCCAAGGCTTTTTGGAGCTTTTGCTTTTCACACATGGATTCTCTAGAGTCATTGCATGTGTTCTTTTCAAAACCAACTTCATCCACATTACCACACATACTCCAATGGATGTGGTGATGCAACTACTATCACACTGGTGCACCATTCCTTGTGGCAATTACATTCCAATGTCTTCTTGGGCTTGTGGGTTTGACACATCCAGTCTCTTGAGTCATTGTTTGTGTTGTTTCAAAGCCACCATGATCTATTATTACCGCACACACTCCAATGGATGTGGTGATGCAACTACTATCATACTTGTGCAACATTCCAGCTGGTAGTTACATTCCAAGGGGGTTTTGGGCTTTTTCACACATGGACTCTCTAGAGTCATTGGATGTGTTCTTTTCCAAAACACCTCGATCCACATGACCACACACACTCCAACGGATCTAGTGATGCAACTACTATCACACCGGTGGGCCATTTCATGAGGCAGTTGCATTCCAATGTCTTTTGGGCCTTTTGGGTTCACACATTGAGTCTCTATAGTCATTTCATATTTCCTTTCCAAACCAGCTTGATCCACATTACCACACACACTCTAATGGATGTGGTGATGTAACTAGTATCACACTGGTGCACCATTCCATGTGGCAGTGGCATTCCAAGGGTTTTTTGGCCTTTTCGGTTTCATAGTTGGAGTCTCTAGAGTTATTGGATGTGTTCTTTTACAAATCACCTCGATCCACATTACCACACACACTCCTACGGATTCTAGTGATGCAAATACTATCACACCGGTGGACCATTGCAGGTGGAAGATGCATTACAATGTCTTTTGGGGCTTTTGGGTTTCACACATGGAGTATCTAGAGTCATTGCATGTTTTCCTTTCCAAACCACCTTGATCCACAATACCACACACACTCCATTGGATGTGGTGATGGAACTACAATAACACTAGTCCACCACTCCATGTAGCAGTTGCATTCCTATGTGTTTTTAGGCTTCCGGATTTCACACATGGAGTCTGTAGAGTCATTGCATATGTTTTTTTCAAAGCCACCTTGATCCACATTACCACAGACACTCCAATGGATGTGGTGATGCAACTATTATCACAATTGTGCACCATTCAATGTGGTAGCTACATTCCAAGGCATTTTGGGGCTTTTGGGTCTCACACATGGATTCTCTAGAGTCATTACATGTGTTCTTTTCTAAACCAACTTCATCCACATTACCACACATACTCCAATGGATGTGGTGATGCAACTAATATCACACTAGTGCACCATTCCTTGTGGAAATTGGATTCCCATGTCTTCTTGTGCTTTTGGGTTTGACACATCGAGTCTCTTGAGTCATTGCATGAGTTGTTTCAAAGCCACCTTGATCCAGATTACCACAGACACTCCAATGGTTGTCGTGATGCAAGTACTATCACACTTTTGCAGCATTCCAGGTGGCAGTTTCATTCCAAGGGGGTTTTGGGCTTTTTGGTTTCACACATGGAGTCTGTAGAGTCATTGGATGTGTTATTTTCCAAACCACCTCAATCCACATTACCACACACATTCCAACGGATGTAGTGATGCAACAACTATCACACCGGTGGACCATTTAATGTGACAGTTGCATTCCAATGTCTTTTGGGGTTTTAGGTTTCACACATTGAGCCTCTAGAGTCATTTCCTATTTACTTTCCAAACCAACTTGATCAACATTACCACACACACTCTAATGGATGTGGTGATGCAACTACTATCACACTGGTGCACCATTCCATGTGGTAGTAGCATTCCAAGGGGGTTCTTGGCCTTTTCGGTTTCATAGTTGGAGTCTCTAGATTCAATGGATGTGTTGTTTTACAAACCACCTCGATCCACATTACCACACACACTCCAACGTATTCTAGTGATGCGACAACTATCACACCGGCGGACCATTTCATGTGGTAGATGCATTCCAATGTCTTTTGGGGCTTTTGGGTTTCACACATGGAGTCTCTAGAGTCAGTGCATGTTTTCCTTTCCACACCACCTTGATCCACATTACTACACAAACTCCATTGGATGTGGTGATGCAACTACAATCACACTAGTGCACCATTCCATGTAGCAGTTGCATTCCTATGTGTTTTTAGCCTTTCAGATTTCACACATGGAGTCTCTAGAGTCACTGCATGTGTTTTCTCAAAGCCACCTTGATAAACATTACCGCACACACTCCAATGGATGTGGTGATGCAACAACTATCACACTTATGCATCATTCTCTGTGGCAATTGCATTCCAAGGGATTTTGGCCTTTTGGGTTTCATACATGGAGTCTCTCGAGTCATTGGATGTGTTCTTTTCAAAACCACCTCAAAATCCACATTACCACACACACTCCAATGGATCTAGTGATGCAACTACTATCACACCGGTGTACCATTTCATGTGGGAGTTTCATTCCAATGTCTTTTTGGGATTTTGGGTTTTACACATGGAGTCTCTAGATTCATTGCATGTTTTTATTTCCAAACCACCTTGATCCACATTACCACCTACACTCCAATAGATGTCGTGATGAAACTACTATCACACTAGTGAACTATTCCTTGTGGTAGTTGCATTCCAATGTCTTCTTGGACTTTGGGTTTGACGCATGGAGTCTCTAGAGTCATTGCATGTGTTCTTTTCCAAACCACATTGCTCCACATTACTGCAGAAACTCCAATCACTAGTAGGAAAAGGTCTATCAGTGGCGCACGCCCTTACCCTGCACCATGGATATTACTAGCAGCGCACGCTCCCACACGCCACGGATAGTAGGGTAGTCAGTGGCGCACGACAACGCCATGCGCCACATATATTATCAGCAACACACGTGTACATGGTGCGCCACTGACATAGTGCGCTACTGACATCAATAACAATGCGCCACTGACTACTCGAGTGTATTTTTTATTTATACGACAGTTCTATATACAGCAGTTAAATACAACAGTTATACAACAATACAGCGAATCTAAGATGATAGTGGTGCAAAGTGCCAAAATACATCAAATATGAATTCAAGTGTTATTAGATTATTACACAAAGTGTGGTAGTATAAATTCGGTCGATCACATTACAAATTCGATCATCACATTACACATGCATAGAGCTATCACCCTAGACTATGATCGAATAGAGCATAGCGGTGACGACGGGGAGCAACACCAAGATCATGATCAAGATCTTCATCTGGTTCTTCTTCCACATGTATCTCCTCCACTTGGCTATCGCCAGCTCTCTTGTCTTGTATCTTTTGTAGCTGTTGCCGCTGAAATTGTTCAGTTGTGCCTGGCAGTCCTCCCACTCGCCGTAGACCCCTGGAACCCGACCCCTGTATACCACGTACCATTTGGCCATCTCTATAGACAAGGCATACATAGACAAGACATGTAATATATGTTATACAACAAAAAGAATGGCAAACTACAAACATGTTTGCATGATCAGAAAAATGAGCAAAGATTCATAAACTTAAAATAAAATATAGCACCGAAGACGATCATATAAGCAAGTCCAACATCGACCGTCAATGGTTGTACTAGCCCGGGGTAGTTAATAGTGTATACGACACACACGTCAAACGATAGTTCGGAAACACATCAAGAGGATAGTCAAGTCTATGCCACAACACATAGATAACCAACACTGCTAGCTAGGCACGCACACATCATGTAGACCTTGATAGGACTGGGGTCACGCCCTCTCTCTTCATGAACATCCTGGTGTCGCGCTGCATGTCAAGGCGTTCTTCGATCTCGCGGTTACTCAACGCAATGTGCATGTACATGGGACCCCCTTTGGTTTTGACATCGTCATGGATGATTTGGCACAGCTGAGTCTGGATGCGCCAGAAGTCCTCCATAAGGTCCGCATCATCGATCGCCGCCAACTATGTGGCCCATTGTTGAAGATTAGCTGACAACGCCTTGACCCATGAATCCCGCATGAACCCCTTGATGTGATGGAGGACATAGAAGGCCTCCTTCATACTGTGGGTCGGCTTCTTGACGCAGGGGAACTTTGTGTGGTGCATGAACACATGTTTTCCATCCTTGGTTCTTGCCCCTCCCTTGAAGAATTCGCCTCCCTTTTCGACGTAGACTTGTAGAGCATCATCTAGAAGTCTCTTGAATCTGCCGTAGTCCTTCGGCTTTGTGTCACTCGATGAGTCGAAGTACGTTGCTTGCGACAACCTCCGACAAATGGAGATGAGTGTCTAGTATATGCCTCTACGCAACACAACTGAAACGGAACTAATTATTGTTGAAGAGGACAATGAAAATCTAAGAAAGAATTTGTCACGACGGTGACCTAATGTGTGTTTACTTACTCGAGAAAGCAAGGCAGAAGAATGGAATCATTGGTCTTGTTCTCATGGAAGATATTCCCTAGGTACTCTGCCACCATTGCCTGATCCCCATCGTTTGCCAAGACAACCTCACGCATGTAGTAGGGGTCCACTATCAGGATGCCCTGGGTTTTCTCCCTCTTGGCCTTCAATGCCATATTGATCGAGTACAGACGGACCAAGTTATAGTCCAGCCGCTTCGAGTGGAGGAGATTGTAGATGTCCTCATACCGCATGAAGAATATGTCTGCGGGTGCTTTATCTACGAAGCCATGGCCCGATGGCACCTGGCATGTGAAGACCGGGTACCGTGCTTCTTCTCTTTAAGAAGGGTGTTCTCCATGAAGTTCTTCCTTTAGGCCCAGCTTGATCAGGTTGTTTCTTGCCTTTGGCCCGTCTTTGGTCCTCTCCGGCATGTTGACAAGAGTGTCAATCAGAATCTCAAACACGTTCTTTGTGATGTGCATGAGGTCAAGGCTATGTGGCACGTGGAGGTATTTCTAGTACGCCAGGTCCCAGAAAACAGACCTTGCTTTCCATATACCCAGCAACGGCTTTGTCCTCGGATGCTTCTTTCCCAGCGCGGGGCACTCTTTCCATTTTTCCAGCAATTCATTGATATCCTTGCCGCTCCTCCTAGGTGGGGCTGTTTCGATCTCGTCCTCAGGATTGAACAGATACCCCTGTTTTCTCCATGGGTGATCCGTGGGGACCCCCTTCCGAATCCCTGGGAACACATTTTTCAAAGACCCGGGATCTCTCGGTAGCTGCATATGTGGGGTTTTCTCCATGCACCTAACACATGCACTGTGTCCGTGGTTCACCTGGCACAATACATATCCCAGACCAAGATAGTCCTACACCGTCGTGATCAGCGCGGCTCTTAGAGGGAAATATTCTCATGTGTAGGCGCCCCACGTACGGGCTGGAATCTCCCACAGTGTGGCTAACTCCTCTTTCAACAACCCGAGATACAGATGCATGTCGATACCCGGTTGTTTTGGCCCCTGAATAAGAATACTCATGTGTACGTACCTTTGCTTCATGCATATCTGGGGGGAGATTGTGTGGCCATACAAATACGGTCCAAGTGCTATGTGTGCTACTCTGGTTGCCAAAGGGATGGAGTCCATCGGTGCTCATACCCAGCCTAACGTTCCTGGAATCATCCCCAAACTCCTTTTCGAACTCCATGTCCAATGCATGCCATTGGCTAGTGTCTGCAGGGTGTGTCAGGATCTTGCCCTTCTCCGGATCATCTTCGGGCTTCTCCCTTTCTGCATGCCATTGCATGAGCTTCACTTCCTTAGGGTCTATGACATACCATTGCAGATGAGGAGTGATAGGAAAGTACCATACCACTTTTTGAGGAACTTTCTTGTTCCCTCTCTTTTTGAGGAACTTTCTGGTTCTATCCTTCTACTCGCCCCGATAAAGTGCACAATTGTTGAGGTAGGTGTGGTATTTGACGTACGGTAGATCAAGAGTGCACACGGATTTCTTGGACTCTTCGATACCTCTTGGCAATGTGTTCTCCTCAGGAAGTATATCGTGCCAGAATTCCATGATATGGTCGAAGCTCACGTCGGTCCATTTGTGTTGCACCTTCATCTCTAGAGCCTTGAGGGTTACATTCAGGCATGTATGGTCGGGCTGGCACCCAATATACAATGGAGTAATATCGTCTTTATCCATTTGCACTAGCTTGGCTTTCTCTCTGGCAGCAGCTTCTCGTTGCTCGTCTCCTTGAGGAGCAGTTCTTGAAAATGAGGGTCCCGTGAAGCTGAAGTTAGTGGTGTATGTGTGTCCGCGTCTTCTCCACCACCATTGGATCCGGAATCTCCTTCATGATGATCATGTCCACCAACATCTTCATCATAATCATGTTCGGCGTCTTTGTGAGGACAATGTCCTGCCGGCGCCCTGTTGTTGACATCCTCGTCAATGTATTCAGGCATGAAACCACCCATGAGCAAGTGTTTCTCCAATGTCCCAGACTCAGCTTTGATTAGGGTACCAAGTTTTCATCTCTTATAAGGACATCTTATCTCGGTCATGTTGTTCTGAATCATGACGGCCATCATGTGTGCCTTGTATCTAGCCACCATAGCTTCGTTCATCTAACGCACCATGGTTGCATGCCCGACGGGGCAAAACAGATTATTTAGAACCATGCATGCAAAAATTCGGCATGACCTTCCCTAGAAATAGGACATATGAGTAGTGAATTTTTTTTGCCAAAACAGAAATGAATCAATATTTCGGAAACATTCGTTGCACCACACACACCGGCACCTAGACAACACAAAGCATACACAAGAACACAAGCATATATCCATGTAAACATCGTCTCCCGAGCCAACACCGTCGTCCACACACAAGAGAACACAAGCGTATATCCATGCATACACAAGAACACAAGCATATATACCGCCAACATTTTCGTCCACACACACAAAACAAGCACAAGTTACACCGATAGACGAGAGAGGCCGTGCAAGAGAGGGTGTGGTGTGGTTAGTCAAACTTGATGTGGAGGAGGAGAGAAAAGGTGTGTGCGCTTACTTTAATGGATCTACACGGTGGAGAGGAGTTTCATTTATAGATCCATCCAACCCAAAGAGGTTTTGGCAACTTAAAATGGAGAAATTGTTGGAGAAAATGGGGTGAAGGAGAGGAGTATCTCGAGCTAGATCTATAGTTGAGGTAGGGTACAGTACACTAGCTAATGGAGGTAGGGGAAAGTGCCACCTTTTTGTGTGGCTGGCACGACATATCTGTGGCTCACGAGTACACCATGTGCCACTGACAAATACTTTCCGTGGCGCACCTCTAAAGCGTGCGCCAAAGGTATTGTGCCACCTTTTCAGCGTCGAGGCCCACCAACACCCGTCGCACAAAGGAAACTTGTGCGCCACTAATACACCTTCTACGTGTAGCGCATCTCCAATTGCTGCGCCAAGGATATGCTGCAAAAGGACGGGGTCCGCCGCCAGCTCTGGGCCCACGTAATAGTGGCTCACTACAATGGGCGTGTGCTGCAGGTATGCGAAGTTCAGTGGCGCATGGTTCACCCAGTGTGCCATGGATAAGGACCCGTGGGGCACCCTTTACATGTGCACCACTGATAAGGACCCTGTTGATAAGCATTTTCCTACTACTAAATGGATGTGGTGATTCAACTACTATCACACTAGTGCACCATTCTATGTGGCAGTTGCATTCCAAGGGGTTTTGGGGGTTTTGGTTTTCACACATGGATTCTCTAGAGTCATTGCATGTGTTGTTTTCAAAGCCACCTTGATAAACATTACCGCATACACTCCAATGGATGTGGTGATGCAACTACTATCCCACTGTTGCACCATTACATTTGGCAAGTGCATTCCAAGGGTTTTTTTGGGCTTTTGCTTTTCACACATGGAGTCTTTAGATTCATTACATGTGTTATTTTCAAAACCACCTTGATCCACATTACCACACCAACTCCAATGGATGTGGTGATGCAAGTACTATCACACTGGTGCACCATTCCATGTGGTAGTTACATTCCAATGTCTTCTTGGGATGTTTGGTTTTACACATGGACTCTCTTGAGTCATGTCATGTGTTGTTGCAAAGCCACCTTGATAAATATTACCGCACACACTCCAATGGATGTGATGATGCAACTACTACCACACTTGTGTAGCATTCCAGGTGGCAGTCTCATTCCAAGGGGTTTTTTAGGCTTATCGATTTTACACATGGAGTCTCTAGAGTTATTGGATGTGTTGTTTTCCAAATCACCTCAATTCACATTACCATGCACACTCCAACAGATCTAGTGATGTAACTACTATCACACCGGTAGACCATTTCATGCGGCAGTTGCATTCCAATGTCTTCTTGGGATTTTTGGTTGGACACATGGAGTCTCTTGAGTCATTGCATGTGTTGTTTGAAAGCCACCTTGATCAAGATTATCGCACACACTCCAATGGATGTGGTGATGCAACTACTATGACACGTGTGTAGCATTCTAGGTGGCAGTTGCATTCCAAGGGTTTTTTCGCTTATAAGTTTCACACATGGAGCCTCTCGAGTCATTGGATGTGTTGTTTTCCAAACCATCTTGATCCACATTGCCACACACACTCCAACGGATCTAGTGGTGCAACTACTATCATACCGGTGGACCATTTCATGTGGCAGTTGCATTCCAATGTCTTTTTGGGATTTTGGATTTCACACATTAAGTCTCTAGAGTCATTGCATGTTTCCATTCCAAACCACCTTGATCCACATTACCACACAAAGTCTAATGGATGTGGTGATGTAACTACTATCACACTAGTGCACCATTCCATGCAGCAGTTGCATTCTAATGTGTTTTTAGGCTTTCGGATTTCACACATGGAGTCTCTAAAGTCATTGCATGTGTTTTTTCAAATCCACCTTGATAAACATTACCGCACACACTCCAAAGGATGTGGTGATGGAACTATTATCACACTTGTGCAACATTCCATGTGGCAGTTGCATTCCAAGGGGTTTTTGGGCTTTTGGGTTTCAGACATGGAGCCTCTAGAGTCATTGGATGTGTTCTTTTCCAAACCACCTCAATCCACATTACGACACACACTCTAATGGATCTAGTGATGTAGTTACTATCCCACCGGTGGACCATTTCATGTGGCAGTTGCATTCCAATGTGTTTTTGGGCTTTTGGATTTCACACATGGAGTATCTAGAGTCATTGAACGTTTTTCTTTCCAAACCACCATGATCCACATTACCATACACTCTCCAATAGATGTGGTGATGCAACTACTATCATATTGGTGCATCATTCCATGTGGTAGTTGCATTCCAAGGGGTTTTCAGCTTTTGGGTTTAACACTTGGAGTCTTTAGAGTCACTGCATGTGTTATTTTCAAAACCACCTTGATCCTCATTACCACACCAACTCCAATGGATGTGGTGATGCAAGTGCTATCGCATTGGTGCACAATTCCATGTGGCAGTTGTATTCCAATGTCTTCTTGGGCTTTTTGGTTTGACACATGGAGTCTCTTGAGTCATTTCATGTGTTGTTTCAAAGCCACCTTTGATCAAGATTACCGCACGCACTCTCATGGATGTGGTGATTCAACTACTATCACACTTGTGCAGCATTCTAGGTGGCAGTTGCATTCCAAGGGGGTTTTGGGATTTTTGGTTTCACACATGGTGTCTCTAGAGTCATTGGATGTGTTGTTTTCCAAACCACCTCAATCCACATTACCACACACGTTCCAACGGATCTAGTGATGCAACTACTATCACATCGGTGGACCATTTCATATGGCAGTTCCATTACAATGTCTTTTAGGCTTTTGGGTTTTGCACATTGAGTCTCTAGAGTCATTGCATGTTTACTTTCCAAACCACCTTGATCCACATTACCACACACACTCTAATGGATGTGGTGATGCAACTACTATCACACTGGTGCACCATTACATGTGGGAGTGGAATTCCAAGGGTTTTTGGGCTTTTTGGTTTCACACATGGAGTCTTTAGAGTCATTGGATGTGTTATTTTACAAACCACCTCGATCCAAATTACCACACACTCCAACGGATTCTAGTGATGCAACTACTATCACACCGGTGGACCATTTCATGTGGCAGATGCATTCCAATGTCTTTTGGGGATTTTGGGTTTCACACATGGAGTCTCTAAAGTCATTGCTTGTTTTCCTTTCCAAACCACCTTGATCCACATTACCACACACTCTAATGGATGTGGTGATTCTACTAGTATCACACTAGTGCACCATTCCATGTAGCAATTGCATTCCTATGTGTTTTTATGCTTTCGGATTTCGCACATGGAGTCTATAGAGTCATTGCATGTGTTTTCTCAAAGCCACCTTGATAAACATTACCGCAGACACTCCAATGGATTTGGTGATGCAACTAATATCACTATTGTGCATCATTCATTATGGCAGTTGCATTCCAAGGGTTTTTTGGCCTTTTGGGTTTTAGACATGGAGTCTTTAGAGTCATTGGATGGATTCTTCTCAAAACCACCTCGTTCCATGTTACCACACACATTCCAATGGATCTAGTGATGGAACAACTATCGCACCGGTGGACCATTTCATGAGGCAGTTGCATTCCAATGTCTTTTTGGGCTTTTTGGTTTCACACATGGAGTCTCTAGAGTCATTGCATGTTTTCCTTTCCAAACCACCTTGATCCACATTACCACACACACTACAATAAATGTGGTGATGCAACTACTATCACACTGGTGAACTATTCCTTATGGCAGTTGCATTCTAATGTCTTCTTGGATTTTGGGTTTGACACATGGAGTCTCTAGAGTCACTCCATATGTTCTTTTCCAAACCACATTGATCCACATTACTAAAAAATTCCAATGGATGTGGTTAGTCAAATACTATCACACTGGTGCACCATTCCATCTCACAATTGCATTGCAAGGGGTTTTTGGGCTTTTAGATTTAACACATGGAGTCTCTAGAGTCATTTCATGTGTTGTTTTCAATGCCACCTTGATAAACATTACCGCACACACTCCAATGGATGTGGTGATGCAACTACTATCACACTATTGCACCATTCCATTTGGCAGTTGGATTACATGGTTATTTTTTGGCTTTTGGGTTTCACACATGGAGTATTTAGAGTCATTGTTATTTTCAAAATCACCTTGCTCCATGTTACCACACACACTCCAACGGATTCTAGTGATGCAACTACTATCACACTAGTGGACCATTTTATGTAGATGATGCATTCCAATGTCTTTTGGTCTTTTGGGTTTCGCACATGGAGTCTCTAGAGTCATTGCTTGTGTTGTTTCAAAGCCACCTTGATCAAGATAACCACACACACTCCAATGGATGTGGTGATGCAACTACTATCACACGTGTGCATCATTCCAGGTGGCAGTTGCATTACAAGGTGTAAAGAGCTTTTCGGTTTCACACATGGAGTCTCTAAAGTCATTAGATGTGTTGTTTTCCAAACCACCTCAATCCAGATTACCACACACTCTCCGACAGATCTAGTGATGCAACTACTATCACACAGGTGGACCATTTCATGTGGCAGTTGCATTCCAATGTCTTTTTGGGCTTATGGGTTTGACACATTGAGTCTCTAGAGTTATTGCATGTTTCCTTTCCAAACCACCTTGATCCACATAATCACACACACTCTAATGGATGTGGTCATGCAACTACTATCACACTGATGCACCATTCCATGTGGCAATGGCATTCCAGGGTGTTTTGGGCGTTTTGCTTGCACACATGGAGTCTCTAAAGTCATTGGATGTGTTATTTTACAAACCACGTCAATCCACATTACCACACACACTCCAATGGATTATAGTGATGCAACTAATATCACACCGTTGGACCATTTCATTTGGCAGATGCATTCCAATGTATTTTGGGGCTTTTGGGTTTCACACATGGAGTCTCTAGAGTCATTGCTTGTTTTCCTTTCCAAACCACCTTGATCCACATTACCACCCACTCCAATGGATGTGGTGATTCAACTAGTATCACACTAATGTATCATTCTACGTAGCAGTTGCATTATTATGTATTTATAGGCCTTCGGATTTCACACATGGAGTCTCAAGAGTCATGTCATGTGTTTTTTCAAAGCCACTTGATAAACATTACCGTACACACTCCAATGGATGTTCTTATGCCACTACTATCACGATTGTGCATCATTCATTATGGCAGTTGCACTCCAAGGGTTTTTAGACATGGAATCTCTAGAGTCATTGGATGTGTTCTTTTCAAAACCACCTCGATCCATATTACCACGCACACTCCACTATATGTGGTGATGCAACTACTATCACACTGATGCACCATTCCTTGTGGCAGTTGCATCCCAATGCCATCTTGGGCTTTTGGGCTTGACACATGGAGTATCCAGAGTCACTGGATGTGTTATTTTCCATCCCACCTCGGTCCACATTACCACACACACTCCAATGGATCTAGTGATGCAACTACAATCACACCGGTGGACCATTTCATGTGGCATCTACATTCCAATGTCTTCGTGGGCTTTTGGATTTGACACATGCAGTCTCGAGAGTCATTGCATGTGTTATTTTCCAAACCACCTTGATCCACATTACTACACACACTCTAATGGATCAAGTGATGCAACTACTATCACATCGGTGGACCATTTCATGTGGGAGTTTCATTCCAAGGCTTTTGGGTTTCACACATGGAGTCTCTAGAGTCATTGCATGTTTTCCATTCCAAACCACCTTGATCCACATTACCATACAAACTCCAAGGGATGTGGTGATGCAACTACTATCACACAGGTGCACCATTCCATCTGGCAGTGGCATTCAAAGGAGTTTTGGGAATTTTGGGTTTCACATATGGAGTCTCTAGAGTCATTTCATTTGTGCTTTTCCAAACCAGCTTGATCTATATTATCACACACACTCCAATGGATGTGGTGATGCAACTACTATCACACTTGTCCATCATTCCATGTGGCAGTTGCATTCCGAGGGGTTTTGGGGCTTTCGGGTTTCACACATGGAGTCTATAGAGTCATTTCATGTATTAGTTTCAAAACCACCTTTATCCACATTACCATACCAACTCCAATGGATGTGGTGATGCAACTACTATCACAATCGTGCAAAATTCCATATGGTAGTTGCATTCCAAGTGGTTTTGGGGCTTTTCGATTTCACACATGGAGTCTCTAGAGTCATTGGATGTGGTCTTTTCCAAACCACCTCTATCCACACTACCACACACATTCCAAAGGATGTGGTGCTGCAACTACTATCACACTAGTGCACCATTCCATGTTGTAGTTGCATTCCAAGGGGTTTTTGGGCTTTTGGGTTTTCACACATGGAGTCTCTAGAGTCATTGATTGTGTTGTTTTCCAAAACACCTTGATCCACATTACCACGCACATTCCAATGGATGTGGTGATGCAACTACTATCACACTAGTGCATCATTCCATGTGGCAGTTGCATTCGAAGGGGTATTTGGGCTTTCGGGTTTCACACATGGAGTCTATAGAGTCATTTCATGTATTATTTTCAAAACCACCTTTATCCACATTACCATACCAACTCCAATGGATGTGGTGATGCAACTACTATCACAATCGTGCAAAATTCCATATGGTAGTTGCATTCCAAGCGGTTTTGGGGCTTTTCGGTTTCACACATAGAGTCTCTAGAGTCATTAGATGTGGTCTTTTCCAAACCACCTCGATCCACATTACCACACACATTCCAATGAATGTAGTGCTGCAACTACTATCACACTAGTGCACCATTCCATGTGGTAGTTGCTTTCGAAGGGCTTTTGGGGCTTTTGGGTTTTCACACATGGAGTCTCTAGAGTCATTGATTGTGTTGTTTTCCAAAACACCTTGATCCACATTACCACGCACACTCCAATGGATGTGGTGATGCAACTACTAGCACACCGGTGCATCATTCCATGTGGCAGTTGCATTCGAAGGGGGTTTTGGGCTTTCGGGTTTCACACCTAGAGTCTATAGAGTCATTTCATGTATTATTTTCAGAACCACCTTTATCCACATTACCATACCAACTCCAATAGATGTGGTGATGCAACTACTATCACAATCTTGCAAAATTCCATATGGTAATTGCATTCCAAGCGGTTTTGGGGCTTTTCGGTTTCACACATAGAGTCTCTAGAGTCATTGGATGTGGTCTTTTCCAAACCACCTCGATCCACATTACCACACACATTCCAATGGATGTGGTGATGCAACTACTATCCTACTAGAGCACCATTCCATGTGGTAGTTTCATTCCAAGGGGTTTTTGGGCTTTTAGGTTTTCACACATGGAGTCTCTAGAGTCATTGATTGTGTTGTTTTCCAAAACACCTTGATCCACATTACCACGCACACTCCAATGGATGTGGTGATGGAACTACTATCACACTGGTGCACCATTCCTTGTGGCAATGGCATTCCAATGAATTCTTGGGCTTTTGGGTTTGGCAAATGGAGTCTCTAGAGTCATTGCATGTGTTATTTTCTAAACCACCTCGATCCACATTACCACACACATTCCAATGGATGTGGTGATTCAACTACTATCACACTGCTGCACCATTCCATGTGGCAGTTACATTCCAAAGGGTTTTTGAGCTTTTGGGTTTCACACATGGAGTCTTTAGAGTCATTGTATGTGTTGTTTTCAAGCAACCCTTATCCGCGTTACCACACCAACTGTAATGGATGTAGTGATGCAACTGCTATCATAGTGGTGTACCATTCCATGTGGCAGTTGCATTCTAATGTCTTCTTGGGCTTTTTGGTTTGATACATGGAGAATCTAGAGTCATTGCATGTGTTGTTTCAAAACCACCTCGATCCACATTACCACACACTGCAATAGATGTGGTGATGCAACTACTATCACACCGGTGAACTATTCCTTGTGGGAGTTGCATTCCATTGTCTTGTTGGCATTTGGGTTTGACACATGGAGAATCTAGAGTCATTGCATGTGTTTTCTCAAAACCACCTTGATCGACATTACCACAGACACTCTAATGGATGTGGTGATGCAACTACTATCACACTGGTGCACCATTCACTGACGAAGTTGCATTCCATGTGGTTTTGGCGATTTTGGGTTTCACACATGTTGTCTCTATAGTCATTGCATGTGTTATTTTCAAAACCACATTGATCCACATTACCACACCAACTCTAATTGATGGTGATGCAACTACTATCATAGTGGTGTACCATTCCATGTGGTAGTTGCATTCCAATGTCTTCTTTGGCATTTTGGTTTGACACGGAGTCTCTAGAGTCATTGCATGTGTTATTTGAAAACCACCTTGATCGACATTACCACACACACTCCAATGGATGTGGTGACGCAACTACAATCACACTTGTGCATCATTCCATGGGGCAGTTGCATTCCAAGGGGTTTTGGGGCTTTTCGATTTCACACATGGAGTCTCTAGAGTCATTGGATGTTTTCTTTTCCACATTACCACACATAGTGCAATAGATGTGGTGATGCAACTACTATCACACTGGTGAACTATTCCTTGTGGCAGTTGCATTCCCATGTGTTCTTGGCATTTGGGTTTGACACATGGAGTCTCTAGAGTCATTGCATATGTTCTTTTCCAAACCACATTGATCCACATTACTACAAAAACTCCAATGGATGTGGTGATTCCAGTACTATCACACTGGTGCACCATTCCATGTGGCAGTTGCATTCCAATGGGTTTTCGGGCTTTTGGATTTCACACATGGAGTCTCTAGAGACATTGCATAAGTTCTTTTCAAAACCACCTTGATCTACATTACCAGACACACGCCAAGGGATGTGGTAATGCAACTACTATCACACTTGTGAACTATTCCTTGTGGCAGTTGCATTCCAATGTCTTATTCTCTTTTGGGTTTGACACATTGAGTATCTTGAGTGATTGCATATGTTCTTTTGCAAACCACATTGACCCACATTACTACAAAAACTCTAATGGATGTGGTGATTCAACTACTATCACACTAGTGCACCATTCCATTTTGTAGTTGCATTCCATGGGATTTTGGGGCTTTTGGGTTTCAAACATGTTGTCTCTATAGTGATTGCATGTGTTATTTGCAACACCACATTGATCCACATCACCACACCAACTCTAATGGATGTAGTGATGAAACTACTATCACAGTGGTGTACCATTCCATGTTTCAGCGCTTCCCGCCAAACCCGCATAGAAACGATTCAAGGACGCCCACCAGGCACTTTCGTGCGGGTGGAAAACGAAGTAATGCCATTACACAATAGTCCACGATGGAACCCACAGAACAAACATATACAACATGACTCCATGAGTCAAGAATACAGATATACAGTGATCCAAATCACCTTGAAACCAATACAACGTCTGAGTACGGACAAGATGCAAATGGGGCTAAGAGCCCTGAAGAATAACAAATGGCGTCCATAACCATGCCCAGGCCAAGCCGGAAGGGTAACCTTGCTAACGACGTCGATCACAAACCTGCTAAAACAAAAGGGGGTGCCGACAAAGGGCGAAGGAAAAAGAGGAGCGTCAGTACTGAGGCCAGTACACGGCGAGGCTAGAATTCAAAGGCTCTCGCCTACATAGGTATGGTGGACTGAAGCGGCAGCGCAGCATGCACTAAACAATCTATAGAGACTCGATTCAACTGTCTGCTATTAGAGAGGGATAAGAAAGACCTATTCGGGACCAACTTGATACTAACACCAATCATACCCATCCTGGTATTCCGCCTCGAGATCAAACGAGGAAGTCAAACCGAGGAACTCACACAGTTGGCAGTTTTATTTATTCCATTATAGTTGCAGCATTTACTAATCAGATATAGATAGCATGAGTCATCCTGGTAGCATAAGTACTGGGCAGTTTTAGTTAACCATTCAGTTGTAGTTGCAGTACCTACTAGTTAGATACAATTAGTATGTGACATCCCAAACCCAGCAGTTGTTGGCACTTTTATTTCATTCCATTGGAGTTGCAATACTTACTAGGCAGGTATAACATGACACGATACACCCCAGTTCCACAAGTTGTTGGCACTTTTATTATCCATTCCACTGTAGTGAAGCTGATTACTAGTCACATATTAGGTCAAATTTATAGCACTACTTTAGTTATGCTTGTCTATGATCGAGATACTGTGCTCCAAGTCGTCCATAATCGTGGACACGGCTTTGAGAAAGATTTACCCTGCAGGGGTGCACAAATAGAAACACACACACGATCAACCTCGGAAAAACAAAATAAAAACCCAACGAGGCTTTCACGACAAAGCAATCAAATGATTCATAAATTATTTCAGGGGGCCACCCCTTTAAGCTACCCGCAACAAAGTTTGCTGGCTCTGAGACGGACCCAAGGTTTGTGCCAATGGCTGTAAACCACTAGGAACCCGAAAGTGTGACTGGGCTTGTCGATACCGCGAAAACATTCCACATTCCTAAACAGTACAGGTTCTCCACGGACAATCGTAAATAAAGAAGTAAGCATGGCATAAGTACAGGATAGTAATAAAGCCCCAAACTACTTGTGGCCCCAAGAAATAAGAAATGAATCAAGATCTGGCTAAGGGGGATTCATAGAGTCTCCCGGATGTGGATAGTGCGAATAATCAAGGAATAGGTATCAAGTACTCGGGGCCTACAGGACACAAGTGGACATGAAAAACCAAATAGCATATATTGTCCACTGGTGCCTCTTTCATTAGTTATCCCAACAATTTAATAGTTGTATTTAAAGTCATGATCAATTCCACCGTAAAGCATATGTCAACCTTCCAACAACGGTAGATCAACAACGATGCGAAGCAGCACCTGAGCAAGCAACTACGACTCGCAATACCATCTATCTACCAAACAACAGGTAATAGGAGGTGTCTAAGGCAATATAAAGGCTGCACGGAATACATCTGGTACAGAACACTAAAGCATCACGACACGGATAACAATAGATCAACAGGAGGAAATAAAGACTATAAATGCAAAATAGGTAGAAAGGGGGAGAATGCTCTCCTGGTAAACATTGTCGAAGGTTCATATCTGAAGGACTTGTCGATACTCGCGTCAACTCAATAGCCTAATCCGCGAAGAACCAAAGCACTAAAAGAAACACCGGATGCACTATTTAATACTACGATAGAAGACTGGGAATGATGCATGTATGGTGCATGACATGGCAAAGATGTGATGCAATTAGGCAATATTAAACGGAACCAGGGTCCCGACAATAAATATAAGGTTCATGTTGTTTAACTACCCCACAAATTAAATGTTGTATTAACAAGGCAAAACATGGCATTGGTTCGCTACACAAATTTAAATGGAGTCAATATAAGACAAGAAAAGCCTGCATATGGCCTCCATATTTAATTTAGGTGAATCATCCATATACCCCAAAACCACAATATGTATGCAAGCATATTCAATTCATATGCACCAAGATATATGACATATTATAAAAAATAGGGGTCTCGGATAAAGGGGGTCACACATCAGAGGTCGAAGATCTAGGTGTTCCAACGGTTCGACGGGGTTTGGTCTCTGGGTTCGGATCCAGGGTCTTGATGTTCCATGACGATGACCTTTGATTTCCACAGTGTTGGTGGCGATCTTGTTTAGGGTTAGTGGTCTTCGGAAGATATTGGCGAAACCCTGGGATCAGAGAACTTGCGAACTTCGTCTCGATGGCTGCAACACCCAACCATCACATCCAACCGTCACTACTACTTCACATCCACCATAACCACAAATTACCTCATCTGGCCACACCACTAGTAGGATCATCCGTCAGGAGCAAAGGTACCGGGGGTACACGCGGGGTGCTGCGAGGTGATAGAGGGTAGTGAGGGGAAAACGGCGGCTGAAGAGAGGTGGCAAGGAGGTTCCCGGTGGCGAACGAGCGAGGGGCTCCTGGGCAGCACTCACGCGGGTCCCAGCGAGGACGGCGTCTAGCGGGGTGAGGTCGACGCGAAGGGGCCCAGGCGCAGCAACGCTCGGGGCAACGAGCATGGCGATGTTGCGGCCCGTGGTGAGGCTGACGTGGAGGCAAACGACGACGCAGGAAGGCCTAGGTAGGCGAGCGTGCGCGGGCTCGCTGACGACTTGGGTTCAGGGACAAACCCCTACGGGCGGAGGCACGACGAGGTGGTGGCATTCGGCAACGCATCTCGACGGAGAGGTGGGCTCGGGTGGAGTAGAGCTTGAGCTCGGCCCAGAGGGAGGCGCTGGCGGCTGCTCGGAGGAGAGCCCGCGAGGCGGTAGCACGGAGATGGTTCGGGAACAGGCGACCCGACGCTAGGCAGAGGCGGGTTCATCGGCATGTACGACAGCGGCTGCTGCTGGGAACGAGGGGAGCGGCCGGCTGACTGGACGCGAGGGAAGCGAGGTAGAACGGCGGAGCACAACTGCGGCTGTGGGCTTGGTTACTGGCGGCGGCGGCTGAGTGAGGGACACGAGGAGAGAGAGCGAGCAATGGGAATTGGGTAGGTGGGGAACGCGCGGTCGACGCTGGGTTGGGGTCGCGAGACCGATGGGAGGATCGTGCGGGGTAGGGTGCGCGGCGGGCTCAGCGGGTCGGTCCGGTCGATGTCGATGTGCGGGGCGTGTCACGCACGCGGGGTGGACGCGTTGCGTGCCAGCAGGGTGGGGCTAGGCAGGCAGGGTGAGTGTGGGACGGGGCATGACGAGTCGCGTCGATGCGCTACACTGGGTGCGATGTGAGAGGCGGGTTGGGTTGTGTCGGTTGGCGGCTAGGTGGTAGGTTAGGGTTTAGATCTAGGTTTAGGGTTTGGTCAAACGGGCTGGGCCAGCTAGGGTGGTAGGTGGCCTGGACTACGGTCCGGGCTGCCTCCCCTGGTACAAAAACATTTTGTTTGTTATTTATTCCTTATAATTTTAAAATATTTTTATAAATAATTTTTAGATAGATAAAAGATCCGGGAGAGACCGGGGTTTTGATTTCAATAGAGAAGGGAATATCTAGAAAACAAAAATAGGTTTTGGAAAAATATTTCTAGGTAAAATATACATGATGACATGACGATGCTCAAATGCAATGTGGCATGATGACATGAGCATGCGGTCATGATGATGCACAAAATAAAAACAACACGCAATTTTCTAGTAGTGGTTTTATCGGGGTGCTACAATTCGACACCACTAACAATGGATCTCGCCCTCGAGATCCGCCTCATGGTACCGGAAGAAGGCTGACGATCTGAATCTTCTCGCTTTGTGTAGATCCTCGCAACACCACTAACAAAGATCATTGCTCTTTCTTGAAATCGGCAACACCACCAACAAGAGGTCATTGTTCACGTTCATTGAGAGAAAACTCCGGAGAAACAAAGACGAAGGTAAAGTTATCGAAAGAAAAGGCCACCTCTAACTTCTGTGAAAGGAGTAAAGATTGCATTGATCCACCAGTTCAATGTACAAGAAGCGAATGATAAGTGTAGTGGTATGGTCGCAACTCCATCCCGCACTCAAAACATTACTCTGTACATGAATAGTAGAATTGAGCAATCAACTCTCGAAATCAGACTGAAGATCTCGACAAGCAAGGTTCGGAAACAAAGGAGTGATGCAGGGTTTCATCGGATCTGATGTAGATGAGGTCGTCGTGTTGGAAAACACCGGAAGGCACAAGTAGGAACAAAGAAGGCAACAAATGAAGGATTTCTCAAATAGCATGAAGACCGGATGTAGAAGCACAGTTACTAAAGGAGGAAGCAAAACCCTGAAGGTACGAAGAAAACCCAACCACGAGAATTCCTATACTCGAAGAAAAGGTAAGAGAGCGGATTCAAATCACGCAGAGGTAAGAGGAGAATAGCATAGGGGTAAGGAGTAAAACAGACCTAATGAGATCTATCCAACCGATTTTGCAAAATACTTTTGACACTCTACATCGACCGTTAGCTAGGTTATCCTACAGACTGGACCAGTGGGGTATCGCAACTGCTGAGCTCCGATACCACACTATAACACCCTCGAATCGGCCCTATGCAAGTTTCAGCGCTTCCCGCCAAACCCGCATAGAAACGATTCAAGGACGCCCACCAGGCACTTTCGTGCGGGTGGAAAACGAAGTAATACCATTACACAATAGTCCATGATGGAACACATAGAACAGATATATACAAAACGACTCCATGAGTCAAGAATACAGATATATAGTACAGGATCCAAATCACCTTGAAACCAATACAACGTCTGAGTATGGACAAGATGCAAATGGGGATAAGAGCCCTGAAGAATAACCAATGGCGCCCATAACCCTGCCCAAGCCAAGCCAGAAGGGAAACCCTGCTAACGACGTCGATCGCAAACCTGCTAAAACAAAAGGGGGTGCCGACAAAGGGCGAAGGAAAAAGAGGAGTGTCAGTACTGAGGCCAGTACACGGCGAAGCTAGAATTCGGTGGCTCTCGCCTACATAGGTATGGTGGACTGAAGCGGCAGCGCAGCACGCACTAAACAATCTATAGTGACTCGATTCAACTTTCGAATATTAGAGAGGGATAAGAAAGACCTATTCGGGACCAACTAGATACTAACACCAATCATACCCATCCTGGTATTCCCCTCGAGACCAAACGAGGAAGTCAAACCGAGGAACTCACATTGTTGGCACTTTTATTCATTCCGTTATAGTTGCAGCATTTACTAATCAGATATAGATAGCATGAGTCATCCTGGTAGCATAAGTAGTGGGCAGTTTTAGTTAACCATTCAGTTCTAGTTGCAGTACTTACTAGTCAGATACAATTAGCATGTGACATCCCAAACCCATCAGTTGTTGGCACTTTTATTTCATTCCATTGGAGTTGCAATACTTACTAGGCAGGTATAACATGACACGATACACCCCAGTTCCACAAGTTGTTGGCACGTTTATTATCCATTCCATTGTAGTGAAGCTGATTAGTAGTCACATATTAAGTCAAATTTATAGCACTACTTTAGTTATGCTTGTCTATGATTGAGATACTGTGCTCCAAGTCGACCATAACCGCGGACACGGCTTTCAGAAAGATTTACCCTGCAGGGGTGCACAAATAGCAACACACACATGATCAACCTCGAAAAAACCAAATCAAAACCGAACGAGGCTTTCACGACAAAGCAATCACAGGATTCATAAATTATTTCAGGGGGCCACCCCATTAAGCTACCCGCAACAAAGTTGGCCAGCTACGAGACAGACCCAAGGTTTGTGCCAATGGCTGTAAACGACTGGGAACCCGAAAGTGTGACTGGGGTTGTCGATACTGCGAAAACATTCCACACTCCTAAACAGTACAGGTGCTCCACGCACAATCGTAAATAAAGCAGTAAGCAAGGCATAAGTACAGGATAGTAATAAAGCCCCAAACTACTTGTGGCCCCAAGAAATAAGAAATGAATCAAGATCTGGCTAAGGGGGGATTCATAGAGTCTCCCGGATGTGGATAGTGCGAATAATCAAGGAACAGGTATCAAGTACTCGGGGCCTACGGGACACAAGTGGACATGAAAAAACAAATAGCATATATTGTCCACCGGTGCCTCTTTCATTAGTTATCCCAACAATTTAATAGTTGTATTTAAAGTCATGATCAATTCCACCATAAAGCATGTGTCAACCTTCCAACTCAATGGCCTAATCCGCGAAGAACCAAAGCACTAAAAGAAACATCGGATGCACTATTTAATAATACGACAGAAGACTGGGCATGATGCATGTATGGTGCATGACATGGCAAAGATGTGATGCAATTATGCAATATTAAGTGGAACCAGGGTCCCGATAATAAATATAAGGTTCATGTTGTTTAACTACCCCGCAAATTAAATGTTGTATTAACAAGGTAAAACATGGCATTGGTTCGCTAGAAAAACCTGCATATGGCCTCCATATTTAATTTAGGTGAATCATCCATATACCCCAAAACCGCAACATGTATGCAAGCATATTCAATTCATATGCAACAAGATATATGTCATATTATAAAAAATAGGGGTCTCGGATAAAGAGAGTCACACATCAGAGGTCGAAGATCTTGGTGTTCCAACGGTTCGACGGAGTTCTGTTTCCAGGTTCGGATCCAGGGTCTTGATGTTCCATGACGATGACCTTTGATTTCTGCTGTGTTGGTGGCGATCTTGTTTAGGGTTAGTGGTCTTCGGAAGATCTTGGTGAAACCCCGGGATCAAAGAACTTGCAGACTTCGTCTCCATGGCTGCAACACCCAACCATCACATCCAACCGTCACTACTACTTCACATCCACCATAACCACAAATGTACCTCATCTGGCCACACCACTAGTAGGACCATCCGTCAGTAGCAAAAGGTACCGGGGGTACACGCGGGGCGCTGCGAGGCGACAGTGGTCAGCGAGGGGAAAACGACAGTTGAAGCAGAGAGGTGGCAAGGTGGTTCCCAGCGCCGAAGGAGCGAGGGGCTCCTGGGTAGCGCTCACGCGAGGCCCGGCGAGGACGACGTCCAGCGGGGTGAGGTCGACACGAAGGGGCCCAGGCACAGCAACACCGGGAGTGATGAGCATGGCAATGTTGCGGCCCGTGGTGAGGCCGACACGGAGGCAAACGACGACGCAGGAAGGCCTAGGTAGGCGAGCGGTCGCGGGCTCGCTGACGACGTGGGTTCAGGGAGGAACCCCTGCGGGCGGATGCTCGACGAGGTGGTGGCATTCGGCGACGCATGTCGATGGAGAGGCGGGCTCGGGCGGAGTAGAGCTCAAGCTCGGTCCGGAGGGAGGCGCTGGCGGTGGCTCAGAGGGGAGCCCGCGAGGCGCCAGCGTGGCGACGATTCGGGGCCAGGCGACCCGCCGCTAGGCAGCGGCTGCTGCTGGGAACGAGGGGAGCTGCACGGCTGACTGGACGCGAGGGAAGTGAGGTAGAACGGCGGAGCACCTCTGCGGCTGTGGGCTTGGTCGCTGGCGGCGGCGGATGAGCGAGGGACACGAGGAGAGAGAGCGAGCGAGGGGAATTAGATAGGTGGGGAACGCGCGGTTGGGGTCGCGAGACCGATGGGAGGATCGTGCGGGGTAGGGCGCGCGGCTGGCTCAGCGGGTCGGTCGGGTCGATGTCCATGTGCGGTGCGTGTCACGCACGCGGGGTGGTCGCGTTGCGTGCCAGCAGGGTGGGGCTAGGCAGGCAACGTGAGTGCAGGACAGGGCATGACGAGTCACGTCGATGCGCTACACTGCGTGCGATGTGAGAGGCGGGTCGGGTTGTGTCGGTCGGCGGATAGGTGGTAGGTTAGGGTTTAGATCTAGGTTTCGGGTTTGGTCAAACGGGTTGGGCTAGCCAGGGTGGTAGCTGGCCTGGACTATGGTCCGGGATGCCTCCCCTGGTACAAAAACATTTTGTTTGTTATTTATTCCTTTTAATTTTAAAAGACTTTTATAAATAATTTTTAGACAGATAAAAGATTCGGAAGAGACTGGGGTTTTGATTTCAATAGAGAAGGGAATATCTAGCAAACAAAAATAGGTTTTAGAAAAAGAGTTTTAGGTAAAATATGCATGATGACATGACGATGCTCAAATGCAATGTGGCATGATGATATGAGCATGCGGTCATGATGATGCACAAAATAAAAACAACACGCAATTTTCTAGTAGTGGTTTTATCGGGGTGCTACATGTACCATTCCAAGTGGCAGTTGCATTCCAATGTCTTCTTTGGCTTTTTGGTTTGACAAACGGAGTCTCTAGAGTCATTGCATGTGTTGTTTCAAAGCCACCTTGATCCACATTACCGCACACACTCCAATGGATGTGGTGATGCAACTACTATCACACTTGTGCAACATTCCATGTGGAAGTTACATTCCAAGGGGTTTTGGGGCTTCTCGGTTTCACACATGGAGTCTCTAGAGCCATTGTATGTGTTCTTTTCCAAACCACCTCGATCCACATTACCACACACACTCCAACAGATCTAGTGATGGAACTACTATCACACCGGTGAACCATTTCATGTGGCAGTTTCATTCCAATGTCTTTTTGGGCTTTTGGGTTTCACACATGGAGTCTCTAGAGTCATTTCATGCATTCATTTCAAAGCCACCTTGATCCACATGACCACACACACTCCAAAGGATGTGGTGATACAACTAATATCACATTGGTGCACCATTCCTTGTGGAAGTTGATTTCCAATGTATTCTTTGGCTTTTGGGTTTGACACATGGAGTCTCTGGAGTCATTCCATGTGTTGTTTTCTAAACCACCTTGATCCACATTACTACAGACACTCTAATAGGTATGCTGATTCAACTACTATCGCACAAGTGCACCATTCCATCTGGCAGTCGTATTGCGAGGGGTTTTTGGGCATTTGGGTTTCACACATGGAGTCTCTAGAGACATTGCATGTGTTCTTTTCAATACCACCCAGATCTACATTACCAGACACACTCCACTGGACGTGGTAATGCAACTAGTATCACACTGGTGAAATATTCCTTGTGGTAGTTGCATTCCAATGTCTTATTGGCTTTTGGGTTTGACACATGGAGTATCTAGAGTCACTACATATGTTCTTTTCCAAACCACATTGATCCACATTATTACAAAAACTCTAATAGATGTGGTGATTCAACTAGTATCACAGTGGTGCACCATTCCATGTGGCAGTTGCATTCCAAGGGGTTTTGGGGCTTTTGGGTTTCCACATGGAGTCTCTAGAGTCATTGCATGTGTTGCTTTCAAAGCCACCTTAATAAAGATTACCGCACACACTCTAACGGAATTGGTGATGCAACTACTATCACACTGCTGCACCATTCCATTTGGCAGTTGCATTCCATGGTTTTTTGGGCTTTTGGGTTTCACGTATGGAGTCTCTAGAGTCATTGCGTGTGTTATTTCCAAAACCACCTTGATCCACATTACCACAGACACTCTAATGGATGTGGTGATGTAACTACTATCACACTGGTGCACCATTCAATGTGGAAGTTGCATTCCATGGGGTTTTGGAGCTTTTGGATTTCACACATGTTGTCT
Source organism: Avena eriantha (assembly GCA_910589775.1). Lineage (NCBI taxonomy): Eukaryota > Viridiplantae > Streptophyta > Magnoliopsida > Poales > Poaceae > Avena > Avena eriantha. Next base: position 403,283,034 of record OU342742.1, read on the forward strand.
CTATAGTCATTGCATGTGTTATTTTCAAAACCACATTGATCCACATTACCACACCAACTCTAATGGATGCAGTGATGCAACTACTATGACACTTGTGCAACATTCCATGTGGAAGTTGCATTCCAAGGGATTTTGGGGCTTTTCAGTTTCACACATGGAGCCTCTAGAGTCATTGATTGTGTTGTTTTCCAAAACTCCTTGAACCATAGTACCACACACACTCCAATGGATGTGGGGATGCAACTACTATCACACTGGTGCACCATTCCTTATGGCAATTGCATTCCAATGAATTCTTGGGCTTTTGGGTTTGGCAAATGAAGTCTCTAGAGTCATTGCATGTGTTATTTTCTAAACCACCTCAGTCCGCATTACCACACACACTCCAATGGATGTGGTGATTCATCTACTATCACACCGGTGCACCATTCCATGTGGCAGTTACATTCCAAGGTTTTTTTGAGCTTTTAGGTTTCACACATGGAGTCTTTAGAGTCATTGCATGTGTTGTTTTCAAGCCACCCTTATCCGCGTTACCACACCAACTATAATGGATGTAGTGATGCAACTACTATTATAGTGGTGTACCACTCCATGTCGAAGTTGCATTCCAATGTCTTCTTGGGATTTTTAGTTTGACACATGGAAAATCTAGAGTCATTGCATGTGTTGTTTCAAAGCCACCTTGATCCACATTACCACACACACTCCAACGGATGTGGTGATTCATCTACTATCACACTTGTGTAGCATTCTAGGTGGCAGTTGCATTCCAAGGGTTTTTATCGCTTATAAGTTTCACACATGGAGTCTCTAGAGTCATTGGATGTGTTCTTTTCCAAACCACCTCGATCTACATTACCACACACACTACAACAGATCTAGTGATGCAACTACTATCACACCGGTGAACCGTTTCATGTGGCAGTTTCATTCTTGTATATTTTTGGGCTTTTGGGTTTCATGCATTCTTTTAAAAGCCACCTTGATCCACATTACCACACACACTCCAAAGGATGTGGTGATGCAACTAGTATCACACTGGTGCACCATTCCTTGTGGAAGTTGATTTCTAATGTATTCTTTGGCTTTTGGGTTTGACACATGGAGTCTGTGGAGTCATTCCATGTGTTCTTTTCCAAACCACCTTGATCCACATTACTACAGACACTCTAATAAGTGTGCTTATTCAACTAATATCACACAAGTGCACCATTCCATCTGGCAGTAGTATTCCAAGGGGTTTTTGGGCATTTAGGTTTCACACATGGAGTCTCTAGAGACATTGCATGTGTTCTTTTCAACACCACCTAGATCTACAATACCAGACACACTCCAATGTATGTGGTGATACAACTACTATCACACTAGTGAACTATTCCTTATGGCAGATGCATTCCAATGTCTTCTTTCCTTTTGGGTTTGAAACATGGGGTCTCTAGAGTCATTCCATATGTTCTTTTCCAAACCACATAGATATACATTACTACAAAAACTCCAATGGATGTGGTGATTCAACTACTATCACACTGGTGCACCATTCCATGTCGTATTTGCATTCCAAGGGGTTTTGAGGCTTTTGGGTTTCACACATGGAGTCTCTAGAGTCATTGCATGTCTTGTTTTCAAATCCACCTTGATCTACATTACCACACATACTCCAATGGATGTGGTGATGCAACTACTATCACATTGTTGCACCATTCCATGTGGTAGTTACATTCCAAGGGATTTTTGGGCTTTTGGGTTTCACACATGGAATCTCTAGAGTTATTGCATGTGTTGTTTTCCAAATAACCTTGATCCACATTACCACACACACACCGATGGATGTGGTGATGCAACTACTACCATACTAGTTAACCATTCCATGTGGCAGTTGCATTCCAAGGGTTTTTTGGGCCTTTGGGTTTCACACATGGAGTCTCTAGAGTCATCGCATGTGTTCTTTTCAAAACCACCTTGATCCACATTACCACACACATCCCAATGGATGTGGTGATGCAACTACTATGACACTGGTGCACCATTCCTTGTGGCAATTGCATTATAATATCTTGGGGGTTTTTGGGTTCACAAATGAAGTCCCTGGAATCATTGCATGTGTTGTTTTCAAACCCACATTGATCCATGTCACGACACACATTCCAATGGATGTGGTGATGCAACTACTATCACACTAGTGCATCATTCCATCTGGCAGTTGCATTCCAAGCGGTTTTTGGGATTTTGGGTTTCATGCATGGAGTCTCCAGAGTCATTGCATGTGTTATTCTAAAAACCACCTTGATCCACATTACCATTCACACTCCACTAAATGTCGTGATGCAACTACTATCACACTGATGCACCATTCCTTGTGGCAGTTGAATCCCAATCTCTTCTTGGGATTTTGGGTTTGACACATGGAGTATCAAGAGTATTTGGATGTGTTATTTTCCAAACCACCTTGATCCACATTACTACACACACTCCAATGGATGTGGTGATTCACCTACTATCGCACTGGTGCACCATTCCATGTGGCAGTTGCAGTCAAAGGGGATTTTGGGCTTTTGGGTTTCACACATGGAGTCTCTAGAGTCATTGCATGTGTTGTGTTCAAAGCCACCTTGATCCACGTTACCACATAGACTCCAAAGGATGTGGTGATGAAACTACTATCATACTGGTGCACCATTCCATGTGGATGTTGCATTCCAAGGGGTTTTTGGTTTCATACATGGAGTCTCTAGATTCATTGGATGTGGTCTTTTCCAAACCACCTCGATCCACATTACCAAACACACTCCAAGGGGTTTTTGGGGTTTTAGGTTTCACACATGGACTCTCTAGAGTCATTGCCTGTGTTCTTCTAAAAACCACCTCGATCCACATTACCACGACACTCCACTAGATGTCGTGATGCAACTACTATCACACGAATGCACCATTCCTTGTGGCAGTTGCATCCCAATGTCTTCTTGGGCTTTTGGGTTTGACACATGGAGTATCGAGAGTCATTAGATGTGTTATTTTCCAAACCACCTTGATCCACATTACTACACACACTCGAATGCATGTGGTGATTCACCTACTATAACGCTGGTGCACCATTCCATGTGACAATTGCTGTCCAAGGGGTTTTTTGGCTTTTGGGTTTCACACTTGGAGTCTCTAGAGTCATTGCATGTGTTGTGTTCAAAGCCACCTTAATCCACGTTACCACACAGACACCAATAGATGTGGTGTTGCAACTACTATCATATTAGTGCACAATTCCATGTGGCTGTTGTATTCCAAGGTTTTTTTGGGGTTTTAGCTTTCACACATGGAGTCTCTAGAGTCATTGCATGTGTTGTTTTCCAAATGACCTTGATCCACATTACCACACACACACACCAATGAATGTGGCGATGCAACTACTATCACACAGGTGCACCATTCCATGTGGTAGTTGCATTCCAATGTATTTTGGGGATTTGGGGTTACAAACATGGAGTCTCTAGAGACATTGCATGTGTTCTTTTAAAAACCACGTTCATCTACATTACCAGACATGCTCCAATGTATGTGGTAATACAACTACTATCACATTGGTGAACTATTCCTTGTGGAAGTTGCATTCCAATGTCTTCTTGGCTTTTGGGTTTGACACATGGGGTCTCTAGAGTCATTCCATATGTTTTTTTCCAAACCACATTGCTCCACATTAGTACCAAAATACCAATGGATGTGGTGATTCAACTACTATCACACTGATGCACCATTCCATGTGGTAGTTGCATTCCAAGGGGTTTTGGGCTTTTGGGTTTCACACATGGAGTCTCTAGAGTCATTACATGTGTTGTTTCCAAAGCCACCTTGATCCACATTACCACACAGACTACAATGGATGTGGTGATGCAACTACTATCACATTGGTGCACCATTCCATGTGGCATCTACATTCCAAGGGGTTTTTGGGCTTTTGGGTTTCACACATGGAGTCTCTAGAGTTATTGCATGTGTTGTTTTCCAAGCCACCTTGATCCACATTACCACACACACACCCATGGATGTGGTGATGCAGCTACTATGATACTGGTTCACCATTCCATGTGGCAGTTGCATTCCAAGGGTTTTTTGGGCTTTTGGGTTTCACACATGGAGTCTCTAGAGTCATTGCATGTGGTCTTTTCAAAACCACCTTGATCCATATTACCACACACTCCAATGGATGTGGTGATGCTACTATCACACTGGTGCACCATTCCTTGTGGAAATTGCATTACAATATCTTCTTGGGGTTTTTTGGGTTCACAAATGGAGTCCCTAGAGTCATTGCATGTGTTGTTTTAAAACCCACATTGATCCATGTCACCACACACATTCCAATGGATGTGGTGATGCAACTACTATCACACTGGTGCACCATTCCATGTGGCAGTTGCATTCCAAGCGGTTTTTGGGCTTTTGGGTTTCATGCATGGAATCTCCAGAGTCATTGCATGTGTTATTCTCAAAACCACCTCGATCCACATTATCGTGCACACTCCACTAGATGTGGTGATGCAACTACTATCACACTGATGTACCATTCCTTCTGGCACTTACATCCCAATGTCTTCTTGGGCTTTTGGGTTTGACAAATGGAGTATCGAGAGTCATTCGATGTGTTATTTTCCAAACAACCTTTATCCACATTACTACACACACTCCAATGGATGTGGTGCTTCATCTACTATAACACTGGTGCACCATTCCCTGTGGCAGTTGTAGTCCAAGGGGTTTTGGGGCTTTTGGGTTTCAGCCATGGAGTCTCTAGAGTCATTGCATGTGCTGTGTTCAAAGCCACCTTGATCCACGTTACCACATAGACTCCAATGGATGTGGTGATGGAACTACTATCATATTGGTGTACCATTCCAAGTGGCTGTTGCATTCCAAGGGTTTTTTGGTTTCATACATGGAGTCTCTAGATTCATTGGATGTGGTCTTTTCCAAACCACCTCGATCCACATTACCAAACACACTCCAACGGATCTAGTGATGCAACTACTATCACACCGGTGAACCATTTCATGTGGCAGTTTCATTCAATATCTTTTTGGGCTTTTGGGTTTCACACATGGAGTGTCTAGAGTCATTGTATGTTTTCCTTTCCAAACCACCTTGATCTACAATACCACAAAAACTCCAATGGATGTGGTGATGCAACTACTATCACACCGGTGCACCATTCCATTTGGAAGTGGAATTACAAGGGCTTTTGGGGCTTTTGGGTTTCACACATGGAGTCTCTCGAGTCATTTCATGTGTTATTTTCGAAACCACCCTGATCCACATTACCATACCAACTCCAATGGATGTGGTGATGCCACTATTATCACACTAGTGCACCATTCCATACGGTAGTTGCATTCCAATGTCTTCTTGGCTTTTGTCTTTGACAGATGGACTCTCTAGAGTCATTGCATATGTTATTTTTCAAACCACATTGGTCCACATTACTACAAAAACTCCAATGGATGTGGTGATTCAACTACTATCACACTGATGCACCATTCCATGTGGCAGTTGCATTCCAAGGGGTTTTTGGGCTTTTGGGTTTCACACATGGAGTCTCCAGAGTCATTGCATATGTTGTTTTCAATGCCATCTTGATAAAAATTACCGCACACACACTAATGTATGTGGTGATGCAACTACTTCCATTGTGGGTCCACGCAGAGATAAACAAAACTTGTCCCCTTACGCGGTACTTCCAAGATCCAGCTCAGGTGATAGGCCACGAGATTTACCACTAGACGAACATGTGCGGATTGTTGATGAAGCACGTCAGTTGATGCCGTGTCGAACGATCCCCGTACAGCACATCCAGATCCCCACGGACCTCCTTGTCTCCAGCGCCGCACGTGCAACGCCTCTACCAGTATCCACAAGTACAGGAAGGAGCTCCAGGCAGAGGACTGCTAGATCCTGTCTAGCCCGAAATGGGAGTGGTGAAAGTGAATGCAAGGTCAAGGATAATCCCTTGTCACTCCACTTATATACACTCCTAGCTGGGCTCAACGCTTGAGTAACATCTAGGCTATACCGCAATCTCCACATGGATCTAATCCACATGGGCTCCTTACCCTTAAGTGTGTTACCCTGTAGGTTTACGCACACTTGGACATGACATGAGTCACCACTCCGAGTCGATACTTGGTAGCGGCCTCTAGCAAGACGTGCCAACTCCCAAGTACCATAAAGTCAGAAGACAAACCTTTCTGAAAGGACATTTCATGATTTCCCAGGTTTTGTGTGTTAGATAACAATACCATGGATTATTCTAATGTGCGCTAAGTGTTGTAGGAAAGTTTTGAGAGTTTGGGGGCCGGATTATCCGCCCCAGGGGGCGGATTATCCGGCCAGACCACCTTGGCCAGGGTTGGCTCTGCGCAAGTCTCTGTCTGGGGGCAGATTTTCCCCCGGAAAATTCCGGCTCTGGGACGGATTTTCTCCCTGGACCAGATAATCCGGCCCTCGTGTTGGGGCGGATAATCCGGCCCCAAGGGAATCGCCCAAGTTAGCTCCTGCGCAAGCTTCAGTCTCGGGGCAGAATTTTCCCCGGATATTCCATGGCTGGAGAAGATTTTTCCCCCAGCCAGATAATCCTGCCCTCCCTAGGGCCGAATAATCCGGTCCCCAGGAGAAAGTGTGAAGGGCAAGTCTAGGTGAGGTTCTATCCGTAGCCGGTTTTTCTACCTGTTAATCCGAGTCTGGGACGGAGTTTTCCCTAGGCCGGATAATACGGCCCTCAATTGGTCCGGATAATCTGGCCCCCAGAGGCTCCAACGGCTTGGTTTTGGAAGGGGTATAAATATCCCTTCTTCCCCAACGAGCAAAACTCTTGATTCACTCGAAATTGTTCAGACCCTTTGCAAGATCTCCCATTCTAGATCTTCCACTTCAACCACCCGAAGGCTTCGATCTTTGGGGGAATTGAAGGAGGAGAGAATCGTCATCGTCATCACGAATCAAGCGCATCAACTCCTCTCCATTCATTTGGAAAAGTCCCTGATCTAGTTTTCTTGTCAATATCTAGATCTTGTTCTTTTTTATTGATAAATTGGTCTTGTGGCAGCTTGTTGTCATTACGGGAGCCTCAAAGATGATTGTGGAGTTGTGCACCGCTAGTTGTGTAAAGGCACCGGACCCGCCTCGAAGGGTTCCTAGAGTGGAAAGGTGGATCAAGCCTTTGGTGGCGGGATCCATCGGAGATCAGGGTGAGGCCTATTGTGGCGTGGTGGTCTTAGTACCGCCCACCCTCCAAGACAGACGTACTTCCCTTAACAAGGAAGGAACTACGGTAAAAAAAATCCTGTGTCTCCACGTGCTTCACTACGGTTCATCCGTTCCTCTACCACTTTCTCTTTACTCGCTAGTAGATAGCTTTGCATATAGGGAAATTCCACCTAATAGTTTATCTAGAGAATTTACCCTTTGTGTTAAGCCTAAAATTGAAAAATCATTAAAATTTGAAGTAGCACCTATTCACCCCCCTCTAGGTGCCAATACGATCCATTTCAATTGGTATCAGAGCCCCGACTCTTTATTCGGGCTTAACCACCTAAGAGAAGTATGGGTACCAAGGAAGATGGGAATGAGGCTGTGGATAAGGTCACAATGAATGACCTCAAGACGTTGGAAACAACCTTGTTGAAATCCTTTGAGGCCAAGATGGAGGAGATGAATCAAATGATTGCTCGTCTCACATTATCCATAGCCCCATCTCCATCCTCCTCTGAGGCCGCCACACCAACATCCAAGGATAAGGCTAACACCGGATCCAAGGATGATGAAGTGTTAGGTGAAAAACATAATGGTTCCACCTCCAAGAAGGGAAGTGGTAAGGAGGAATATAGTGAGGTTCGTCACGTATATTCCCCGACCCACCTATCCCTCATCCTCATGTAAACAATAGGGGTGATCCACCCAAGCTTACTGCATCCTCTTTTAATCAATGGCAATTCTTAATGAAGTCTCATGTTTGCAGCTCCTCTATTGAACTTTGGAGGATTATTGAAGAGGGTCTTCATATTGGAGATCATACCAACCTAACAAGAAGAGAAGTTGTGGAGAGCCAATTGAATGCTACCGCTCTCCACATGATACAGCTCGGTGTGGGTCCCAAGGACATGCCCCACATTGAACATCTCAACACAGGTAAAGAAGCTTGGGATGCCCTCACCGATCTCTTTATTGGGAATGAAAGCATGAGAAGGAATATGTATAATGCCCTTAGTAATGAAGCTGAAGGATTTTACATGTTGGATGGTGAAAACCATGAAGACATGTATAGAAGACTCAAGGGCATTGCAACAACATTTAGAAAGCATGGACCCACTCACATTGATGATGCGTGGATAAAAAGAAAATATGTGAGTGCCTTAATGCCTTTTGAGCCAACGGATTTGAAGAGCTTGCAAGGTAGACACAACTACTATCAAATTACATGCAATGAAGTCATGCAAGAAATGGCGTCATTCAAAGTTGCTGCAAAGAACGCTGAAGATGCCCGTGCCCGTGCCATTGGAATGCAAAAGGGGGTCAATGTTGCTCTAAAGGCTAATGTTTTTGACCAAGAGGAGGATGAAAGAGCTTTTTGAGGGGGCCTCCATGGACTGCCCCGATGAAGTAAAACATGCTCATGGTGAGTACATGGTGTTTTTCACAAGGAACTTTTGGAAGGATCCTGCCAAGGCCAAGTCAGAACTCGAGCGCAAGAATGGGTCAAGTGGAAGAAGAGAAAGTGGCCCAAAACTGAGAACATGCTACAATTGTGGAGATAGGCTGCACTTTGTAGCCGAGTGTCCATATCAAAATAGAGAAGACAATGGTAGCAGGCTCATTCTTAAAGAAAAATCGAAGGCACCTAAGAAGAAACCATTTATCAAAAAGAATGGTCCCTACAAGAAGCAACCCAAGATTGTCTTGGTGGCACAAGAAGAATACTCCTCTACAAGTGAAGATGAAGAGGATGAAGATAGTTCTCGCGAGGTAGCTTCTATAGCCACCACATCGACTCCATCATCTCTCTTCGACTCACCAAACAAGAACTTCATCAACAACAACGCCACTTGCCTTATGGCAAGAGGGTCCGAGGTATCAAGTTCTAGCTCTTCATTTCCTAACACTAACATAAACTTGGATATAGATGATCATACTGGTCTGAAAATGAAAGAAGAAGTTATTGCTTTGGACAACTTTTTCACTAACCTGCAAGGTGAGCACAAACTTAATTTTGAAACTCTTATGAGTCAACTTGCTCAAGCCGAAGATCATCTTGAAGAAAAGGGCAGAACTGGAAGAGAAGATGCCTTGGAGATAGCTGCTTTGAAGAATGTCTTGGAAGAAGAAGAGGAAGCTCAAGTATCTTTGGAAGAGAGACTTGAATCCATTGAGGAGTCACATGAAGAAGTTGTGGCTCAGCTCATCAAAGAACGTGACAATGCTCTTGCCAAGGTAAAGAAACTAAAGAAAGAAAAGATTGAATTTGGGGCTGCTCATGCTAGACTCTCGGAGAAGTTTGATAAACTTGATAGTGCTCACAAGGCATTGAAGAGTGATCACTCTACTCTAAATGAGTCTCATGACCAGCTCCAAACTCAATTGAAGATGTATGATGTGCCAAGTACCTCCACATCATCTTATGGAAAAGAAGATCCTGCAATAGGTTCTCAACACAAAGGTAAAGAAGTTCTATATGAGATATACTGAGCAAACAAAGGACAAACAATGGAAAAGAAGGTCTTGGTTATATTCCCAAGACAAATAACAAGAAAAACAAGAAGAAGAAGAAGAAGAAGAAGAAGAAGATCAAGACTGCTCAACCAAAGTCTAGCAACACCACCAATGACAAGTCTAATTATGATGGTTTTGCAGGGGCTAACAATCCTAACTTTGAGTTATATTGTGATCATTATGGTGATGTTTATGCTAGTTATGTAGGTCCTTATGATTGTTACATTCCTTGGTCTATTTGGGTCCCCAAGACCCTTGTCACTATCATGAGAGGACCCATTGAAAAATGGGTACCTAAAACCAAGAAGTAACTTTCTTGCAGGGCTATGCTTCCGGTGGGTCTAAATGGGTACTCGATAGTGGATGCACGAGTCACCTGACCGGAAGCAAGGAGATCATCATGGAGATGCGGCCAAATCATGATCATATAACCGTCTCCTATGGTGACAAGTCAAAATCTGAGTTATTGGGTCTCGGCAAAGTCGTGGTGGCCCACGATATATCTCTCGTGGACGTCATGATTGATGAGACCCTAGGGTACAATTTACTTTAAGTTCGCGCCCTTGGTAAGATGGGCTTTGCAGTTTATATTGACGTTGATTTGGTGGTGCTCTTGTGGAGCAAGTCTCTAAAAGTCGCTTTCGTGGATATGTCGAAAATGACCTGTACATGGTGGACTTTTCGGGGAAAACCACTACAGGCCTGATGTGTCTTTTCAAAAATGCTGACGCGGGTTGGTTATGGCATCGCCGACTAGCCCACGTCAATATGAGAACTTTGCAAAGTCTCCACAAGGGTGGCCACATCCTTGGACTAAAAGAAAATGTATTCTTTACCAAAGATCGTGTTTGCAGGGCTTGTGTTGAAGGGAAAATGCATGACCCTCCTCATCGAAGGAAGACTATTATCTTGTCAAAAAGGATCTTAGAGCTCCTTCATGTGGACCTCTTCGGACCTTCATGTCATGCAAGCCTCGGTGGGAAGAAGTACTGTCTTGTGATCGTTGATGATTACTCAAGATACAATTGGGTTTATTTCTTCAAGTTGAAGAGTGAAACTCAACAAATGGTCATCGACTTCGCCAACGAGATTCAACGTCAACGCAACGTCCCTATTCTGGCTATAATAAGTGATAATGGCTCTGATTTCAAGAACTACACCTTAAATGAGTTCCTAAGTGAAAAGGGGATAAGACATCAATATTCCGCTCCATACACCCCTCAACAAAATGGTGTAGCTAAGAGGAAGAATCGAACTCTAATGGATATGGCAAGGTCAATGCTAGCCGAATTCAAGTTTCCATATAACTTTTGGGCTGAAGCAATCTCAACCCCTTTTCATTCATCCAACCGGTTATACCTCCGTAAAATCTTGGACAAGACTCCATATGAAATACTTACCGGTAACAAGCCAAACATCTCATACTTTTGGGTATTTGGGTGTAAGTATTTCTTTCTCATCAAGGGAGTTCGTTTATCTAAGTTAGAATCTAAGGCTCTAGAAGGTATTTTTGTAGGTTCTGGTGTCAAATCCCACACTTATAGAGTCTACAATAAGCTCTCCGGAACTTTTGTAGAATCTTGTAGTGTGGTGTTCGAAGAAAATGACGGCTCCCATGCGGGGCAAGTTGATGTTTGTGATGCAGATGTTGAAATACCCCAAGATTCCATAAGAAGAATGGGCGTGGGATTTTTCCGCCCCATTGAGGAACCCCTTGTGGCGGATCGGGAAGGATAATGCTCTGCTCATGAAGAGCCCTCATCTACACATACTCAACATGTTCCAACCATGGGAGTAACTTCTACACCATCTCCATCAATTGTTGAAGGTCAAGATGTTCCAGAAAGCATCCACCGGATAATCCGAACACCCCTCTCCTCACGACCAAACTTCTCCTGGTATTGGAGAAATCGCTGCAAGCTCCAGGCCGGATTTTCCGGTTGACCCTGGATTATCCGGCCCCTCGCTAGCTCAAGCAAATCCCAGGCAGCCTCATGAAGTTGCAACAAGTTCTCCAGGCTGGATTATCCGGCCTCACCATTGACCGGATTATCTGGCCCTGAATCACCAGTTGTTCAACAGCCTCCTGTTACGGCTGCTGATCCTTCTCAAGGACATGCTTCATCACCTCCTACTTCTATTAATCCGGATTCTAATCAAGGTCGAGCAAATGATTCCAATGAAGATTCAAGTGACGAAACTATTCCACCAAGAGACAACAAGCTTATGGAACTTCGTCGCAAGGCTCGTGCTGATCGGAACCTTGAGTTAAGGGGTCACACTCTCGACAAGGTTGTAGGTGACCTTTGATGAAGGGTTTCTACAAGAAGGGAATTGGCAAGTTTGGTGAGCATCAAGCTCACGTCTCAATGGTGGAACCCAAGAAAGTATTTGAAGCTCTTGAAGATCCGGACTGGGTTGTTGCTATGCATGAAGAATTGAATAATTTCGAGCGCAACAAGGTCTGGAAAATCATGGAGAAGCCCAAAGATTTCTGCAATGTTATCAGCACTAAATGGATATTTAAAAACAAGCAAGATGAGAATGGCATTGTTGTGAGCAACAAGGCGAGACTTGTGGCACAAGGCTATTCTGAAGTTGAGGGCATTGAGTTCTGCGAGACCTATGCTCATGTGGCTCGGGTTGAGTCCATCCGTATCCTTCTTGCTTATGCTGCCCATAACAATTTTAAATTGTAGAAAATGGACGTCAAGGGTGCTTTTCTTAATGGTCCTCTACATGAGTTGGTATATGTAAAGCAACCCCCGGGATTTGAGCATCCTAACTTCCCGAACCATGTCTATAAACTCGATAAGGCTTAAATAGCTTTTGCTAGACCGTGGCTTCGAACTTGGGAAAAACGATCCCACTCTTTTTAGTAAGAAGGTTAAGGGGGAGATCTTCGTATGCCAACTATATGTTGACGATATCATCTTTGGTTCTACTAATAAAGCTTTTAATGATGAATTTTCAAAGCTTATGACTGACATGTTTGAGATGTCTATCATGGGGGAATTGCGGTTCTTTCTTGGATTCGAGATCACGCAACTTAGAGAAGGAACCTTCATCAATCAAGCTAAGTACATCCAAGACATGCTCAAGAGATTCAAGATGATGGATCTTAATGGTGTCGCCACTCTGATGCAAACAAAATGTCACCTTGAACTTAACCCCCATGGTAAAGATGTGGACCAAAAGGTATACCGGCCCATGATCGGCTCTCTTCTTTACCTCTGTCCATCTAGACCCGATATTGTGTTGAGTGTGGGGGTGTGTGCAAGGTATCAAGCAGCTCCTAAAGAAAGTCACTTAGTGGCGATCCAGAGGATCTTTCGATATTTGGTTCATTCCCCTAACTTTGGTCTATGGTATCCCAAGGGCTCCAATATCTCTCTATGTGGTTATACTAGTTCAGATTGGGCTGGTGGTAAGGATGATCAGAAATCCACTTCTAGAGCTTGTCAATTCTTGGGAAGATCTCTAGTGTGTTGGTCATCTAAAAAGTAGAATTGTATCTCTCTCTCCACCGCCGAAGCTGAATATGTTGCCGCTGCTAGTGCTTGCACTCAGTTATTGTGGATCAGGCAAACTTTAAAGGCATATGGTGTCAATTGTGACAAAGTGCCTCTTTTATGTGATAATGAAAGTGCAATCAAAATTGCGTACAATCCGGTACAACACACAAGGACAAAACATATTGAGATTCGGAATCATTTTATTCGAGACCATGTTGCTCGAGGTGATATTGGTCTATATTTTGTGAGCACGAAGAACCAACTTGCTGATATTTTCACGAAGCCACTTGATGAAGCAAGGTTCTGCTACATGAGTAATGATCTAAATATCATTGATTCCAGGAGTTTGTCGTGATTACCCATGCACTCACTCGTACATCTTAGTCTTATTTGGTCTAGATGTGGGCATGGAAATATGGGGAGTGTGGTCCTAATAAATTGGGCTAACCCTCCCCCCATAATGCCGATAGCAAGTTAAGTCATTTCTCTTAGTATCATTTTGTGATATGTGAGCTTCTTGATGAGTATTAGTCATGAACCGAAGATATATCTTCGCGGTGTCATACCATACACTCCAACAAGGTGGCTTCGGCCATCGCCCTTTTCCATGAGGAGAGTTGGATTTTTGGTGGATCTTTTTGGTTGTTTTCGCTCATCTCATGTTCTTATGGGAATCACACTCAATTTTGTCTCTTATTTGATTTGTTTCTTGCAATTTTGAGTGTGTAGTACCATCTTAGTTTGGCTCTCTTAATCCTAAGACGTTCCCTACCTCCAAGCCATCTATTCTTGCACACAAGTCCCTTGAACGCGCGGGCCTGAATCTGTGTACAACAAAAATTCAGATTTGAGGCCAGATAATCCAGCCCAAGTGTAGGCCGGATAATCCTGTCCTGGCGGATTTCGTCTTTAAGGGTAGGGATCGCGGGGAAGGGCTCATAACAAGAAGCACTTCTCCCCCAACCCTCTCCTCCTCCTCAGCCGCTGCCTACTGATGGCTCGGTGTTGGTGTGGAGCTCGTTGGGGAACCCCAAGAGCAATGTATGATGAGAATATCAGTAAGTTTCCCTCAGTTATGAAACCAAGGTTTAATCGAACCAGTAGGAGCAAGGAAATACCCCAAAGGTGTTGCTAGATGAGCCTTGGCAGGGCGCACTAACGGTGCTAGTAGCAACATGGAGACCTACACAACTCAACCACAGAAATTTGCCCCCAACTTGCGATGAGGTTGTCAATCTCACTGGTTTTGCTGAAAACAAAGGATTAAACATATCGAATGGAAGGAAGTAATAGTTTGCAGAAAGTAAACACAAAGCAGTAAATAGTTTGTAGATTGTATGTAAAAGAAAGGACCCGGGTCCATAGTTCACTACAGGTGGCTCTCCTTAAGATAGATAACATGCTGGGTGAACAAATTACAATGGGGCAATTAACAAACATCGAGAAAGCAATACATGCATATACTAATCATATTGACTCCTTTGGAACTTGATTGAGCATTACAACATTATACATAGACCGCCATCCAACTGCATCTATGACTAATAATCCACTTTCAGGTTATCATCCGAACCCCCTCAAGTATTAAGTTGCAAGCAATATATTATTTCTTTACGAATTGCGTGTAAAGTAAACAATATGATTGCTCTATGAACAAAGGATTGTTGTTTTCTCCCTAGTAGCAACATCACATCTAGTACCTTAGAGATTTCTATCACTTCCCCAGATTAGCAGAGGCATGAACCCACTATCGAGCATACATACTAACTCATGGAGTTGCTAGCATCTACTTGGCCAAGATAGCTACTAACAATGGAAAGCATGCAAGATCACAAATAAAGAAGACATGATAGAATCAATAATCAATCTGAAATAGCATCTCAGTATCCATCGGATCCCCGCAAACACAACATGCAGAATTACAAATAGATGATCTTGATCATGAACGGAGCTCACAAGATCTAAACATGAAAGCACAAAGGAGGAGAACCAGCCATCTAGCTACTACATGGACCCGTAGTCCAGAGATGAACTACTCACGCATCACACCGGAGGCTTGCATGATGATGAAGAAGGCCTACAGGATGAATTCCCCTCTCCGGCAGGGTGCCGGGAAGAGCTTTAGATCCCTCCTGATCTAGGGACAGAGACGACGGCGGCTACACTCTTTCGTGGATTTTTGATCGGGTACTTAGGGTTTTCGTATCGAGGGCATCTTATATGTGGAAGGAGAGGCCGATGGGGTGCTGGGGTGCTGGGAACCGCCAACGGGGTACCCTTGCCCGATGATATGGAAGAATCCCCATATCAAAATGATAAGGCAAGCAGACAACGAGCATCTTAGCAATCTCCTTATTTACCATGGGAATATGGTTATTTCTTCTCTTTCCTCTTTCCTCTTTTCATAATTTCTTTTTTTCTTTTTCTGTTTTTTCTCAATATAGGACTCTTTTTTTATAAGAAGAATGCTTCATAGACAGCTCATTATGGTTACGCTGCAGGTTTCCACCATGTCAGCATCGATGAGACTAGCGGCCCAGGCGTTTCTCTAACACATATACATAACTCCATGGACATACAAGCTCCCCTTTCATTTCACACCGACGACATCCATAGACAAAAGAGCATGATATCAACTAGGTGCAAAGTACCAAGTGCAATGTTGAAAGCGTTCCCCATGAAAGCATGGTTCTGCTAATCCCCAACAAATAAGTGCAAGCATATACAACATAGACGACACAATGGTTCAAGTTTATTAAGGGCAAGAAAAGTAAAGTGTGCCATCAAGTTCGTGAGAGCTTTAATCACTAGTTTTCTCATAACACGTTTAATTTGGAAGGTAAACAAAAGCATGAATATACTTGGAATAGCATAAGCTAGTAGGTAGGTATGGTGGACTCTTTGGAATAACTTGGTTTAGGGAGTTGGATGCATGAGTGGAACTCATACTTGGTTGTGGAGGCTAGCAAAAGACTGGGAGCGACAAACTAAGAGAGCAGTAATGGCCCTAATCATGCAGAGCGACAAAACATCATTGATCAAAGCATAAAGTGATACTACAAGTTGAAAACTAAAGGATCATAAAGGCTTATGGTGACTTTAGATAGTCATAACATGGTGTGAGCATGCGCCATGTCAACCCAAATAAAGCATCAAAGGAGAATACCACTATACTATGCTTTAATTTGCTAAAACAACGCATGATTCATCCAAGGAACATTAAGCAATCTCAACTGTTTATAAAAAGTCATGCTACAACAAAGGATACTAAGCATAAAGCCAAAACAATATCAAGTATGGCATGACAAAGCATAGGCCACAGTCAAAAACAAGCTCTTTTTACCACTTAAGCATGAGCTTTCCTACTCTTTTCCAAACCAAACCAAACTATTTGAAAACCAATGTATGAAAGAGGGGGTCCAACCAATTTATTCAGCAAACTAAGCAAACAAAAGAAAACGAAAAACCAAAAAGAAAACAAAAAAGAAGACGCTCCAAGAACAACACAACTATGCATGAAACAATAAAAATGAAGGGTTTGGAAGAAACCTGGGATTTTTATTGATGAAGAAGGGATGCCTTGGGCATCCCCAAGCTTTGACGCTTGTACTTCTTAGATATTTCTTGGGGTGACACGCGTGGCATCCCCAAGCTTGAGCTTTAGTCCATCCTTCATCTCATTACTTCCATACACCTGAAATTTTTCCTTCATACAAAACTTCACACAATGTTTATTAGCAACATTAGAGCACTCAAGATAATAAGTACTAAGGTTCAGTTCTAACACCAATAAACTTCCATTAAAACACTAGCTACTGAAGCACTTCCCTCAAAAAGCTCAATTCCCCAAAAGAACTCAAAAACGAACCAACAAGAAGCAAATGCAGAAAATGGTAGAAATCTGTCAAATCAGACCAGCAGGTAAAGACGAAATTTTTGAAAGACCTTCTGTTGCTAAAATCAAAAAGTTTTGAACTAATGAAAGTTAGATAACAACCTCGGGCAGAAGCAAGTGATGCAACTACTATCATAGTGGTGTACCATTCCATGTGGCAGTTGTATTCCAATGCCTTCTTGGGATTTTTAGTTTGACACATGGAGTCTCTAGAGTCATTTCATGTGTTGTTTCAAAGCCACCTTGATCGACATTACCGCACACACTCCAATGGATGTGGCGATGCAACTACTATCACACCGGTGGCAGTTGCATTCCAAGGGGTTTGGGGCCTTTTCGGTTTCACACATGGAGTCTCTAGAGTCATTGGATGTGTTCTTTTCCAAACCACCTCGATCCACATTACCACACACACTCCAACAGATCTAGTGATGCAACTACTATGACACCGGTGTACCATTTCATGCGGCAGTTGCATTTCAATGTCTTTCTGGGCTTTTGGGTTTCACACATGGAGTCTCTAGAGTCATTGCATGTTTTCCTTTCCAAACCACCTTGATGCACATTACCACACAAACTCCAATGGGTGTGGTGATGTAACTACTATCACACTGGTGCGCCATTCCATGTGATAGCGGCTTTCAAAGGGGTTTTTGTGCTTTTGGGTTTCACATATGGAGTCTCTAGTCATTACGTGTGTTGTTTTCAAAGCAACCTTGATCCACATTACCACACACACTCCAATGGATGTGGTGATGCAACAACTATCACACTGGTGCACCATTCCATGTGGCAGTTGCATTCCAAGGGGTTTTTGGGCTTTTGGGTTTCACACATGGAGTCTCTAGAGTCATTTCATCTATTTTTTCAAAACCAATTCGATCCACATTACCACACACACTCCAATGGATGTGGTGATGCAACTACTATCACACCGGTGCAGCATTCCATGTAGTAGTTGCATTCCAATGTGTTTTTGGGTTTTGGGCTTGACACATGGAGTCCCTAGAGTCATTTCATGTGTTATCTTCCAAACCACCTTGATCCACATTACCACACACACACACTAGTGAATGCAGTGATGCAACTACTATCACACTGGTGCACCATTCCATGTGGCAGTTCCATTCCTATGTTTTTTGGAGCTTTTGGATTACACACATGGATTCTCTAGAGTCATTTTATGTGTTCTTTTCAAAGCCAGCTTGATCCACATTACCCCAAACACTCCAAAGGATGTGGTGATGCAACTACTATCACACTGGTGCACCATTCCTTGTGGAAGTTTATTTCCAATGTATTCTTTGGCTTTTGAGTTTGACACATGGAGTCTCTAGAGCCATTGCATGTGTTCTTTTCCAAACCACCTTGATCCACATTACTATAAACACTCCAATTGGTGTGGTGATTCAACTACTATCACACTAGTGCACCATTCCACCTGACAATTGCATTCCAAGGGGCTTTTGGGCATTTGCGTTTCACGCATCGAGCCTCTAGAGACATTGCATGTATTCTTTTCAAAACCACCTTGATCCACATTACTATAAACACTCCAATTGGTGTGGTGATTCAACTACTATCACACTAGTGCACCATTCCACCTGACAATTGCATTCCAAGGGGCTTTTGGGCATTTGCGTTTCACGCATCGAGCCTCTAGAGACATTGCATGTATTCTTTTCAAAACCACCTTGATCTACATTACCATACACACTCCAATGGATGTGGTGATGCAACTACTATCACATTGGTGAACTTTTCCTTGTGGCAGTTGCATTCCACTGTTTTCTTGGCTTTTGGGTTTGACACATGGAGTCTCTAGAGTCATTCCATATGTTCTTTTCCAAACCACATTGATCCACATTACTACAAAAACTCCAGTGGATGTGGTGATTCAACTACTATCACACTGGTGCACCATTCCATGTGGTAGTTGCATTCCAAGGTTTTTTTGGGCTTTTGGATTTCACACATGGAGTTTCTATATTCATTGCATGTATTGTTTTCAAAGTCACCTTGATCCACATTACCACACATACTTCAATGGATGTGGTGATGCAACTACTATCACACTGGTGCATTATTCCCTGTGGCAATTGCATTCCAATATCTTCTTGGGGGTTTTTGGGTTCACATATAGAGTCTCTGGAGTCATTGCATGTGTTGTATTCAAACCCACATTGCTCCATGTCACCACACATAGTCCAATGGATGTGGTGATGCAACTACTATCACACTGGTACCCTATTCCATGTGGCAGTTGCATTCCAAGTGGTTTTTGGGATTTTCAGTTTCATGCATGGAGTCTCCAGAGTCATTGCATGTGTTCTTCGCAAAACCACCTCGATCCACATGACCACGCACACTCCACTAGATGTGGTGATGCAACTACTATCCACTGTCGCACCATTCCTTGTGGCAGTTGCATTCCAATGTCTTCGTGGGCTTTTGGATTTGACACATGTAATCTCGAGAGTCATTGGATGTGTTATTTTCCAAACCACCTTGATCCACATTACTACACACACTCCAATGGATGTGGTGGTTCACCTACTATCACACTGGTGCACCATTCCATGTGGCAGTTGCAGTCCAAGGGGTTTTTGGGATTTTGGGTTTCACAGATGGAGTCTCTAAAGTCATTGCATGTGTTGTGTTCAAAGCCACCTTGATCCACGTTACCACACAGACTCCAATGGATGTGGTGATGCAACTACTATCATACTGGTGCATCAGTCCATGTGGCTATTGCATTCCAAGTGGTTTTTGGGGTTTTGGGTTTCACACATGGAGTCTCTAGAGTCATTGCATGTGTTCTTTTCCAAACAACCTTGATCCACATTACAACACACACTCCAATGGATGTGGCGATGCAACTACTATCACACTAGTGCACCATTCAATGTGGCAGTTGCATTCCAAGGGATTTTTGGTCTTTTGGGTTTCACACATGGAGTCTCTAGAGTCATTCCATGTGCTCTTTTCCCAAACACCTTGATCCAAATTACCACACACACTCTAATGGATGTGGTGATGCAACTACTACACTGGTGCACCATTCCTTGCGGCAATTGTATTCCAATGTCTTCTTGGGCTTTTGGGTTTGACACATGGGGTCTCTAGATTCATTGCATGTCTTCTTTTCTAATCCAGGTTTATCCACATTGCCACACATACTCCAATGGATGTGGTGATTCAACTACTATCACACGGGTGCACCATTCCACGTGGCAGCTGCATTCCAAGGGGTTTTTGTGCTTTTGGGTTTCACATATGGAGTCTCTAGTCATTACGTGTGTTGTTTTCAAAGCAACCTTGATCCACATTACCACACACACTCCAATGGATGTGGTGATGCAACAACTATCACACTGGTGCACCATTCCATGTGGCAGTTGCATTCCAAGGGGTTTTTGGGCTTTTGGGTTTCACACATGGAGTCTCTAGAGTCATTTCATCTGTTTTTTCAAAACCAATTCGATCCACATTACCACACACACTCCAATGGATGTGGTGATGCAACTACTATCACACCGGTGCAGCATTCCATGTAGCAGTTGCATTCCAATGTGTTTTTGGGTTTTGGGTTTCACACATGGAGTCCCTAGAGTCATTTCATGTGTTATCTTCCAAACCACCTTGATCCACATTACCACACACACACACTAGTGAATGCAGTGATGCAACTACTATCACACTGGTGCACCATTCCATGTGGCAGTTCCATTCCTATGTTTTTTGGAGCTTTTGGGTTACACACATGGATTCTCTAGAGTCATTTCATGTGTTCTTTTCAAAGCCAGCTTGATCCACATTACCCCAAACACTCCAAAGGATGTGGTGATGCAACTACTATCACACTGGTGCACCATTCCTTGTGGAAGTTTATTTCCAATGTATTCTTTGGCTTTTGAGTTTGACACATGGAGTCTCTAGAGCCATTGCATGTGTTCTTTTCCAAACCACCTTGATCCACATTACTAGAAACACTCCAATTGGTGTGGTGATTCAACTACTATCACACTAGTGCACCATTCCACCTGACAATTGCATTCCAAGGGGCTTTTGGGCATTTGCGTTTCATGCATCGAGCCTCTAGAGACATTGCATGTATTCTTTTCAAAACCACCTTGATCTACATTACCAGACACACTCCAATGGATGTGGTGATGCAACTACTATCACATTGGTGAACTTTTCCTTGTGGCAGTTGCATTCCACTGTCTTCTTGGCTTTTGGGTTTGACACATGGAGTCTCTAGAGTCATTCCATATGTTCTTTTCCAAACCACATTGATCCACATTACTACAAAAACTCCAGTGGATGTGGTGATTCAACTACTATCACACTGGTGCACCATTCCATGTGGTAGTTGCATTCCAAGGTTTTTTTGGGCTTTTGGATTTCACACATGGAGTTTCTATAGTCATTGCATGTATTGTTTTCAAAGTCACCTTGATCCACATTACCACACATACTTCAATGGATGTGGTGATGCAACTACTATCACACTGGTGCATTATTCCCTGTGGCAATTGCATTCCAATATCTTCTTGGGGGTTTTTGGGTTCACATATGGAGTCTCTGGAGTCATTGCATGTGTTGTATTCAAACCCACATTGCTCCATGTCACCACACATAGTCCAATGGATGTGGTGATGCAACTACTATCACACTGGTACCCTATTCCATGTGGCAGTTGCATTCCAAGTGGTTTTTGGGCTTTTCAGTTTCATGCATGGAGTCTCCAGAGTCATTGCATGTGTTCTTCGCAAAACCACCTCGATCCACATGACCACGCACACTCCACTAGATGTGGTGATGCAACTACTATCCACTGTCGCACCATTCCTTGTGGCAGTTGCATTCCAATGTCTTCGTGGGCTTTTGGATTTGACACATGTAATCTCGAGAGTCATTGCATGTGTTATTTTCCAAACCACCTTTATCCACATTACTACACACATTCCAAAGGATGTCGTGATTCATCTACTATCACACTGGTGCACCATTCCATGTGGGAGTTGCATTCCAAGGGGTTTTGGGGCTTTTGGGTTTCATACATGGAGTCGCTTGACTCATGGCATGTGTTGTTTTCAAATCCACCTTGATCCACGTTACCACACAGACTCCAATGGATGTGGTGATGCATCTAATATCATACTGGTGCACCATTCCATCTAGTTGTTGCATTCCAAGTGGTTTTTGGGGTTTTGGGTTTCACACATGGAGTCTCTAGAGTCATTGCATGTGTTCTTTTCCAAACAACCTTGATCCACATTACAACACACACTCCAATGGATGTGGCGATGCAACTACTATCACACTAGTGCACCATTCAATGTGGCAGTTGCATTCCAAGGGATTTTTGGTCTTTTGGGTTTCACACATGGAGTCTCTAGAGTCATTCCATGTGCTCTTTTCCCAAACACCTTGATCCAAATTACCACACACACTCTAATGGGTGTGGTGATGCAACTACTACACTGGTGCACCATTCCTTGCGGCAATTGTATTCCAATGTCTTCTTGGGCTTTTGGGTTTGACACATGGGGTCTCTAGATTCATTGCATGCCTTCTTTTCTAATCCAGGTTTATCCACATTGCCACACATACTCCAATGGATGTGGTGATTCAACTACTATCACACGGGTGCACCATTCCACGTGGCAGCTGCATTCCAAGGGGTTTTTGTGCTTTTGGGTTTCACATATGGAGTCTCTAGTCATTACGTGTGTTGTTTTCAAAGCAACCTTGATCCACATTACCACACACACTCCAATGGATGTGGTGATGCAACAACTATCACACTGGTGCACCATTCCATGTGGCAGTTGCATTCCAAGGGGTTTTTGGGCTTTTGGGTTTCACACATGGAGTCTCTAGAGTCATTTCATCTGTTTTTTCAAAACCAATTCGATCCACATTACCACACACACTCCAATGGATGTGGTGATGCAACTACTATCACACCGGTGCAGCATTCCATGTAGCAGTTGCATTCCAATGTGTTTTTGGGTTTTGGGTTTCACACATGGAGTCCCTAGAGTCATTTCATGTGTTATCTTCCAAACCACCTTGATCCACATTACCACACACACACACTAGTGAATGCAGTGATGCAACTACTATCACACTGGTGCACCATTCCATGTGGCAGTTCCATTCCTATGTTTTTTGGAGCTTTTGGGTTACACACATGGATTCTCTAGAGTCATTTCATGTGTTCTTTTCAAAGCCAGCTTGATCCACATTACCCCAAACACTCCAAAGGATGTGGTGATGCAACTACTATCACACTGGTGCACCATTCCTTGTGGAAGTTTATTTCCAATGTATTCTTTGGCTTTTGAGTTTGACACATGGAGTCTCTAGAGCCATTGCATGTGTTCTTTTCCAAACCACCTTGATCCACATTACTAGAAACACTCCAATTGGTGTGGTGATTCAACTACTATCACACTAGTGCACCATTCCACCTGACAATTGCATTCCAAGGGGCTTTTGGGCATTTGCGTTTCACGCATCGAGCCTCTAGAGACATTGCATGTATTCTTTTCAAAACCACCTTGATCTACATTACCAGACACACTCCAATGGATGTGGTGATGCAACTACTATCACATTGGTGAACTTTTCCTTGTGGCAGTTGCATTCCACTGTCTTCTTGGCTTTTGGGTTTGACACATGGAGTCTCTAGAGTCATTCCATATGTTCTTTTCCAAACCACATTGATCCACATTACTACAAAAACTCCAGTGGATGTGGTGATTCAACTACTATCACACTGGTGCACCATTCCATGTGGTAGTTGCATTCCAAGGTTTTTTTGGGCTTTTGGATTTCACACATGGAGTTTCTATAGTCATTGCATGTATTGTTTTCAAAGTCACCTTGATCCACATTACCACACATACTTCAATGGATGTGGTGATGCAACTACTATCACACTGGTGCATTATTCCCTGTGGCAATTGCATTCCAATATCTTCTTGGGGGTTTTTGGGTTCACATATGGAGTCTCTGGAGTCATTGCATGTGTTGTATTCAAACCCACATTGCTCCATGTCACCACACATAGTCCAATGGATGTGGTGATGCAACTACTATCACACTGGTACCCTATTCCATGTGGCAGTTGCATTCCAAGTGGTTTTTGGGCTTTTCAGTTTCATGCATGGAGTCTCCAGAGTCATTGCATGTGTTCTTCGCAAAACCACCTCGATCCACATGACCACGCACACTCCACTAGATGTGGTGATGCAACTACTATCCACTGTCGCACCATTCCTTGTGGCAGTTGCATTCCAATGTCTTCGTGGGCTTTTGGATTTGACACATGTAATCTCGAGAGTCATTGCATGTGTTATTTTCCAAACCACCTTTATCCACATTACTACACACATTCCAAAGGATGTCGTGATTCATCTACTATCACACTGGTGCACCATTCCATGTGGGAGTTGCATTCCAAGGGGTTTTGGGGCTTTTGGGTTTCATACATGGAGTCGCTTGACTCATGGCATGTGTTGTTTTCAAATCCACCTTGATCCACGTTACCACACAGACTCCAATGGATGTGGTGATGCATCTAATATCATACTGGTGCACCATTCCATCTGGTTGTTGCATTCCAAGTGGTTTTTGGGGTTTTGGGTTTCACACATGGAGTCTCTAGAGTCATTGCATGTGTTCTTTTCCAAACAACCTTGATCCACATTACAACACACACTCCAATGGATGTGGCGATGCAACTACTATCACACTAGTGCACCATTCAATGTGGCAGTTGCATTCCAAGGGATTTTTGGTCTTTTGGGTTTCACACATGGAGTCTCTAGAGTCATTCCATGTGCTCTTTTCCCAAACACCTTGATCCAAATTACCACACACACTCTAATGGGTGTGGTGATGCAACTACTACACTGGTGCACCATTCCTTGCGGCAATTGTATTCCAATGTCTTCTTGGGCTTTTGGGTTTGACACATGGGGTCTCTAGATTCATTGCATGCCTTCTTTTCTAATCCAGGTTTATCCACATTGCCACACATACTCCAATGGATGTGGTGATTCAACTACTATCACACGGGTGCACCATTCCACGTGGCAGCTGCATTCCAAGGGGTTTTTGTGCTTTTGGGTTTCACATATGGAGTCTCTAGTCATTACGTGTGTTGTTTTCAAAGCAACCTTGATCCACATTACCACACACACTCCAATGGATGTGGTGATGCAACAACTATCACACTGGTGCACCATTCCATGTGGCAGTTGCATTCCAAGGGGTTTTTGGGCTTTTGGGTTTCACACATGGAGTCTCTAGAGTCATTTCATCTGTTTTTTCAAAACCAATTCGATCCACATTACCACACACACTCCAATGGATGTGGTGATGCAACTACTATCACACCGGTGCAGCATTCCATGTAGCAGTTGCATTCCAATGTGTTTTTGGGTTTTGGGTTTCACACATGGAGTCCCTAGAGTCATTTCATGTGTTATCTTCCAAACCACCTTGATCCACATTACCACACACACACACTAGTGAATGCAGTGATGCAACTACTATCACACTGGTGCACCATTCCATGTGGCAGTTCCATTCCTATGTTTTTTGGAGCTTTTGGGTTACACACATGGATTCTCTAGAGTCATTTCATGTGTTCTTTTCAAAGCCAGCTTGATCCACATTACCCCAAACACTCCAAAGGATGTGGTGATGCAACTACTATCACACTGGTGCACCATTCCTTGTGGAAGTTTATTTCCAATGTATTCTTTGGCTTTTGAGTTTGACACATGGAGTCTCTAGAGCCATTGCATGTGTTCTTTTCCAAACCACCTTGATCCACATTACTAGAAACACTCCAATTGGTGTGGTGATTCAACTACTATCACACTAGTGCACCATTCCACCTGACAATTGCATTCCAAGGGGCTTTTGGGCATTTGCGTTTCACGCATCGAGCCTCTAGAGACATTGCATGTATTCTTTTCAAAACCACCTTGATCTACATTACCAGACACACTCCAATGGATGTGGTGATGCAACTACTATCACATTGGTGAACTTTTCCTTGTGGCAGTTGCATTCCACTGTCTTCTTGGCTTTTGGGTTTGACACATGGAGTCTCTAGAGTCATTCCATATGTTCTTTTCCAAACCACATTGATCCACATTACTACAAAAACTCCAGTGGATGTGGTGATTCAACTACTATCACACTGGTGCACCATTCCATGTGGTAGTTGCATTCCAAGGTTTTTTTGGGCTTTTGGATTTCACACATGGAGTTTCTATAGTCATTGCATGTATTGTTTTCAAAGTCACCTTGATCCACATTACCACACATACTTCAATGGATGTGGTGATGCAACTACTATCACACTGGTGCATTATTCCCTGTGGCAATTGCATTCCAATATCTTCTTGGGGGTTTTTGGGTTCACATATGGAGTCTCTGGAGTCATTGCATGTGTTGTATTCAAACCCACATTGCTCCATGTCACCACACATAGTCCAATGGATGTGGTGATGCAACTACTATCACACTGGTACCCTATTCCATGTGGCAGTTGCATTCCAAGTGGTTTTTGGGCTTTTCAGTTTCATGCATGGAGTCTCCAGAGTCATTGCATGTGTTCTTCGCAAAACCACCTCGATCCACATGACCACGCACACTCCACTAGATGTGGTGATGCAACTACTATCCACTGTCGCACCATTCCTTGTGGCAGTTGCATTCCAATGTCTTCGTGGGCTTTTGGATTTGACACATGTAATCTCGAGAGTCATTGCATGTGTTATTTTCCAAACCACCTTTATCCACATTACTACACACATTCCAAAGGATGTCGTGATTCATCTACTATCACACTGGTGCACCATTCCATGTGGGAGTTGCATTCCAAGGGGTTTTGGGGCTTTTGGGTTTCATACATGGAGTCGCTTGACTCATGGCATGTGTTGTTTTCAAATCCACCTTGATCCACGTTACCACACAGACTCCAATGGATGTGGTGATGCATCTAATATCATACTGGTGCACCATTCCATCTGGTTGTTGCATTCCAAGTGGTTTTTGGGGTTTTGGGTTTCACACATGGAGTCTCTAGAGTCATTGCATGTGTTCTTTTCCAAACAACCTTGATCCACATTACAACACACACTCCAATGGATGTGGCGATGCAACTACTATCACACTAGTGCACCATTCAATGTGGCAGTTGCATTCCAAGGGATTTTTGGTCTTTTGGGTTTCACACATGGAGTCTCTAGAGTCATTCCATGTGCTCTTTTCCCAAACATCTTGATCCAAATTACCACACACACTCTAATGGATGTGGTGATGCAACTACTACACTGGTGCACCATTCCTTGCGGCAATTGTATTCCAATGTCTTCTTGGGCTTTTGGGTTTGACACATGGGGTCTCTAGATTCATTGCATGTCTTCTTTTCTAATCCAGGTTTATCCACATTGCCACACATACTCCAATGGATGTGGTGATTCAACTACAATCACACGGGTGCACCATTCCACGTGGCAGCTGCATTCCAAGGGGTTTTTGTGCTTTTGGGTTTCACATATGGAGTCTCTAGTCATTACGTGTGTTGTTTTCAAAGCAACCTTGATCCACATTACCACACACACTCCAATGGATGTGGTGATGCAACAACTATCACACTGGTGCACCATTCCATGTGGCAGTTGTATTCCAAGGGGTTTTTGGGCTTTTGGGTTTCACACATGGAGTCTCTAGAGTCATTTCATCTGTTTTTTCAAAACCAATTCGATCCACATTACCACACACACTCCAATGGATGTGGTGATGCAACTACTATCACACCGGTGCAGCATTCCATGTAGCAGTTGCATTCCAATGTGTTTTTGGGTTTTGGGCTTGACACATGGAGTCCCTAGAGTCATTTCATGTGTTCTTTTCCAAACTATGTTAATAAACAATACCATACACACTCCAACGGATATCGTGATGCAACTACTATCAGACTGGTGCACCATTCCATGTGGCAGTTGCAATCCAAAGGAAGTTTTGGGCTTTTGGGTTTCACACATGGAGTCTCTAGAGTCATTGCATGTATTGTGTTCAAACCCACCTTGATCCACGTTACCACAAACACTCCAATTGATGTGGTGATGCAACTACTATCACACGAGTGCACTATTCCATGTGCCAGTTGCATTTCTATGTGTTTACGGGCTTTTGAATTTCACACATGGAGTCTGTAGAGTCATTACATGTGTTTTTTCCAAGCCACCTTGATCCACATTACCGCACATACTCCAATAGATCTGGTGATGCAACTACTATCACACTTTTGCAGCATTCCATGGGGCCGTTGCATTTCAAGGGGTTTTTGGGCTTTTGGGTTTCACAGAGTTACTAGATGTGTTCTTTTCCAAACCACCTCGATCTGCATTACCACACAAAGTCCAATGGATCTAGTGATCCAACTTCCATCACAATGGTGCACTATATCATATGGAAGATGCATTCAATGTCTTTTGAGGTTTTTGGGTTTCACACATGTAGTCTCTAGATTCATTGCATTTGTTCTTCTCAAAACCACCTTGATCTACATTACCACGCACACTCCACTAGATGTGGTGATGCAACTACTATCACATTGATGCACCATTCCTTGTGGCATTTGCATCCCAATGTCTGCTTGGAATTTTGGGTTTGACACATGGAGTATCGAGAGTCATTGGATGTGTTATTTTCCAAACCACCTTGATCCACATTACTACACACACTCCAATGGATGTGGTGGTTCACCTACTATCACACTGGTGCACCATTCCATGTGGCAGTTGCAGTCCAAGGGGTTTTCGGGATTTTGGGTTTCACAGATGGAGTCTCTAAAGTCATTGCATGTGTTGTGTTCAAAGCCACCTTGATCCACGTTACCACACAGACTCCAATGGATGTGGTGATGCAACTACTATCATACTGGTGCATCAGTCCATGTGGCTATTGCATTCCAAGTGGTTTTTGGGGTTTTCGGTTTCACACATGGAGTCTCTAGAGTCATTGCATGTGTTCTTTTCCAAACAACCTTGATCCACATTACAACACACACTCCAATGGATGTGGCGATGCAACTACTATCACACTAGTGCACCATTCAATGTGGCTGTTGCAATCCAAAGGAGTTTTGGGCTTTTGGGTTTCACACATGGAGTCTCTAGAGTCATTCCATGTGCTCTTTTCCCAAACACCTTGATCCAAATTACCACACACACTCTAATGGATGTGGTGATGCAACTACTACACTGGTGCACCATTCCTTGCGGCAATTGTATTCCAATGTCTTCTTGGGATTTTGGGTTTGACACATGGGGTCTCTAGATTCATTGCATGTCTTCTTTTCTAATCCAGGTTTATCCACATTGCCACACATACTCCAATGGATGTGGTGATTCAACTACTATCACACGGGTGCACCATTCCACGTGGCAGCTGCATTCCAAGGGGTTTTTGTGCTTTTGGGTTTCACATATGGAGTCTCTAGTCATTACGTGTGTTGTTTTCAAAGCAACCTTGATCCACATTACCACACACACTCCAATGGATGTGGTGATGCAACAACTATCACACTGGTGCACCATTCCATGTGGCAGTTGCATTCCAAGGGGTTTTTGGGCTTTTGGGTTTCACACATGGAGTCTCTAGAGTCATTTCATCTGTTTTTTCAAAACCAATTCGATCCACATTACCACACACACTCCAATGGATGTGGTGGTGCAACTACTATCACACCGGTGCAGCATTCCATGTAGCAGTTGCATTCCAATGTGTTTTTGGGTTTTGGGCTTGACACATGGAGTCCCTAGAGTCATTTCATGTGTTCTTTTCCAAACTATGTTAATAAACAATACCATACACACTCCAACGGATATCGTGATGCAACTACTATCAGACTGGTGCACCATTCCATGTGGCTGTTGCAATCCAAAGGAGTTTTGGGCTTTTGGGTTTCACACATGGATTCTCTAGAGTCATTGCATGTATTGTGTTCAAAGCCACCTTGATCCACGTTACCACAAACACTCCAATTGATGTGGTGATGCAACTACTATCACACGAGTGCACTATTCCATGTGCCAGTTGCATTTCTATGTGTTTACGGGCTTTTGGATTTCACACATGGAGTCTGTAGAGTCATTACATGTGTTTTTTCCAAGCCACCTTGATCCACATTACCGCACATACTCCAATAGATCTGGTGATGCAACTACTATCACACTTTTGCAGCATTCCATGGGGCCGTTGCATTTCAAGGGGTTTTTGGGCTTTTGGGTTTCACAGAGTTACTAGATGTGTTCTTTTCCAAACCACCTCGATCTGCATTACCACACAAAGTCGAATGGATCTAGTGATCCAACTTCTATCACAATGGTGCACTATTTCATATGGAAGTTGCATTCAATGTCTTTTGAGGTTTTTGGGTTTCACACATGTAGTCTCTAGATTCATTGCATTTGTTCTTCTCAAAACCACCTTGATCTACATTACCACGCACACTCCACTAGATGTGGTGACGCAACTACTATCACATTGATGCATCATTCCTTGTGGCATTTGCATCCCAATGTCTGCTTGGAATTTTGGGTTTGACACATGGAGTATCGAGAGTCATTGGATGTGTTATTTTCCAAACCACCTTGATCCACATTACTACACACACTCCAATGGATGTGGTGGTTCACCTACTATCACACTGGTGCACCATTCCATGTGGGAGTTGCAGTCCAAGGGGTTTTTGGGATTTTGGGTTTCACAGATGGAGTCTCTAAAGTCATTGCATGTGTTGTGTTCAAAGCCACCTTGATCCACGTTTCCACACAGACTCCAATGGATGTGGTGATGCAACTACTATCATACTGGTGCATCAGTCCATGTGGCTATTGCATTCCAAGGGGTTTTTGGGGTTTTAGGTTTCACACATGGAATCTCTAGTCATTGCATGTGTTCTTTTCCAAACCACCTTGATCCACATTACCAGACACACTCCAATAGATGCGGTGATGCAACTACTATCACACGAGTGCACCATTCCATGTGGCAATTGCATTCCAAGGGGTTTTTAGGCTTTTGGGTTTCACACATGGAGTCTCTAGAGTCATTGCTTGTGTTCTTTTTCCAAAACACCTTGATCCACATTACCACACACACTCCAATGTATGTGGTGATGCAACTACTATCACACGGGTGCACCATTCCTTGTGGCAATTGCATTCCAATGTCTTCTTGGGATTTTGGGTTTGGCAAATGGAGTCTCCCGAGTCATTTCATGTGTTATTTTCTAAACCACTAATGACCCACAAGTATAGGGGGTGTATCGCAGTATTTTCGAGGGAAGTGAAACCCAATTTATTGATTCGACACGAGGGGAGCCCAAGAATATTTATAAGCCTTAACAACTGAGTTGCCAATTCAGCTGCACCTAGAAACAATCTTGCTCACAACTGTTTATCAGTAGCAATAGTTTTGTAGTTGGAATAGTAAAGTAACAACAGTAGTAAAAGTAAAGACATTAGTAACAATAGCAGTAAACAGTAGGATTCGAGTGCGGTAGGCATAGGGATGGAAGGACGGGCGTCGCATGGACAAGACAATTCACATAGCAATCAGA
This sequence comes from Avena eriantha, assembly GCA_910589775.1. Lineage (NCBI taxonomy): Eukaryota > Viridiplantae > Streptophyta > Magnoliopsida > Poales > Poaceae > Avena > Avena eriantha. Next base: position 403,314,859 of record OU342742.1, read on the forward strand.
ACATAGGGCAATTGCAGATAAATAAGATAAAGCACCCAATTACTAGATAATCATAGGCATGTGTTCCATATATAGTCGTACATGCTCGCAATGAGAACTTGCACAACATTTTTTGTCCTGCCAGCCCGTTTGGAGCGGGGCCTCAAGGGAACTACTGGAAATTAAGGTGCTCTTTTTAATAGAGCACCGGAGCAAAGCATTAACACTCCGTGAACACATGTGATCCTCACATCAAAGCCATTCCCTGTGGTTATCCTGATTTCTGTCACTTCGGGGCCATTGGTTCCGGACAACAACGTGTGTATATAACTTGCAGGTACGACCAAAAACAATACTATCATAATGAATCAATAACATGTTCAGATCTGAAATCATGGCACTCGGGCCCTAGTGACAAGCATTAAGCATAACAAGTCGCAACAATCTGATGCCATTGCATGAATGATCTCATCTAATCCCTACCATCCCCATAGCCTACAGCGGGGAATTACTCACTCATAGATGGGGGAAACATGGATGGTCCATGGAGAAGCGATGGTGATGATGATGGCGACGATCTCCTCCAATTCCCCGTCCCGGCAGGGTGCCAGAACAAAGTTTCTGGTTCTGAATCAGGGAATCTGGTGGCGGTAGTGGAGCGGAACTATTTCTGGAAAAAAGTCGAAGCCCCCTAAGTTTTTAGGTCAGAAGGCATCTTATAGGCAGAGAGGGAGACCGAGGGGGTGTCTGGGGCGGCCAGACCACCCCTGGCGCGGCCAGGCCTAGCCCGTGCGGCCAGGTGGTGTTGCCGGGCCCCAGCCCCGCTCCGTCTCGTATTCTGGCTCTAGGTGTCGCTCGGTAAAATAATGACTTTGGCTTTTGTCCCGTCCAATTCCAAGAATATTCATTTTTCTGACTTTCCTGGAACCAAAAATAGCAGAAAACATGCAGCTAGCACTGTAGCTCTTGTTAATAGGTTAGTCCAAGAAATCGTATGAAAAGTACTCCAAAGTGTGGACAAAACACAAGAAAGTAGATAAAACCAAGCATGGAACATCAAAAATTATAGATACATTTACAATGTATCAACATCCCCAAGCTTAACTCATGCTCGTCCTCGAGTAGGTAAGTGATAAAAAGAAAGAATAATGTTTGAGGTGACATGCACCATCATAAACTTGATCAAAGTATTCGTAAAACATTCATAGTTGGGATCATCGTACTTCAATCATAACATGAAAGATAAAGTTCTAGCAATAAGGCAAAGCAACTAAGTTGCAACATGAAAAGGCACAAACAAAAGATTCATGAATAACAATACTTTGCAAGACGTTTGTTTGTTTTACATAAAGAAAACATAGCATAGTGGCATTCAGCTTGTCCCTCATAGAGTATCAAACATAAATGCATAGGACACCTTCAAAGTTCATAAGAGTGACTAGATACAAGTAGCTTAAAACATGCAATATCAAAGCTATGCATCAATCAACAAGTCTTGGGACAATGCACATAGAACTAAGAATGGCCACTATGCTCTCAAAGTAGGTGCATCAAGATAGAAGGTGGAGACTCAACATAAAACTAAAAGAAAGGCCTTAAAAGAAGGAAGTAGAGACTCAAGTTTCATAAAGAGCTTCCAAAAATTATGGTACTTATTAGCTTTCAGTTCTCATTGCCCCTATCATAAGCATCTTGAAGTGGTTAAGGTTAAAGTGAACAAACTATGAAGTATATGCTTGACAAAGTATAAGTTTGAAATCTCATGTCCCTTGAATACGAGGGCCGCTCCTCATGCTACTCAAGTTTAGTCACCGGCAAGTTCTTATCATCGTAAGTACATGTGTATCATAGAGAACTGCCAACGGGGTACCCCTTGCCCGATGATACGGAAGAATCCCCATATCAAAATGACTAGGCAAGCAGACAACGAGCATCTTAGCAATCTTCTTATTTAGCATGGGAATATGGTGCTTTTTTCTCTCTTTCCACTTTTCATAGTCTCATTTTTTCTCTTTTTCTCTTTTTCTCAATATAGGACTCTTTTTTATAAGAAGAATGCTTCATAGACAGCTCATTATGGTTATGCTGCAGGTTTCCACCGTGTCATAATGGATTAGACCAGCGGCCTAGGCGTTGCTCTAACACATATACATAACTCCATGGACTTACAAGCTCCCCTTTCATTTCACACCGACGACATCCATAGACAAAAGAGCATGATATTAACTAGGTACAAAGTACCAGTGCAATGTTGAAAGTGTTCCCCATGACAGCATGGTTTTGCTAATCCCCAACAAATAAGTGCAAGCATATAAAACATAGACAACACAATGGTTCAATTTTATTAAGGGCAAGAAAAGTAAAGTGTGCCATCATGTTCGTGAGAGCTTTAATCACTAGTTTTATCATAACAAGTTTAATTTGGAAGGTAAACAAAAACATGAATATACTTGGAATAGCATATGCTAATAGGTAGGTATGGTGGACTCTTTGGAATAACTTGGTTTAGGGAGTTGGATGCATGAGTGGAATTCGTACTTGGTTGTGGAGGCTAGCAAAAGACTGGGAGCGACAAACTAAGAGAGCAATAATGGCCATAATCATGCAGAGCCACAAAACATCATTGATCAAATAATAAAGTGATACTACAAGTTGAAAACTAAATGATCATAAATGCTATGGTTACTTGGGATATTCATAACATGGTGTGAGCATGCGCCAAGTCAACCCAAATAAATCATCAAAGGAGAATACCACAATACTATGCTTTAATATGCTAAAACAATGCATGATTCATCCAAGGCACATTAGGCAATCTCAATTGTTTATAACAAGTCATTCTACAGCAAATAATACTAAGCATAAATCCAGAACAATATCAATCATGGCATGGCAAAGCATTGGCCACAGTCAAAAAACAAGCTCTCTTTACCACTTAAGCATGAACTTTCCTACTCTTTTCCAATCCAAACCAAACTATTTGAGAACTAATGTATGAAAGAGGGGGTTCAACAAATTTATTCACAAAACTAAGCAAACCAAACAAACAAAAAAATAAAACAAAAACGAAAAAGAAGACGCTCCAAGAACAACACAACTGTGCATGAAACAATAAAAATGAAGTGTTTGGAAGAAACCTGTGATTTTTATTGATGAACAAGGGGATGCCTTGGGCATATCCAAGATTTGATGCTTGTACTTCTTGGATATTTCTTGGGGTGACATGTGTGGCATCCCCAACCTTGAGCTTTAGTCCATCATTCATCTCATTACTCATTCCTTCCATACACCTGAAATTTTTCCTTCATACAAAACTTCACACAATCTTTATTAGCAACATTAGTGCACTCAAGATAATAGGTCTTTAGATTCAGTTCCAACACCAATAAAACTTCCATTAAAACACAAGCTACTGTAGTACTTCCCTCAAAAAGCTCAATTCCTCAAAAGAACTCAAAATGGAACCAACAAGAAGCAAATGCAAATAAAGGCAGAAATCTGTCAAAACAGACCAGCAGGTGAAGACGAAATTTTTGGAAGACCTTTTGTTGATCAAATCGAAAAGTGTTGAACTAACGAAAGTTAGATAACAACCTGGGGAAGAAGCGCAAACATTCACGCCTCAAAAGGACGTACAGAGATTTTACACGATTTTTTACGGTGAAGCACATAAATCTTTTTCGGGACAGCAACTTTCCCAACCATTACTTCTCGCTTATTAGAGGTTACTCTTGGCACAAAAAGCAAATAAAAAGGATAAGGAGCGGTTATTACTGAAGTAATAACTTCTAAGACTCATCTAAAACTTTTGGGTTATCTCCCAATAAGTACTTTTCTTTAACGCCTTTAAGTTAGGCATGATAGTTTGAGAGGATGCTCACATAAGAAATATGAATTGAGTAAAAGAGAGCATCAAGAAGCAAATTCAAAACACATTTAAGTCTAACCCACTTCCTATGCATAGGAATCTTGTATGCAAATAAATTCGCAAAGAACAAAGTGACAGGCATAGGAAGATAAAACAAGAGTAACTTCAAAACATTCAGCACATAGAGAGGTGTTTCAATACCATGAAAACTTCTACAACCATATTTTCCTCTCTCATAATAATTTTCAGTAGCCCATGAATAAACTCAACAATATAACTATCACATAAAGCTTTCTTTTCATGTTCTACAAAAACGTATATCAAGCTCAAAAATAGTGGGATTAAAATCTTCAAACCCACTTTTAACAATTCTATAACAAGATGAATGATCATTCAATATAGGACCATTGTCTAGAGCTTTATCATAAACAATTTCTAAGCAAAACTCTTTATTACCATGCATCTCTAAGTTAGGCACAAATAAAGGATTATCACAGATAGCATGAGCATAACATTCATCCTCATTTGGTAAGTGTGGGGGACAATCAAATAATGTAAGGGATAAAGAGTTACTCTCATTAGAAGGTAGGCATGGGTAGCTATTCCATTCATGTTTCTTTTGTTCATCGCTCTCCTCTTCTTTTTCATCTAATGAGCTTTCAGATTCATCAATTTCTTCTTCCATAGGATCCTGCAAGGCATTAGTCTCTTCCATTTGTGGAAAGCATCTATTAATATATTCAAGAATATAGCCATTTCCTTCCTTGTAATTATCAAAGCAAAATCTAAGTATATCATAAAACTCATATTTATAAGGAGAATCATCAATATTTTCAAGCAAACTAGCAAGTTCAAATGCACCCTTCCAAGCAATAAATTCTTCAATTTGTTCCACATCATAAAAGTCATAATTTCCTTTAACATAAGAAGATATGGTAACAATATCATTATACTCACATCGAAAAGGGAGGTGTTTATACCTCTTACAGCAACAAGATTTATCAAAGAAATAAGTAACATTGTAAGTAGAGCACACGTTTCTAGCAATGGTATACAATTTATCAATTTGTTCCCATAAGTGTTTCCCTTTTTGTGACAAGCAGTGTTCCTTATAATAATATTTTTGATCTTCTGTGAACCCACCTTGCTAATAAGATTCAGTTTCAAAGAAAACAACCATTGATAGAAAGCATGATAAAGCAAGACAATAACAGACCAACAAAAATAACAAGAAGAATTGGAACTAATTTTTTTGTATTTTTGATAAACAAACAGGCAAACAAGGCAGAAATAAACTAAGATTGAACAATAGTGATTCCAAGTGAACTTGAAAAATAAAGCTATGCTCCCCGGCAAAGGCGCCAAAAAATAGTCTTGATGACCCACAAGTATAGGGAGTGTATCGCAGTATTTTCGAGGGAAGTGAAACTCAATTTATTGATTCGACACAAGGGGAGCCAAAGAATATTTATAAGCCTTAACAAATGAGTTGTCAATTCAGGTGCACCTGGAAACAATATTGCTCACAACAGTTTATCAGTAGCAATAGTGTTGTACTAGGAATAGTAAAGTAACAACAGTAGTAAAAGTAAAGACATCAGTAACAATAGCAGTAAACAGTAGGATTCAAGTGTGGTAGGCATCGGGATGGATGGACGGGCGTTGCATGGACAATACAATTCACATAGCAATCAGAACATAGGGTAATTGCAGATAAATAAGATAAAGCACCCAAGTACTAGATAATCATAGGCATATGTTCCATATATAGTCATACGTGCTTGCAATGAGAACTTGCACAACATCTTTTGTCCTGCCAGCCCGTTTCCAGCAGGGCCTCAAGGGAACTACAGGCAATTAAGGTGCTCCTTTTAATAGAGCACCAGAGCAAAGCATTAACACTCCGTGAACACATGTGATCCTCACATCAAAGCCATTCCCTTCGGTTATCCTGATTTCTGTAACTTCGGGGCCATTGGTTCCGGACAACAACGTGTGTATATAACTTGCAGGTACGACCAAAAACAATACTATCATAATGAATCAATAACATGTTCAGATCTGAAATCATGGCACTCGGGCCTTAGTGACAAGCATTAAGCATAACAAGTCGCAACAAAGTCAAAAAGCACTAATAATAGATACTAGGCACCATGCCCTAAAAATCTGATGCCATTACATGAACGATCTCATCAAATCCCTACCATCCCCATAGCCTACATCGGGGGATTACTCACTCATAGATGGGGGAAACATGGATGGTCGATGGGGAAGCGATGGTGATGATGATGGCGATGATCTCCTCCAATTCCCCGTCTCGGTAGGGTGCCAGAACAGAGTTTCTCGTTCTGAATCGTGGAATTTGGTGGTGGCGGCGGAGCGGAACTCCTTCTGGAAAAACGTCGAGCCCCCCTGAGTTTTTAGGTCAGAAGGCATCTTATAGGAAAAGAGGGAGACCGAGGGGGTGTCTAGGGCGGCCAGACCACCCCCTGGCGTGGCTAGGCCCAGCCCGCGCGACTAGGTGGTGTGGTTGGGCCCCAGCCCCTCTCCGTCTCGTATTCTGGCTCTAGGATTCCCTCCATAAAATAATGACTTTGGCTTTTGTCCTGTCCAATTCCGAGAATATTCATGTTCTGACTTTCGAGGAACCAAAAACAGCAGAAAACGGGTAGCTGGCACTGTGGCTCTTGGTAATAGTTAGTCCAAGAAATCGTATGAAAAGTACTCCAAAGTGTGGAAAACACAAGAAAGTAGATAAAACCAAGCACGGAACATCAAAAATTATAGATACGTTTGCAATGTATCAACCACCTCGATCCATATTACCACACACACAGTCCAATGGATGTGGTGATTCAACTACTATCACACTGGTGCACCATTCCATGTGGCAGTTATATTCCAAGGGGTTTTTGAGCTTTTGAGTCGTTGCATGTGTTGCTTTCAAGCCACCCTTATCCGTGTTACCACACACACTCCAATGGATGTGGTGATAAACCTACTATCACACTGGTGCACCATTCCATGTGGTAGTTGCATTCAAAGGTTTTTTTGGATTTTAGGTGTGACACATGGAGTCTCTAAAGTCATTGGATGTGGTGATGCAACTACTATCACATGGAGTTCTTTTCCAAACCACTTTAATCCACATTACTGCACACACTCCAATGAATGTGGTGATGCAACTACTATCACAGTTGTGCAACATTCCATGTGGAAATTGCATTCCAAGGTATTTTTTGTCTTTTCGGTTTCACACATGGAGTCGCTAGAGTCATTGCATGTGGGGCCCCGGATTAATCCTCCGAGAATCCCTGTTATGCATACAACCACGAAACCATGATCAGTTAGTCGTGGCACATAACTGACAAGTATGATTACAACATCCGAGAATATACCGAATTACAAGACTTACATAAATGCCGTTATGGCTACATCAACAATCAGAAGTGGACTTCCACAAGCACAGAGCCCGAGTCATGCCTTAACCTACAGGCAACTGACTGGGAGAACGTCCTAGCTCACATAGTCGCCATCCTCGCCTTCTTCTTGAGATCTGGCCAAGTTAATAGCCAGGGACAATGCCGATGAGTACTTTGAATGTACTTGCAAACCACCTTAAGAGAATAGTAATAACAAGGGGATATGCGATATGGCTATGGTATTAGGAGGGCTCCAAGAGGGGTTCTTTTCTAAATAGTTTCTCTTGTAGATATAGCATCTACATATCTTTGTTGAAAACTTTTGTAAACCATTCTGGAAACTGTTTTGGAAATTTTTGGAAAACAGTAGGATGGGGTCACCCATTTTTCCTTCTCCCGGTCGTCCCATGACCAAACTCCTTCCATACCTATCGGACCATCCCATGGTCAAAGCAGGTATCATGTTCGACCATTCCATGGTCAAAACATTCCCAAAGCCATTTTCTTTTCAGAAATCCTTATTGAAATCAAAAACCAGCACCGCTCTACAGATGTTTGTCCAACCCGTCCTTAACCGCGGACTCGACTATTCTAATAGATTTACACTCTACAGAGCTTGTAAACTTTACCCACACCATCTGGGTACATTACCCTGATCTTCACCGATCGTGGGTCAAGTAACCGATCAAGACTCTCCGGATGCCCACTCCAATATAAGTGTCTACCCTTTGAGTGTTAATCCCCTCAACATTGGGACGTCGGGCGAGGACCAACCGGAGCGCTTTCTCCACCTCCTAGGTGAGCGCTTTCAATGAGGGGCTCAAAGTAATGCGTGGAGGCCTGCCGACCCTTCATTCCATTCTCCAGGTCGATGTCCCACATGGACCCTTTTACGTGAGAAGGCCCAACCTCCAGGGATCCCCGATCCCTTGTAGTAGTTGCGAGGCAGCTTATACCAGAACAGACAAACATCAAATCCAGCCATGTCCCATACCAGAGTAGTGTGGTTGCACAGGGTTAAGTTGTTATAGCTAGACTACAAAGAAGCAGGTGCGTTTTCGTAAACCTTTTTCGTTCGGTTTTCCTCCAGCATTTTGTACAACGAAACCTTTTTCCGGGGTCTTCCCATCCGCTAGTTTTTGCTTCGGCTAAAATGGGGTCTCCAAAGGGGCATGGTGGATATGCACCATCTATTCTACTAGGGACAAGTAGGTGTCACCAAGGGGTTGTACTTAATTGTACAGAAGTGTAATGATTCGGAGGAGCCAAACCACTACCATATACATATACATCAATATGTAGTAAAACCATGCAGTTTCACAACTAGTAGACAAAACAAGCATAAGTAAAATAGTAGGACAAGGCTTATGAGCAAGAAGGTGGCTTGCCTGAGATCAGCAATATGGCATAAATGTCCCTGAACTTCTTCTTTAGAATACCCAATAAATAACAAAAAATAACAACTTCTTCTGCTCTCCGATTTCATCGCAACTATTGTCGTCAGGGAGCACACATGCAATACAAACAAGGTCACAATCAACACCAGGCATACAACCAACAATGCAATACATCAAACAATTGAATAATACAAGTTTACAATCCATTAGGTCTTAGGAGGAAGGGATTTTGTAAGATTGGTCTTGTCTTGTTGGATGGAAGAAAATCCCTTAGGATTTATAGTTTAAGAACTACCTAAGAGTTGGATTTTTGGACAAGACCATATTATGTATGGTACCATTGAAACATGATACCAACAGATAGATGTTGATAAAATGAAACCAACCAAAGTGGTTTCACTATGTTATCACTTTTCTTCAATTTATTAAGAATATCCTAGTGATAAAAGCTCTAGTTTTAGGAAATAAATTACCAGAAAAGTTCTGGAGTTCCAAACATTATTTCCTTGGATGATTTTGTAGGGTTTGATATACTTGTTCACTAGGAGTTGGAATAAGGTCAAGATAATTACCAGTATGCCCTCAGGAAATTCCCAAAGGCAGTTATGTGGGGTCCTTATCTTTTTCACCAAATTAAATCTTCAATAGATTTTAATTTGATTCCAAGGGCACAGTGTAGGTACTTGGAATACCTTTCTGTAGAAATTGGAATCACCCCTTTTGGAGCTGTATAACTACTGTAGTGAATTTAGAGGTGAATAAACCATGCACAGAATAGTTTAATTCACAGAGAAATATCCACAGCTCAATAAATCATGAGCTCTTAGATTTGGATAGGCCTTAGTGTACCACATCCAGGATAATTAGAATTGGGTAAATTCGACTCATGATTTGGTCTAGGGAAATTTCTAAAGTCAGAATATGACTGTTCTTGATAATTTTACTACAGATAATCTGCTGTTCACCTTGGCATGAGATAAAGTCTAGGTGGTAGGTATAGAGGGTACCTTTTAGAGGACTTGGTTTCATACATTTTGGACATGTGAGTCTCGTAGAGGAATGTAATTAGTGGGATAGACACATTTTTGGTGGAAATAATGCCCAGAAATAATGAAAATTATTTTGGGCAGAATACTAGTTCTGCATGATGTGGAAAACCCTAGGGGATCATGTAAAATTGTCACCTGGACGAGATCATGCAGTTTTGTATTTTATTTTGATTTAAACTAAAAGGTGTATTTCAGATCTGTAATTCCCAGAGAAAAAGAAAAAGGCAAAACTAATGCCGGGCCGGATCTAGAGGGTAGTTAGGCCGTCCAGGGGAGAAGCGGCCCACCCAGGCGGGGCACTGCGCGGGAGGGGCTTTTGAATCTGCGCAGCGGGGCCCGTTGGTCAGTGGTTGCGGCCAGCGAAGGGGTAAGGGGCGATTTCCGCCGTCGGATGAAGTGGAGATCGACGGCCGCGACGCCGTCTTCAACCCCGCGAAGGGAGTGCTGGAGGAAAACAGAGACGGAACCCTAGGGGCGGCGGCGGGACGCGGGGAGTCTCATCGGGGGCTCGCCGGCGGCCGAAGATGGTCGGAGGCGACGCGGTCGGCGACGGCGAGCCTGGGGAGGGACGGCATGAGGGGTGTCCGCGCCGGGAATTGGTTCGCACGAGAACGCTCGACGGATGACGCGTCGGAGATCGACGCCGGCGAAGATCTGGGCAGTACCTGGCCACAAAAACCACACCATCAGAGAGAGGGGAGGGAGGGAAGTGTGGCATGTGACATGCAGAGAGGGAGGGACAGAGGGGAGTGAGCTTAGCTTGGCGGGAGGGAGAGGGCCGAAGCTTCTCCCTTGCTCTCTCTCGAGCAGGGCAGAGCAGAAGAGGGGGAGAGGGGTGCTCTGGGGTGTGAGGTAGAGGGGTAGGAGGCAAATGAGGCCAAGGGGGAGAGGGGTACTGGTTGGTGGAGCTATATACCGAAGGGGGAGGGATCATGGTGGATCTAGTCCATGGAGCATGTGGGAGGGAAGGGAAACCAGGGGGCTGGTTACTGTGGGCGTGGGGAAGTGGTATCTGTTATGTGCTGAGGGCAAAGGAGAGGTGGAAGGGCTGCTGCCAACTTGGTCCCACTTGCTAGTCTCTCTCTCTCTCTCTTTCTCTCTCAAGCATATGGGACAAGGGAGAGGGGATGCTACAGTAGCTTACCTACAGTGCAGCTCGACCAAAGGGTGTGCTGGGGTAGTGGAGGCTTGCTGTGGAAGGCTTGAGGGGTTTTGACTTGATATTGATCAATAACATGGAAAAATAGACAAGATGGGTAATGTAGATGATCATGACAGAAGTCTCAACTCTTGGCTTAGGCAAGATGAACTAAGGATGCTGATGGATAGAGGGGGTTGAGATACCCCTCTAGGAATTATTTGAGATTTTTCCATGACTTATAAGTCCACTTAAATCCATTTATTCAAAATGTACTGAAGTAGTTTCTAGAAGATCATTTGATAAATTTACATTGGACAAGTGGAGTTTTTGATGTGGGATGATCCCAAATGTTAATACACACATAGGGGAATTTTCCCAAGATTTATTGGGGCTTAAAGGTATTTAAAACATTTATTATTCCATTTCTGCCATTTAAGAAAATAGGAAAAAAGAAATAATAAAGCCCTTCAAAAATATTTATTTTTGAAGTTGGAAGATAGGGTATGATATATAGGACTCAATTGAGCCAAGAGTTCGGGAAGTTCTTTGGTAAAAATCAAACTCTCCCTTATGGAAGAGGTTTTGAAGAATTTGTCTATCAAAGAATAAAATTGATTTGGAGCCAAAATAATTATGGATAGAATTTGATAAATCTTGATGATCAAGGTAGATGATGTAGACAAGGTGTAGCAAGCATTTTCAACCTTGGGCTTGGAGAATTCAAGTTGATTTTGGTGGAATACCCTAGTTTAAGGATCTAGATTGAGGTTAATTTCATACTATCAAAACCAAGTTAGATCTTGGACCTCAGAGCTCCCCTTGGGGCATGGGATATATGGATTGATAGAACAAGTGATGTACATAAACAGGGTACATATGTTCGAGCTTGATCCTGCTTGAGCTCACCAAGACAAGCTTTCAATCTTTGAAGAAAATCAGCCTGCCAAAGAAGATTATCAACTAGCCTTCAAAGCCTTGTGGGTGTAAACAGCTCAAGGATCGAATTTGGACAAGTGAAGTAGGTAATGATATACCTATATGAGTAGAACACAACCATGCAAAGAGTTGGTCCATAGAGGTTTGGATGGTGGTGGGAGCTTCTAGCAAAGTTGGCATGATGGCTAGATTTGCAGGAAACGTTATTTTCTTGCCTGCAAAACCTTCAAGAACTAGTGAGTGAAAGGGTGATCTAACCAAGGGAAAAAATGGTCCTTGGTAGTCCTTAGGATGGTTAACAAGATGGTTCAAGTGAATTTCCAATAATGCACAAGGGTTGGGAAAAGGAGGCATTAAAAAGGGTGATGTTGGAAACAGATTTCTAGACTTAGCCAAATTTGGCAGATTTAGGGTTTTTGACTATAACATGAAAGGGGATGTTTTTGATGGGTTGAAAGGTACCCAAGCATCATCAAGTGGATGATGTTGAAGTGTAGATTGAGTAGAAAGGATACATGCTTGATGTTGGTCTCCATTGACTTGGAAGCTTCTAGAAGTAGATCACTTTAGAGATGATCTGGTTAAGGTTTTTAGATGACTACTGAGTAGCGAGGGATTAGATCCAGATTGTAATCTTGCTTAGGGTGGGATGATTTGGAGACATCTTGATCCTAGTGATGAGCTCCTAGAGGAGATCATACTATCTCCTAAGCAATCAAGTCAAACAGCAGATCAAGGCAACTCATCTTACAAACAAATCAACTACTACTGGGGTTACCACCAAGCTTAGCTTGAGGTAAGGATGGGTATTTTGAAATAGGTTGGAGTATGAAAAAGGTAATGTACTTGGTATCTTTACCAAGAGTAGAGTCCAAAATATTACAAAAAGGTTTTGGAGATCCTAGAGGTAAGAGTAGTTGAAAGTTATGTCTTGGAAACATAAGGAGATTATATTATATAACTCTCCAGAGTTTTGTCAATAGAAGTTAAAAAAATAGTTTTGGTTACATATGCATCTTGGCTCATGTTTTGAAATGCCAGAACATTTGAGAATATGGAAATTAAGCCAAGACTGTTTTGGGAAGTAGCTTTTGTCAACTGGTATTTAGGTACGGAGTATATCATCTAATACACATTCATATCCACAAGCATATCCAAACAACAAGCAAACACTACACCCATCAACAAGAAAAAGTTTTTGTTCCCCCTGATTTTTGGCATTCTAGACAACTAATTAGGGTTGATGAAATTGGGATGTTACAGATCTTTCCCCCTTAAAAGAATCTCGTCCCGATATTCCGGAGAGTACGGTTAGGGGATTTTGAGTCGGGTTGATACTAGGTGTCTTACGCGTACTATCTTACGGTCTCCATCTTTGAAATTGACTACTCTGTCGATGAAGTTGAGCTTCAGTCTTTCGAGATGCACAGAGAGTTAAGCAGAGTCCAGTATTGATTTTGAGAGATGACCTTCTTTTCCTTCCGGAGTCTATATCATCGAGGGCTTAAACTGGGCAGACTACCTCGATGCTGAACTTTACGGGGTACTCGTCGAAGGATAGAATCTCCGGCCGAGAGTACCTCTCTCTACGGATTGACAGCTCTTCCTTAGGGGCATAACATATCCTGCTTGCCGGTTTATGGTCGAGACTCCTGAGTTTGCTTCTGGCGAGAGGTTACCCCCTTAGGATTTGACTGGGTTAGCTTGGGGGTACGCATTCCTTCCTTCTTGACTTCATTGATGGTGGTTCTAAAGATGGTAGTCCATCCTTCTCCAGGAATCGAGGTCTTCCGAAAACGTCCATGGAGCTATGGCCTATGGGGCTTGTATGCTACTATTATTCATACTTAGCCTGGTGGAATCATTGGAGTCTCACGTCCTCTAAGCATTAAGGACCTAGGGGTTGGAGGTTCGGCGGTCCTTTGGGTGGGTCTTCGGGTGGATCTTCAGACTTTGTAGAATCTTTAGTTTGTTTCTCTTCGGATAACTCACAGGTCATTGCTTTGTGGAGAGACAATGTATCTGAAGATCTCTTCTGAAGTATCCTCCGGTAGACAGTCTTCTGAGGATTGAGTAGGAAAGACGCAGTCTTTCCACCTTAGAGATTCACTAAGGTGCTTCGCGGGGGGGGGGGGGATGCGGATCTTCTTTCTTGGAGGGCTGGCGAGGTGTTGTACCGGAGGAACTTCCCGTTGATTTGGGTAGGGTTGACTAGATTAGTTGGTCTCCTGAGGTGGTTTGGAAGGTCTAATATATCGGAGGTCGGCTTAGTTAGGTCTTCACTTCTTGTCTTGGTTCACTTATCGGGTGGTTTCTTGTGGATATTGAGGGTCCTTCGGTGATTGACTTCCGGCTTCAACGGGATTCTTGCTGTAATAGACTGAGGAACAAAAGAGTGTGGTGCCATTGACGAGTCTCGCGAGGTGGGTTTGATGAGGTATGCCATCCTGCTAAGGAAATCTTGACGATGTCGAACTCCTGGTTCTTGCGATGTTTTTCCTCTCATATACTCTCGAGGTTAGTCTGGGTCTCAATACTAACAGCGAACACAGAGGTTTCCTGAGTTACTAGGTGGGTTATCGCTCCTCGAGTCACATTTTTAAAGAGGTCAAGCAAACCAGAGCATATAAACAAGGCGAACAGAGCAAGGGAATCGCAATGTCCTCGGCAAACAATCACACATCAAACAACACATGTGGCACCTAGGCAAGCAAACACGGTCAATGATAGGTACCAAGGAGTTAACTACTCGCGATGTAGGGGAATCCTATTCTTAGGACTATTGATCCTAGATATTGTCTTTCTTCGAGTCGGAGTCACTATCTTGTTGATGAAGCCTTCATCGTATCTTGGACGCTTCGTGATAGGGCATCACCTGAGGTCTTCTAATTGTGAGTATTCCGCGGGTAGAGCGATATTGTAGTCTCCTTGTGTTTGCTGAAAGTTGCTTGTCTTCATCTTTCTCTCATTGTCTTCACCGGGTTCTAGATCCTAGTTGTTTAAAATCTATGGATTTGAAGTTTGGACGAGATTTAGAGTAAACCATTTTCGAAGACTTTTACTTAGAGTAAGAGAAGAAGTAGAACTTTTTGAAACTCATTGAGAAACTAGTTTTCGAAAGCCGGGGTTTTCAAAATAAGGTTTCTGTCTAGCGACCATGCTAACTACGGTTCTCCTACAGTCAGGATGGCCCTGGTACCAAGTCTGTGGGGCCCCCAGATTAATCCTCCGAGAATCCCTATTATGCATACAACCACGATCCCATGATCAGTTAGTCGTGGCACATAACCGACAAGTATCATTACAACATCCGAGAATATACCGAATTACAAGACTTACATAAATGCCGTTATGGCTACATGAATAATCAACAGCGGACTTCCACAAGCGTAGAGCCTGAGTCATGCCCTAACCTACATGCAACTGACTGGGAGAACGTCCTAGCTCGCATAGTCTCCATCCTCGCCTTCTTCTTCAGATCTAGCCAATTTAATAGCCAGGGACAATGCCAATGAGTACTTTGAATGTACTCGCAAACCACCTTAAGAGAATAGTAATAACAAGGGGATATGGGATATGGCTATGGTATTACGAGGGATCCAAGAGGGTTTCTTTTCTAAATAGTTTCTCTTGTAGATATAGCATCTACATATCTTTGTTGAAAACTTTTGTAAACCATTTTGGAAACCGTTTTAGAAAATTTTGGAAAATAGTAGGACTGGGTCACCCATTTGTTTCCTTCTGCCGGTCATCCCACGACCAAACTCCTTCCATACCTGTCTGACCATCCCATGGTCAAAGCAGGTATCCTGTTCGACCATTCCATGGTCAAAACATTCCCAAAGCCATTGTCTTTTCAGAAATCTTTTTTGAAATCAAAAACCAACACCGCTCTACAGAAGTTTGTCTAACCCGTCCTTAACCGCGGACATGGCTATTCGAATAGATTTACACTTTGCAGAGGTTCTACACTTTACCCACACCATCCGGGTACACTACCCTGATCTTCACCGACCGCGGGTCGAGTAACCGATCAAGACTCTCCGGATGCCCACTCCAATATAAGTGTCTACCCTCTGAGTGTTAATCCCCTCAACACCGGGACGTCGGGCGAGGACCAACCGGAGCGCTTTCTCCACCTCCCAGGTGAGCACTTTCAATGAGGGCTCAAAGTAACGCGTGGAGGCCTGCCGACCCTTCATTCCATTCTCCAGGTCGATGTCCCACATGGACCCTTTTACGTGAGAAGGCCCACCCTCCAAGGATCCCCGATCCCCTGTAGTAGTTGCGAGGCAGCTTATACAAGAACAGACAAACATCAAATCCATCCCTGTCCCATACTAGAGTAGTGTGGTTGCACATGGTTAAGTTGTTATAGCTAGACTACAAAGAACCAGGTGCGTTTTTGTAAACCTTTTTCCTCCGGTTTTCCTCCAGTATTTTGTACAACGAAACCTTTTTCCAGGGTCTTCCCATCCGCTAGTTTTTGCTTTGGCTAAAATGGGGTCTCCAAAGGGGCATGGTGGATATGCACCATCTATTCTACTAGGGAAAAGTAGGTGTCACCAAGGGTGTTGTACTTAATAGTACATAAGTGTAATGATTCGGAGGAGCCAAACCACTACCATATACATATACATCAATATGTAGTAAAACCATGCAGTTTCACAACTAGTAGACAAAACATGCATAAGTAAAATAGTAGGATAAGGCTTATGAGTAAGAAGGTGGCTTGCCTGAGATCAGCAATATGGCATAAATATCCCTGGACTTCTTCTTTAGAATACCCAATAAATAACCAAAAATAACCACTTCTTCTGCTCTCTGATTTCATCGCAACTATTGTCGTCAGGGAGAACACATGCAATACAAACAAGGTCACAATCGACACCAGGCATACAACCAACAATGCAATACATCAAACAATTTAAGAATACAAGTTTACAATCCATTAGGTCTTAGGGGGAAGGGATTTGGTAAGATTGGTCTTGTCTTGTAGGATGGAAGAAAATCCCTTAGAATTTATAGTTTAAGAACTACCTAAGAGATGGATTTTTGGACAAGACCATATTATGTATGGTACCATTGTAGAAACATGATACCAACAGATAGATGTTGATAAAATGAAACCAACCAAAGTGGTTTCACTATTTTATCACGTTTCTTCAATTTATTAAGAATATCCTAGTGATAAAAGCTCTAGTTTTAGGAAATAAATTACCAGAAAAGTTCTGGAGTTCCAAACATTATTTCCTTGGATGATTTTTTAGGGTCTGATATACTTGTTCACTAGGAGTTGGAATAAGGTCAAGATAATTACCAGTATGCCCTCAGGAAATTCCCAAAGGCAGTTATGTGGGGTCCTTATCTTTTTCACCAAATTAAATCTACAATAGATTTTAATTTTATTCCAAGGGCACAGTGTAGGTACTTGGAATACCTTTCTGTAGAAATTGGAATCACCCCTTTTGGAGCTGTATAACTACTGTAGTGAATTTAGAGGTGAATAAACTATGCACAGAATAGTTTAATTCACAGAGAAATATCCACAGCTCAATAAATCATGAGCTCTTAGATTTGGATAGGCCTTAGTGTACCACATCCAGGATAATTAGAATTGGGTAAATTCGACTCATGATTTGGTCTAGGGAAATTTCTAAAGTCAGAATATGACTGTTCTTGATAATTTTACTACAGATAATCTGCTGTTCACCTTGGCATGAGATAAAGTCTAGGTGGTAGGTATATAGAGGGTTCCTTTCAGAGGAACTTGGTTTCATCCATTTTGGACATGTGAGTCTCGCAGAGGAATGTAATTAGTGGGATAGACACATTTTTGGTGGAAATAATGCCCAGAAATAATGAAAATTATTTTGGGCAGAATACCAGTTCTGCATGATGTGTAAAACCCTATGGGATCATGTAAAATTGTCACTTGGACGAGATCATGCAGTTTTGTATTTTATTTTGATTTAAACTTACAGGTGTATTTCAGATCTATAATTCCCAAAGAAAAAGAAAAAGGCAAAACTAATGTCGGGCCGGATCTGGAGGGTAGTTGGGCCGTCCAGGGGAGAAGCGGCCCACCCAGGCGGGGCACTGCGCGGGAGGGGCTTTCGAATCTGGGAAGTAGGGCCCGCTGTCAGTGGCTGCGGCTAGCGAAGGGGTAAGGGGCGATTTCCGCCATCAGATGAAGTGGAGATCGATGGTCGCGACGCCGTCTTCAACCCCACGAAGGGGAGGCGGAGGGACGCGGGGAGGCTCACCGGGGACTCGCCGACGGCCGGATATGGTCGGAGGCGACGCGGTCGACGACGCCGAGCCGAGGGAGGGATGGCATGAGGGGTCTCCGTGCCAGGAACTGGTTCGCACGAGAACGCCCAAGGAATGTTGCGTCGGACCTCGACGCCGGCGATGATCTAGGCAGTACCTGGCAACAAAAACCACACCATCAGAGAGAGGGAGGGAGGGAAGCGTGGCATGGGACATGCAGAGAGGGAGGGATAGAGGAGAGTGAGCTTAGCTCGGCGGGAGGGAGAGGGCTGAAGCTTCTCCCTTGCTCTCTCTCGAGCAGGGCAGAGCAGAATAGGGGGAGAGGGGTGCTCTGGGGTGTGAGGTAGAGGGGTAGGAGGCAAATGAGGCCAAGGGGGAGAGGGGTACTGGTTGGTGGAGATATATACTGAAGGGGGAGGGATCATGGTGGATCTAGTCCATGGAGCATGTGGGAGGGAAGGGAAACCAGGGGGGCTGGTTACTATGGGCGTGGGGGAGTGGTATCTGGTGTGTGCTAAGGGCAGAGGAGAGGTGGAAGGGCTGCTGCCAACTTGGTCCCACTTGCTAGTCTCTCTCTCTCTTTCTCTCTCAAGCACATGGGACAAGGGAGAGGGGATGCTACAGTAGCTTAGCTACAGTGCAGCTCGACCAGAGAGGTGTGCTGGGGTAGTGGAGGCTTGTTGTGGAAGGCTTGAGGGGTTTTAACTTGATATTGATCAATAACTTGGAAAAATAGACAAGATGGGTAATGTAGATGATCATGATGGAAGTATCAAATCGTGCCTTACGCAAAATGAACTAAGGATGTTGATTGATAGATGGGGTTGAGATACCCCTCTAGGAATTATTTGAGATTTTTCCATGACTTATAAGTCCACTTAAATCCATTTATTCGAAATGTACTAAAGTAGTTTCAAGAATATCATTTGATAAATTTGCGTTGGACAAGTGGAGTTTTTGATGTGGGATGCTCCCAAATGTGAATACACACTTAGGGGAATTTTCCCAAGATTTATTGGAGCTTAAAGGTATTTAAAACATTTATTATTCCATTTCTGCCATTTAAGAAAATAGGCAAAAAGAAATAATAAAGCCCTTCAAAAATATTTGGTTTTGAAGTTGGAAGATAGGGTATGATATATAGGACTCAATTGAGCCAAGAGTTGGGGAAGTTCTTTGGTAAAAACCAAACTCTCCCTTATGGAAGAGGTTTTGAAGAATTTGTCTATTAAAGAACTAAATTGATTTGGAGCCAAAATAATTATGGATAGAATTTGATAAATCTTGATGATCAAGGTAGATGATGTAGACAAGGTGTAGCAATCATTTGCAACCTTGGGCTTGGAGAATCCATGTTGATTTTGGTGGAATACCCTATTTTAAGGATCTAGGGTGAGGTTAATTTCATACTATCAAAACCAAGTTAGATCTTGGAGCTCAGAGCTCCCCTTAGGGCATGGGATATATGGATGGATATACCAAGTGATGTACATAAACAGGGTACATATGTTTGAGCTTGATCCTGCTTGAGCTCACCAAGACAAGCTTTCAAACTTTGAAGAAAATCAGCTTGCTAAAGTAGATTATCAACTAGCCTTCAAAGCCTTGTGGGTGTAAACAGCTCAAGGATACAATTTGGACAAGTGAAGTAGGTAATGATATACCTATATGAGTAGAACACGACCATGAGAAGATTTGGTCTATAGAGGTTTGGATTGTGGTGGGAGCTTCTAGCAAAGTTGGCATGATGACTAGATTTGCAGGAAAAGTTATTTTCTTGCCTGCAAAACCATCAAGAACTAGTGGGTTGAATGGTGATCTAACCAAGGGAAAAAGTGGTACTTGGTAGTCCTTAGGATGGTTAACAAGATGGTTCAAGGGAATTTCCAATAATGCACAAGGGTTGGGAAAAGGAGGCATTAAAAAGGGTGATGTTGGAAACAGATTCCCAGACTTGGCCAAATTTGGCAGATTTAGGGTTTTTGACTAGAACCTGAGAGGGGATGGTTTTGATGGGTTGCAAGGTACCGAAGCATCATCAAGTGGATGATGTTGAAGTCTAGATTGAGTAGAAAGGATCCATGCTTGATGTTGGTCTCCATTGACTTGGATGCTTCTAGAAGTAGATAACTTTAGAGATGATCTGGTTAAGGTTTTTAGATGACTACTGAGTAGCTAGGGATCAGATCCAGATTGTAATCTTGCTTAGGGTGGGATGATTTGGAGACATCTTGATCCTAGTGATGATCTCCTAGAGTAGCTCATACTATCTCCTAAGCAATCAAGTCAAACAGCAGATCAAGGCAACTCATCTTACATCAACTACTACTGGGGTTACCACCAAGCTTAGCTTGAGGTAAGGATGGGTATTTTGAAAAAGGTTGGAGTATTAACAAGGTAAGGTCCTTGGTATCGTTACCAAGAGTAGATTCCAAAATCTTACAAAAAGGATTTGGAGATCCTAGAGGTAAGAGTAGTTTAAAGTTCTGTCTTGGAAACATAAGGAGATTATATTCTATAACTCTCCATAGTTTTGTCAATAGAAGTTACAAAAATAGTTTTGGTTACATAAGCATCTTGGCTCAAGTTTTGAAATGCCAGAACATTTGAGAATATGGAAATTAATCCAAGACTGTTTTGGGAAGTAGCTTTTGTCAACTGGTATTTAGGTAAGGAGTATATCATCTTATACACATTCATATCCATAAGTATATCCAAACAACAAGCAAAAACTGCACCCATCAACAAGAAAAAGTTTTTTGTTCCCCCTGATTTTTGGCATTCTGGACAACTAATCAGGGTTGCTGAAATTGGGATGTTACATTGCATGTTTTCTTTTCCGAACCACCTGGATCCAAATTACCACACACACTTCAATGGATGTGGTGATGCAACTACTATCACATTGGTGGACCATTCCATGTGGCAGTGGCATTCCAAGGGGTTTTTGGGCTTTTGGGTTTCACACATGGAGTCTCTAAAGTCATTGCATGTGTTATTTCATAAACCACCTTAATCCACATTACCACACACACTCCAATGGATGTGGTGATGCAACTACTATCACACTGGTGCACCATTCCTTGTTGTAGTTGCATTCCAAGGGGGTTTTCGGATTTTTGGTTTCACACATGGAGTCTCTAGAGTCATTGCATGTGCTCTT
This sequence comes from Avena eriantha, assembly GCA_910589775.1. Taxonomy (NCBI): domain Eukaryota; kingdom Viridiplantae; phylum Streptophyta; class Magnoliopsida; order Poales; family Poaceae; genus Avena; species Avena eriantha. The sequence goes on from OU342742.1 coordinate 403,336,087, forward strand.
TTACAAACCACCTTGATCCACATTACCACACAAACTCCAATGGATGTGGTGATGTGACTACTATCACACTGGTGCACAATTCCATGTGGCATTTGCATTCTAAGGGATTTTTGGTCTTTTGGGTTTCACACATCGAGTCTCTAGAGTCATTGCATGTGTTCTTTTCCAAAACACCTTGATCCACATTACCACACACACTCTAATGGATGTGGTGATGCAAATACTATTACACTGGTGCACCATTCCTTGTGGGAATTGTATTCCAATGTCTTCTTGCGCTTTTGGGTTTGACACATGGAGTCTCTACATTCATTGCATGTCTTCTTTTCTAATCCAGGTTTATCCACATTGCCACATATACTCCAATGGATGTGGTGATTACATGTGTTGTTTTCAAAGCAACATTGATCCACATTACCACACACACTCCAATGGATGTGGTGATGCAACAACTATCACACTGGTGCACCATTTCATGTGGCAGTTGCATTCCAAGGGGTTTTTGGGCTTTTGGGTTTCACATATGGAGTCTCTAGAGTCATTTCATCTGTTTTTTCAGAATCAACTCGATCCACATTACCACACACACACTCCAATGGTTGTGGTGATGCAACTACTATCCCACCGGTGCACCATTCCATGTAGCAGTTGCATTCCAATGTGTTTTTGGGCTTTTGGGCTTGACACATGGAGTCCCTAGAGTCATTTCATGTGTTTTTTTCAAAGCCACCTTGATCTACATTACCGCACATACTCCAATAGATCTTGTGATACAACTAGTATCACACTTTTGCAACATTCCATGGGGTAGTTGCATTCCAAGGGGTTTTTGGTCTTTTGGGTTTCACCGAGTTATTAGATGTGTTGTTTTCCAAACCACCTCGATCTGCATTACCACACACACTCCAATGGATCTAGTGATGCAACTTCTTACATACTGGTGCACTATTTTATGTGGCAATTGCTTTCCAGTGTCTTGTGGGGCTTTTGGGTTTCACACATGTAATCTCTAGAGTCATTGCATGTGTTCTTCTCAAAACTACCCCGATCTACATTACCATGCACACTCCACTAGTTGTGGTGATGCAACTACTATCACACTGCTTATGGCATTTGCATCCCAATGTCTTCTTGGGCTTTTGGGTTTGACACATGGAGTATTGAGAGTCATTGGATGTGTTATTTTCCAAACCAACTTGATCCACATTACTGCACACACTCCAATGGATGTGGTGATTCACGTCTTATCACACTGGTGCACCATTCCATGTGGCAGTTGCAGTCCAAGGGGTTTTTGTGCTTTTGGGTTTCACACATGGAGTCTCTAGAGTCATTGCAAGTGTTGTGTTCAAAGCCACCTTGATCCATGTTACCACACAGACTCCAATGGATGTGGTGATGCAACTACTATCATACTGGTGCATCATTCCATGCGGTTGTTGCATTCCAAGGGTTTTTTGGGGTTTTAGGTTTCACACATGGAGTCTCTAGACTCATTGCATGTGTTCTTTTCGAAACACCGTTGATCCACATTAGCACACACACTCCAATGGATGTGGTGATGCAACTACTATCACACTAGTCCACCATTCCATGTGGCAATTGCATTCCAAGGGGTTTTTGGGCTTTTGGGTTTCACACATGGAGTCTCTAGAGTCATTGCTTGTGTTCTTTTCCAAAACACCTTGATCCACATTACCACACACACTCCAATGGATGTGGTGATGCAACTACTATCACACTGGTGCACCATTCCTTGTAGCAATTGCATTCCAATGTCTTCTTGGGCTTTTGGGTTTGGCAAATGGAGTCTCTAGAGTCATTTCATGTGTTATTTTCTAAACCACCTCGATCCATATTACCACACACACACTCCAATGGATGTGGTGACTCAACTACTATCACACTAGTGCACCATTCCATGTGGCAGTTATATTCCAAGGGGTTTTTGAGCTTTTGGGTTTCAGACATGTAGTATTTAGAGTCGTTGCATATGTTGTTTTCAAGCCACCCTTATCCGCGTTACCACACACACTCCAATGGATATGGTGATAAACCTACTATCACACTAGTGCACCATTCCATGTGGCAGTTGCATTCAAAGGGTTTTTTGGGATTTTAGGTTTGACACATGGAGTCTCTAAAGTCATTGGATGTGGTGATGCAACTACTATCACATGGAGTTCTTTTCCAAACCACTTTAATCCACATTACCGCACACACTCCAATGAATGTGTTGATGCAACAACTATCACAGTTATGCAACATTCCATGTGGCAGTTGCATTACAAGGTTTTTTTTGGCTTTTGGGTTTCACACATGGAGTCGCTAGACTCATTGCATGTTTTATTTTCCAAACCACCTTATCCACATTACCACACACACTTCAATGGATGTGGTGATGCAAATTCTATCACACTGGTGGACCATTCCATGTGGCAGTGGCATTCCAAGGGGTTTTTGGGCTTTTGGGTTTCATACATGGAGTCTCTAAAGACATTACATGTATTATTTCATAAACCACCTTAATCCACATTACCACACACACTCCAACGGATGTGGTGATGCAACTACTATCACACTGGTGTACCATTCCTTGTTGTAGTTGCATTCCAAGGGGTTTTGGGGATTTTTGGTTTCACACATGGAGTCCCTAGAGTCATTGCATGTGTTCTTTTAAAAACCACCTTGATCCACATTACCACACAAACTTCAATGGATGTGGTGACGCAATTACTATCACACTGGTGCACAATTCCATGTGGCAGTTGCATTCCAAGGTATTTTGGTCTTTTGGGCTTCACACATGGAGTCTCTAGAGTCATTGCATGTGTTCTTTTCCAAAACACCTTGATCCACATTACCAGACACACTCTAATGGATGTGGTGATGCAACTACTAATACGTTGGTGAACCATTCTATGTGGAAATTGTATTCCAATGTATTCTTGGGCTTTTGGGTTTGACACATGGAGTCTCTAGATTTATTGCATGTATTCTTTTCTAATCCAGGTTTATCCACATTGCCACACAAGCTCCAGTGGATGTGGTGATTCAACTACTACCACACGGATGCACCATTCCATGTGGTAGCTGCATTCCAATGGATTTTTGTGCTTTTGGGTTTCACATATGGAGTCTCTAGAGTCATTACATGTGTTTTTTTCAAAGCAACCTTGATCCACATTACCACACACACTCCAATGGATTTGGTGATAAAACAACTATCACACTTTTGCATTATTCCATGGGGTAGTTGCATTCCAAGGGGTTTTTGGTCTTTTGGGTTTCACAGAGTTACTAGATGTGTTGTTTTCCAAACAAGCTCGATCTACATTACCACACACACTCCAATGGATCTAGTGTTGCAACTTCTATCACACTAGTGCACTATTTCATGTGGCGGTTGCATTCCAATGTCTTTTGGGGCTTTTGGGTTTCACACATGTAGTCTCTAGAGTCATTGCATGTCTTCTTCTCAAAACCACCCCGATCTATATTACCATGCACACTCCACTAGATGTGGTGATGCAACTACTATCACACTGCTTGTGGCATTTGCATCCAAATGTCTTCTTGGGCTTTTGGGTTTGACACATGGAGTATCGAGAGTCATTGGATGTGTTATTGTCCAAACCAACTTGATCCACATTACTACACACACTCCAATGGATGTGGTGATTCACCTCTTATCACACTGGTGCACCATTCCATGTGGCAGTTGCAGTCCAAGGGGTTTTTGTGATTTTGGGTTTCACACATGGAGTCTGTAGAGTCATTGCAAGTGTTTTGTTCAAAGCCACCTTGATCCACGTTACCACACGGACTCCAATGGATGTGGTGATGCAACTACTATCATACTGGTGGATCATTCCATGCAGTTGTTGCATTCCAAGGGGTTTTTGGGGTTTTAGGTTTCACACATGGAGTCTCTAGACTCATTGCATGTGTTCTTTTCAAACACCGTTGATCCACATTACCACACACACTCCAATGGATGTGGTGATGCAACTACTATCACACTAGTCCACCATTCCATGTGGCGATTGCATTCCAAGGGGGTTTGGGATTTTGGGTTTCACACATGGAGTCTCTAGAGTCATTGCTTGTGTTCTTTTCCAAAACACCTTGATCCACATTACCACACACACTCCAATGGATGTGGTGATGCAACTACTATCACACTGGTGGACCATTCCTTGTGGCAATTGCATTCTAATGTCTTCTCGGGCTTTTGGGTTTGGCAAATGGAGTCTCTAGAATCATTTCATGTGTTATTTTCTAAACCACCTCGATCCATATTACCACACACACACTCCAATGGATGTGGTGATTCAACTACTAGCACACTAGTGCACCATTCCATGTGGCAGTTATATTCCAAGGAGTTTTTGAGCTTTTGGGTTTCAGACATGTAGTATTTAGAGTCGTTGCATATGTTGTTTTCAAGCCACCCTTATCCGCTTTACCACACACACTCCAATGGATGTGGTGATAAACCTACTATCACACTAGTGCACCATTCCATGTGGCAGTTGCATTCAAAGGGTTTTTTGGGATTTTAGGTTTGACACATGGAGTCTCTAAATTCATTGGATGTGGTGATGCAACTACTATCACATGGAGTTCTTTTCCAAATCACATTAATCCACATTACCGCACACACTCCAATGAATGTGGTGATGCAACAACTATCACAGTTATGCAACATTCCATGTGGCAGTTGCATTACAAGGTTTTTTTTGGCTTTTGGGTTTCACACATGGAGTCGCTAGAGTCATTGCATGTTTTATTTTCCAAACCACCTTGATCCACATTACCACACACACTTCAATGGATGTGATGATGCAACGGCTGTCACACTGGTGGAACATTCCCTCTGGCAGTGGCATTCCAAGGCGTTTTTGGGCTTCCGGGTTTCATACATGGATTCTCTAAAGTCATTGCATGTGTTATTTTATAAACCACCTTAATCCACATTACCACACACACTCCAATGGATGTGGTGATGCAACTACTATCACACTGGTGCACCATTCCTTGTGGCGGTTGCATCCCAATATCTTCTTAGGCTTTTGGGTTTGACACATGGAGTATCGAGAGTCAATGAATGTGTTATTTTCCAAAACACCTTGATCCACATTACTACACACACTCCAATGGATGTGATGATTCACCTACTATCAGACTGGTGCACCATTCCATGTGACAGTTGCAATCCAAGGGATTTTTGGGCTTTTGGGTTTCACACATGGAGTCTCTAGAGTCATTGCATGTGTTGTATTGAAAGCCACCTTGATCCACATTACCACACAGACACAAATGGATGTGGTGATGCAACTACTATAATACTGGTGCATCATTCCATGCGGTTGTTGCATTCCAAGGGGTTTTTGAGGCTTTAGGTTTCACACATGGAGTCTCTAGACTCATTGCATGTGTTCTTTTCCAAACAACGTTGATCCACATTACCACACATACTCCAATGGATGTGGTGATGCAACTACTATCACACTAGTGCACCAATCCATGTGGCAATTGCATTCCAAGGTGTTTTGGAGCTTTTGGGTTTCACACATGGAATCTCTAGAGTTATTGCTTGTGTTTTTTTTAAAAACACCTTGATCCACATTACGACACACACTCAAATGGATGTGGCGATGCAACTACTATCACACTGGTGCACCATTCCTTGTGGCAATTGCATTCCAATGTCTTCTTGGGCTTTTGGGTTTGGCAAATGGAGTCTCTAGAGTCATTTTATGTGTTATTTTCTAAACCACCTGGATCCATATTACCACACACACACACTCCAATGGACGTGGTGATTCAACTACTATCACACTGGTGCACCATTCCATGTGGCAGTTATATTCCAAGGGGTTTTTGAACATTTGGGTTTCACACATGTAGTATTTAGAGTCATTGCATGTGTTGTTTTCAAGCCACCCTTATCCGCGTTACCACACACACTCCAATGGATGTGGTGATAAACCTACTAGCACACTTGTGCACCATTCCATGTGGTAGTTGCATTCAAATGGTTTTTGGGGATTTTAGGTTTGACACATGGAGTCTCTAAAGTCATTGGATGTAGTGTTGCAACTACTATCACATGGAGTCGTTTTCCAAACCACTTTAATCCACATTACCGCACACACTCTAATGAATGTGGTGATGCAACAACTATCACAGTTATGCAACATTCCATGTGGCAGTTGCATTCCAAGGGATTTTTTGGCTTTTCGGTTTCACGCATGGAGTCGCTAGAGTCATTGCATGTTTTATTTTCCAAACCACCTTGATCCACATTACCACACACACTTCAATGGATGTGGTGATGCAACTGCTATCACATTGGTGGACCATTCCACGTGGCAGTGGCATTCCAAGGGGTTTTTGGGCTTTTGGGTTTCACACATGGAGTCTCTGAAGTCAATGCATGTGTTATTTTATAAACCACCTTAATCCACATTACCACACACACTCCAATGGATGTGGTGATGCAACAACTATCACACTGGTGCACCATTCCTTGAAGTAGTTGCATTCCAAGGGGGTTTTGGGATTTTTGGTTTCACACATGGAGTCTCTAGTGTCATTGCATGTGTTCTTTTACAAACCACCTTGATCCACATTACCACACCAACTCCAATGGATGTGGTGATGCAACTACTATCACACTGGTGCACAATTCCATGTGGCAGTTGCATTCCAAGGGGTTTTTGGGCTTTTGGGTTTCACAGAGTTACTAGATGTGTTCGTTTCCATACCACCTCGATCGGCATTACCACACACACTCCAATGGATCTAGTGTTGCAACTTCTATCACACCGGTGCACTATTTCATGTGGAAGTTGCATTCCAATGTCTTTTGGGGCTTTTGGGTTTCACACATGTAGTCTCTAGAGTCATTGCATGTCTTCTTCTCAAAACCACCTTGATCTATATTACCACGCACACTCCACTAGATGTGGTGATGCAACTACTATCACACGGATGCACGATTCCTTGTGGTAGTTGCATCCCAATGTCTTCTTGGGCTTTTGGGTTTGACACATGGAGTATCGAGAGTCATTGGATGTGTTATTTTCCAAAACACCTTGATCAACATTACTACACACACTCCAATGGATGTGATTATTCACCTACTATCAGACTGGTGCACCATTCCATGTGGCAGTTGCAATCCAAAGGAGTTTTGGGCTTTTGGGTTTCACACATGGAGTCTCTAGAGTCATTGCATGTATTGTGTTCAAAGCCACCTTGATCCACGTTACCACACAGACTCCAATGGATGTGGTGATGCAACTACTATCATACTGGTGCATCATTCCATGCGGTTGTTCCATTCCAAGGGGTTTTTGGAGTTTTAGGTTTCACACATGGACTCTCTAGACTCATTGCATGTGTTCTTTTCCAAACAACGTTGATCCACATTACCACACACACTCCAATGGATGTGGTGATGCAACTACTATCACACTAGTGCACCATTCCATGTGGCAATCGCATTCCTAGGGGTTTTGGGGCTTTTGGGTTTCACACATGGAGTCGCTAGAGTCATTGCTTGTGTTCTTTTCAAAAACACCTTGATCCACATTACCACACATACTCCAATGGATGTGGCGATGCAACTACTATCACATTGGTGCACCATTCCTTGTGGCAATTTCATTCCAATGTCTTCTTGGGCTTTTGGGTTTGGCAAATGGAGTCTCTAGAGTCATTTGATGTGTTATTTTCTAAACCACCTCGATCCATATTACCACACACACACTCCAATGGATGTGGTGATTCAACTACTATCACACTTGTGCACCATTCAATGTGGCAGTTATATTCCAAGGGGTTTTTGAGCTTTTGGGTTTCAGACATGTAGTATTCAGAGTCGTTGCATATGTTGTTTTCAAGCCACCCTTATCCGCGTTACCACACACACTCCAATGGATGTGGTGATAAACCTAATTTCACATTGGTGCACCATTCCATGTGGTAGTTGCATTCAAATGGTTTTTTGGGATTTTAGGTTTGACACATGGAGTCTCTAAAGTCATTGGATGTGGTGTTGCAACTACTATCACATGGAGTTCTTTTCCAAACCACTTTAATCCACATTACCGCACACACTCGAATGAATGTGGTGATGCAACAACTATCACAGTTATGCAACATTCCATGTGGCAGTTGCATTCCAAGGGATTTTTTGGCTTTTCGGTTTCACGCATGGAGTCGCTAGAGTCATTGCATGTTTTATTTTCCAAACCACCTTGATCCACATTACCACACACACTTCAATGGATGTGGTGATGCAACTGCTATCACATTGGTGGACAATTCCACGTGGCAGTGGCATTCCAAGGGGTTTTTGGGCTTTTGGGTTTCACACATGGAGTCTCTGAAGTCAATGCATGTGTTATTTTATAAACCACCTTAATCCACATTACCACACACACTCCAATGGATGTGGTGATGCAACTACTATCACACTGGTGCACCATTCCTTGATGTAGTTGCATTCCAAGGGGGTTTTGGGATTTTTGGTTTCACACATGGAGTCTCTAGTGTCATTGCATGTGTTCTTTTACAAACCACCTTGATCCACATTACCACACCAACTCCAATGGATGTGGTGATGCAACTACTATCACACTGGTGCACAATTCCATGTGGCAGTTGCATTCCAAGGGGTTTTTGGGCTTTTGGGTTTCACAGAGTTACTAGATGTGTTCGTTTCCATACCACCTCGATCTGCATTACCACACACACTCCAATGGATCTAGTGTTGCAACTTCTATCACACCGGTGCACTATTTCATGTGGAAGTTGCATTCCAATGTCTTTTGGGGCTTTTGGGTTTCACACATGTAGTATCTAGAGTCATTGCATGTCTTCTTCTCAAAACCACCTTGATCTATATTACCACGCACACTCCACTAGATGTGGTGATACAACTACTATCACACGGATGCACGATTCCTTGTGGTAGTTGCATCCCAATGTCTTCTTGGGCTTTTGGGTTTGACACATGGAGTATCGAGAGTCATTGGATGTGTTATTTTCCAAAACACCTTGATCAACATTACTACACACACTCCAATGGATGTGATTATTCACCTACTATCAGACTGGTGCACCATTCCATGTGGCAGTTGCAATCCAAAGGAGTTTTGGGCTTTTGGGTTTCACACATGGAGTCTCTAGAGTCATTGCATGTATTGTGTTCAAAGCCACCTTGATCCACGTTACCACACAGACTCCAATGGATGTGGTGATGCAACTACTATCATACTGGTGCATCATTCCATGCGGTTGTTGCATTCCAAGGGGATTTTGGAGTTTTAGGTTTCACAAATGGACTCTCTAGACTCATTGCATGTGTTCTTTTCCAAACAACGTTGATCCACATTACCACACACACTCCAATGGATGTGGTGATGCAACTACTATCACACTAGTGCACCATTCCATGTGGCAATCGCATTCCTAGGGGTTTTGGGGCTTTTAGGTTTCACACATGGAGTCACTAGAGTCATTGCTTGTGTTCTTTTCAAAAACACCTTGATCCACATTACCACACATACTCCAATGGATGTGGCGATGCAACTACTATCACATTGGTGCACCATTCCTTGTGGCAATTTCATTCCATTGTCTTCTTGGGCTTTTGGGTTTGGCAAATGGGGTCTCTAGAGTCATTTGATGTGTTATTTTCTAAACCACCTCGATCCATATTACCACACACACACTCCAATGGATGTGGTGATTCAACTACTATCACACTTGTGCACCATTCAATGTGGCAGTTATATTCCAAGGGGTTTTTGAGCTTTTGGGTTTCAGACATGTAGTATTCAGAGTCGTTGCATATGTTGTTTTCAAGCAACCCTTATCCGCGTTACCACACACACTCCAATGGATGTGGTGATAAACCTAATTTCACATTGGTGCACCATTCCATGTGGTAGTTGCATTCAAATGGTTTTTTGGGATTTTAGGTTCGACACATGGAGTCTCTAAAGTCATTGGATGTGGTGTTGCAACTACTATCACATGGAGTTCTTTTCCAAACCACTTTAATCCACATTACCGCACACACTCGAATGAATGTGGTGATGCAACAACTATCACAGTTATGCAACATTCCATGTGGCAGTTGCATTCCAAGGGATTTTTTGGCTTTTCGGTTTCACGCATGGAGTCGCTAGAGTCATTGCATGTTTTATTTTCCAAACCACCTTGATCCACATTACCACACACACTTCAATGGATGTGGTGATGCAACTGCTATCACATTGGTGGACCATTCCACGTGGCAGTGGCATTCCAAGGGGTTTTTGGGCTTTTGGGTTTCACACATGGAGTCTCTGAAGTCAATGCATGTGTTATTTTATAAACCACCTTAATCCACATTACCAGACACACTCCAATGGATGTGGTGATGCAACTACTATCACACTGGTGCACCATTCCTTGAAGTAGTTGCATTCCAAGGGGGTTTTGGGATTTTTGGTTTCACACATGGAGTCTCTAGTGTCATTGCATGTGTTATTTTACAAACCACCTTGATCCACATTACCACACCAACTCCAATGGATGTGGTGATGCAACTACTATCACACTGGTGCACAATTCCATGTGGCAGTTGCATTCCAAGGGGTTTTTGGGCTTTTGGGTTTCACAGAGTTACTAGATGTGTTCGTTTCCATACCACCTCGATCTGCATTACCACACACACTCCAATGGATCTAGTGTTGCAACTTCTATCACACCGGTGCACTATTTCATGTGGAAGTTGCATTCCAATGTCTTTTGGGGCTTTTGGGTTTCACACATGTAGTATCTAGAGTCATTGCATGTCTTCTTCTCAAAACCACCTTGATCTATATTACCACGCACACTCCACTAGATGTGGTGATACAACTACTATCACACGGATGCACGATTCCTTGTGGTAGTTGCATCCCAATGTCTTCTTGGGCTTTTGGGTTTGACACATGGAGTATCGAGAGTCATTGGATGTGTTATTTTCCAAAACACCTTGATCAATAGTACTACACACACTCCAATGGATGTGATTATTCACCTACTATCAGACTGGTGCACCATTCCATGTGGCAGTTGCAATCCAAAGGAGTTTTGGGCTTTTGGGTTTCACACATGGAGTCTCTAGAGTCATTGCATGTATTGTGTTCAAAGCCACCTTGATCCACGTTACCACACAGACTCCAATGGATGTGGTGATGCAACTACTATCATACTGGTGCATCATTCCATGCGGTTGTTGCATTCCAAGGGGATTTTGGAGTTTTAGGTTTCACAAATGGACTCTCTAGACTCATTGCATGTGTTCTTTTCCAAACAACGTTGATCCACATTACCACACACACTCCAATGGATGTGGTGATGCAACTACTATCACACTAGTGCACCATTCCATGTGGCAATCGCATTCCTAGGGGTTTTGGGGCTTTTAGGTTTCACACATGGAGTCACTAGAGTCATTGCTTGTGTTCTTTTCAAAAACACCTTGATCCACATTACCACACATACTCCAATGGATGTGGCGATGCAACTACTATCACATTGGTGCACCATTCCTTGTGGCAATTTCATTCCAATGTCTTCTTGGGCTTTTGGGTTTGGCAAATGGGGTCTCTAGAGTCATTTGATGTGTTATTTTCTAAACCACCTCGATCCATATTACCACACACACACTCCAATGGATGTGGTGATTCAACTACTATCACACTTGTGCACCATTCAATGTGGCAGTTATATTCCAAGGGGTTTTTGAGCTTTTGGGTTTCAGACATGTAGTATTCAGAGTCGTTGCATATGTTGTTTTCAAGCCACCCTTATCCGCGTTACCACACACACTCCAATGGATGTGGTGATAAACCTAATTTCACATTGGTGCACCATTCCATGTGGTAGTTGCATTCAAATGGTTTTTTGGGATTTTAGGTTTGACACATGGAGTCTCTAAAGTCATTGGATGTGGTGTTGCAACTACTATCACATGGAGTTCTTTTCCAAACCACTTTAATCCACATTACCGCACACACTCGAATGAATGTGGTGATGCAACAACTATCACAGTTATGCAACATTCCATGTGGCAGTTGCATTCCAAGGGATTTTTTGGCTTTTCGGTTTCACGCATGGAGTCGCTAGAGTCATTGCATGTTTTATTTTCCAAACCACCTTGATCCACATTACCACACACACTTCAATGGATGTGGTGATGCAACTGCTATCACATTGGTGGACCATTCCACGTGGCAGTGGCATTCCAAGGGGTTTTTGGGCTTTTGGGTTTCACACATGGAGTCTCTGAAGTCAATGCATGTGTTATTTTATAAACCACCTTAATCCACATTACCAGACACACTCCAATGGATGTGGTGATGCAACTACTATCACACTGGTGCACCATTCCTTGAAGTAGTTGCATTCCAAGGGGGTTTTGGGATTTTTGGTTTCACACATGGAGTCTCTAGTGTCATTGCATGTGTTATTTTACAAACCACCTTGATCCACATTACCACACCAACTCCAATGGATGTGGTGATGCAACTACTATCACACTGGTGCACAATTCCATGTGGCAGTTGCATTCCAAGGGGTTTTTGGGCTTTTGGGTTTCACACATGGAGTCTCTAGAGTCATTTCATGTGTTATTTTCCAAAACACCTTGATCCACATTACCACACACACTCTAATGGATGTGGTGATGCAACTACTAATACACCGGTGAACCATTCCGTGTGGCTATTGTATTCCAATGTCTTCTTGGGCTTTTGGGTTTGACACATGGAGTCTCTAGATTCATTGCATGTCTTCTTTTCTAATCCAGGTTTATCCACATTGCCACACATACTCCAATGGATGTGGTGATTCAACTACTATCACACGGGTGCACCATTCCATGTGGCAGCTGCATTCCAAGGGATTTTTGTGCTTTTGGGTTTCACATATGGAGTCTCTAGAGTCATTATGTGTGTTGTTTTCAAAGCAACCTTGTTCCACATTACCACACACACTCCAATGGATGTGGTGATGCAACAACTATCACACTGGTGCACCATTCCACGTGGCAGTTGCATTCCAGGGGGTTTTTGGGCTTTTGGGTTCCACAGAGTTACTAGATGTGTTATTTTCCAAACCACCTCGATCTGCATTACCACACACACTCCAATGGATCTAGTTATGCAACTTCTATCACACTGGTGCACTATTTCATGTGGCAGTTGCATTCCAATGTCTTTTGGGGGTTTTGGGTTTCACACATGTAGTCTTTAGAGTCATTGCATGTCTTCTTCTCAAAACCACCTCGATCTACATTACCACGCACACTCCACTAGATGTGGTGATGCAACTACTATCACACTGATGCACCATTCCTTATGGTAGTTGCATCCCAATGTCTTCTTGGGCTTTTGGGTTTGACACATGGAGTATCGAGAGTCATTAGATGTGTTATTTTCCAAAAAACCTTGATCCACATTACTACACACACTCCAATGGATGTGATAATTCACCTACTATCACACTGGTGCACCATTCCATGTGGCAATTGCAATCCAAGGGATTTTTGGGATTTTGGGTTTCACACATGGAGTCTCTAGAGTCATTGAATGTGTTGTGTTCAAAGACACCTTGATCCACGTTACCACACCGACTCCAATGGATGTGGTGATGCAACTACTATCACACTGGTGCATCATTCCATGCGGCTGTTGCATTCCAAGGGGTTTTGGGGGTTTTAGGTTTCACACATGGAGTCTCTAGAGTCATTGCATCTATTGTTTTCAATGCCACCTTGATAAACATTACCGCATACACTCTAATGTATGTGGTGATGCAACTACTTCCAATACGGGTCCACAAAGAGATAAACAAAACTTTTCCCCTTACGCGGTACTTCCAAGATCCATCTCAGGTGATAGGCCACGAGATTTACCACTAGATGCACAGGTGTGGATTGTTGATGAAGCACGTCAGTTGATGCTGTGCCAAAAAATCCCCGTACAGTACGTCCAGATCCCCACGGACCTCCTTGTCTCCAGCGCCGCACGTGCAACGCCTCTACTGATATCCACACGTACAGGAAGGAGCTCCGGGCAGAGGACTGCTAGATCCTGTCTAGCCCGATGGGAGTGGAGAAAGTGACAACTGGGTCAGGGATAATCCCTTGTCACTCCACTTATATACACTCCTAGCTAGGCTTAATGCTTGAGGCCCATCTAGGTCATACCACAATCTCCACATGGATCTAATCCACATGGGCTCCTTACCCTTAAGTGTGTGACCCTGTAGGTTTACGTACACCAGGACAGGACACAAGTCACCACTCCCAGTCGATAGTTGGTAGTGGCCTCTAGCAAGACGTGCCAACTCCCAAGCGCCATAAAGTCATAAGGCAAACCTTTCTCAGTGTGAGTTTCGTCCAAGTCCCTTTGCCTCACGATATATCTTGTCAAGCTATAGGTGAGTTGTTGCCATCCCTTATTAGCTCAACTCTCTCTTCTCGTTCCGTGATATACGATTCATTGGACTAACACTTAGTCCGACTCCTTGGTTAACACTTAACCAAGTCACACATGGCCATGCTTCCGAATCATATCACATGAGAGGTCCCAGAGAATATCTCTCCATTACGCAGGGGCAAATCCCATCTTAGTAATCCACATCACGCAGCTTGCTTCACGACCAGCCCGAACTCTACCTTTATAACTGCCCATTTACAGAATAGTGTTTGATAGAACCTAAGCCGGCGATCCACAACTCGAATCATGCGATCACCTCAGGTCTAAGGATTCCATTGCTTGAGAATACAAATGACAACATGCTCGTTGCATCTCAACTGTGGGTCAGTCCGACTCGCTAACCTCTTTAGTACAATACTTGCAAGTCGGAATAGCATCTCCATGCCCATGACAAGTGGAACCGAGTCATCAGACGACTCTCACATTAGTCTAAGTTGTGTGTCCAGCACAACCTCAGCGACCAAGGACAATAAGTCTGAACAACATGAATATATAGTTCCACAATCGAATCACTTATTCAATGATACATATTAGTGGTTCATACATGGACAATAAATTTATGAATTGGTAATAACATCATACATGATTGCCTATAGAGAATATTCCCAACCGTAGTTACATTACAAGGGGTTTTTGGGATTTTTGGTTTTGCACATGGAGTCTCTAGTGTCATTGCATGTTTCCTTTCCAAACCACCTTGATCCATATTACCACACACACTCTAATGGATGTGGTGATGCAACTACTATTACACTGGTGCACCATTCCATGTGGCAGTGGCATTCCAAGAGGTTTTTGGGCTTTTCAGTTTCACACATGGAGTCTCTAGAGTCATTGGATGTGTTCTTTTACAAACCACCTCGATCCACATTAACACACACACCCCAATGGATTCTAGTGATGCAACTACTATCACACCGGTGAACCATTTCATGTCCAAGTTGCATTCCAATGACTTTTTGGGATTTTGGATTTCACACATGGAGTCTCTAGACTCATTTCATGTTTTCCTTTACAAACCACCATGATCCACATTACCACACACACTCCAATAGATGTGGTGATGCTACTACTATCACATTGGTACTTCATTCCATGTGGAAGTTGCATTCCAAGGGGTATTTGGGCTTTTGGGTTCCACACATGAAGTCTCTAGAGTCATTGCATGTGTTCTTTTCAAAACAACCATGATCTACATTACTGCATACACTCAAATGGATGTGGTGATGCAACTACTATCACACTTATGCAACATTCCATGTGGCAGTTGCATTCCAAGGGGGCTTTGGGCTTTTGGGTTTCACACATGGAGTCTCTAGAGTCATTGGATGGGTTATTTTCCAAACCACCTCAATCCACATTACCACACACACACCAACGGATCTAGTGATGCAACTACTATAACACCTGTAGACCATTTCATGTGGCAGTTGCATTCCAATGAGTTTTTTGGCTTTTCAGTTTCACAGATGGATTCTCTAGAGTGATTGCCTGTTTTCCTTTTCAAACCACCTTGATCCACATTACCACACAAACTCAATGGATGTGGTGATGCAACTACTACAACACAAGTGCACCATTCCAGGTGGAAGTGGCATTCCAAGGGGTTTTGGGGATTTTTGTTTGACACATGGAGTCTCTAGATTCATTGCATATGTTATTTTCCAAACCACCATGATCCAAATTACCACACACATACCAATGAGTGTCGTGATACAACTACTATCACACCGATGCACCATTCCATGTGGTAGTTGCATTGCTATGTCTTTTTGGGCTTTTGGGTTACACACATGGAGTCTATAGAGTCATTCACGTGTTCTTTTCAAAGCCACCTTGATCCATATTACGACACACACTCCAACAGATGTGGTGATGCAACTACTATAACACTGGCACACCATTCCTTGTGGAAGTTGCATTCCAATGCATTCTTTTGATTTTGGTTTTGACACATGGAGTCTCTAGAGTCATTGCATGCGTTCTTTTCCAAATCACCCCGATCCACATTACTACACAAACTCCAATGGGTGTGGTGATTCAACTACTATCATAGTAGTGCACTATTCCATCTGGTAGTTGCATTCCAAAGTCTTCTTGGCTTTTGAGTTTGACACATGGAGTCTCTAGAGTCATTGCATATGTTCTTTTCCAAACCACATTGATCCACATTACTACAAAAACACCAATGGATGTGGTGATTCAACTACTATCACACTAGTGCACCATTCCAATGGGTTTTTGGGCTTTTGGGTTACACACATGGAGTCTCTAGAGTCATTGCATGTGTTTGTTTCAAAGCCACCTTGATAAACATTAATGCACACACTCCAATGGATGAGGTGATGCAACTACCATCACATTGCTGCACCATTCCATTTCGCAGTTGCCTTACAAGATTTTTTTGGGATTTTGGGTTTCACATATGGAGTCTCTACAATCATTGCATGTGTTCTTCTAAAAACCACCTTGATCGAAATTACCACACACACTCTAATGGATGTGGTGACGCAACTACTATCACACGGGTGCACCATTGAATGTGTAAGTTGCATTCCAAGAGTTTTTTGGGCTTTTGGGTTTCACACATGGAGTCTCTTTAGTCATTTCATGTATTATTTTCAACCACTTTGATCCACATTACCACACCAACTCTAATGTATGTAGTGATGCAACTACTATCATAGTGGTGTACCATACCTTGTGGCAGTTGCATTCCAATGTCTTCTTGGGATTTTTGGTTTGACACATGGAGTATCTAGAGTCATTTCATGTGTTGTTTCAAAGCCACCTTGATCCACATTACCTCACACACCCCAATGGATGTGTCAATGCAATTAGTATCACACTTGTGCAGCATTCCATGTGGCAGTTGCATTCTAAGGGGTTTTGGGGCTTTTTGGTTTCACACATGGAGACTCTAGAGTCATTCGATGTGTTGTTCTCCAAACCACCTCGATCCACATTACCACACACACTCCAACGGATCTAGTGATGCAACTACTATCACACCGGTGGACCATTTCATGTGGCAGTTGCATTCCAATGTCTTTTTGTGTTTTTGGGTTTCACACATGGAGTCTCTATAGTCATTTCGTGTTTTCCTTTCCAAACCACCTTAATTCACATTACCACACAAACTCCAATGGGTGTGGTGATGTAACTACAATCACACTGGTGCACCATTCAGTGTGACAGTGGCATTCCAAGGGGTTTTGGGCTTTTGGGTTTCACACATGGAGTCTCTAGAGTCAATTTCATGTGTTATTTTTCAAAACCACATTGATCCACATTACCATACAATGGATGTGGTGATGCCAGTACTATCACACTGGTGCACCATTCCATTTGCAGTTGCATTCCAAAGACTTCTTGGGTTTTTTGGTTTGACACATGGAGTCTCTAGAGTCATTGCATGTGTTATTTTCCAAACCACCTTGATCCACATTACCGTACACACACCAATGAATGCAGTGACGCAACTACTATCACACTGGTGCATTCCTATGTCTTCTGGAGCTTATGGGTTACACACATGGATTCTCTAGAGTCATTTCATGTGTTCTTTTCAAAGCCACCTTGATCCACATTACCACACACACTTCAAAGGACGTGGTGATGCAACTACTATCACACTGGTGCACCATTCCTTGTGGAAGTTGATTTCCAATGTATTGTTTCTCTTATGGGTTTGACACATGGAGTGTCTGGAGCCATTGCATTTATTCTTTTCCAAACCACCTTGATCCACATTACTACACAGACTCCAATGGGTGTAGTGATTCAACTATTATCACACTAGTGAACCATTCCATCTGGCAGTTGCATTCCAAGGAGCTTTTGGGCATGTGTTCTTTTCAAAACCACCTTGATCTACGTTACCAGACACACTCCAATGGATGTGGTGATGCAAGTATAATCACACTGGTGAACTATTCCTTGTGGAAGTTGCATTCCAATGTCTTCTTGGCTTTTGGGTTTGACACATGGAGTCTCTAGAGTCATTCCATATGTTCTTTTCCAAACCACATTAATCCACATTACTAAAAAAGTCCAATGGATGTGGTGATTAAACTACTATCAAACTGGTTCTCCATTCCATGTGGTAGTTGCATTCCAAGGTTTTTTGGGCTTTTGGGTTTCACACATGGAGTCTCTATAGTCATTGCATGTATTATTTTCAAAGTCACCTTGATCCACATTACCACATAGACTCCAATGGATGTGGTGATGCATCTACTATCACGCTGGTGCACCATTCCGTGTGGCAATTGCATTCCAATATCTTCTTGGGTTTTTTTGGTTTCACATGGAGTTTCTGGAGTCATTACATGTGTTGTTTTCAAACGCACATTGCTCCATGTTTCCACACACATTCCAACGGATGTGGTGATGCAACTACTATCACACTTGCTCAAAGCTCCCCTTGGGGCATGGAATATATGGATGGATATGCCAAGTGATGTATATTACCAAGGTACAAGAATTTGAGCTTGATCAGGCTTGAGTTCTCCAAGAACTGATTTCAAACTTTGAATAAAATAAGGTTGCCAAAAGAGATTATTAAGTAGCCTTCAAAACCTTGTGGGTTTTTGAAGCACAAGGATCTATTTGCGACAAGTTAACTTGGTATTGCTAGACCTTTATCAGTAGAACACATTCATGCAAGGAGTTGGTCAAAAGAAGGTAGGATAAAGGTGTGAGCTTCTGACAAAGTAGGCTAGTTGAGAAGATTTGCAGAAAAAGTTATTTTCTTGACTGCAAAACCATCAACAAGTGGTCTAAAAGATGATCTATCCAAGGGAAAGAGTGGGCCTTGGTAGTCCTTAGGATGGTTTACAAGATGGTTCAAGTGCATTACCAAAATTGCACAAGGGTTTAGAAATAGAGGCATTCAAATAAGTGATGTTGAAACAGCTTTTAGACTTAGTCAAATTTAGCAGATTTAGGGTTTTTTGACTAGGATATGAGTGGGAATGTTTTTTATGGATTTTCAAGGTATCAAAGCATCATCAAGTGGATGATGTTGAAGTGTAGATTGAGTAGAATATATCCATGCTTGATATTGGTCTTCGGTGACTTGGAAACTTCTAGAATGGATCACTAAAGATTTGATCTAGTTAAAGGTTTTAGATGATCACCTAGTGGCTAGAGATCATATCCATCTTGGTTAACTTGCTTAGGGGTACCACTCTTGGATTATATAGATGCTAGGTGATGATATCCTAGGGTAGCTCACACTAATTCCTAAGCAAACAAGTCAGACAATAGATCAAGGCAATTCATCAGACAGCAGATCAAGGCAATTCATCTTAACAAGCAACTCAAGCTATTACTAGGGTTACCATCAAGCCTAGCTTGAGGTAAGGATGGGTAGTTTGAATTGTTGGAGTTTGAATAAGGTAATATTCCTTGGTATCATTACCAAGAGTAGGATTCAATGCTTTATAAAAGGTTTTGGAGAACCTAGAGGTAAGAGTAGTTGAAGGTTTTGTCTTGGAAACATAAGGAGATGATATCTTATAGATATCCATAATTTTGGCAATAGAAGCTACCAAAATAGTTAGGGTTGCAAAGGCATCTTGGCTCATGTTTTTTAATGCCAGAACATTTGAGAATATGAAAAATGAGCCAAGACGGTTTTGTTAAATAGCTTTTGTCAACTGATGGTGAGGTAAGGAGTATATCACATGGTATACACTCAGATGCACAAGCACAACAAATAACAAGCAAACACTGCATCATTGAACAAGAAAAACTTTTTGTTCCCCCTGATTTTTGCATTTTGGACTACTAATCAGGGTTGCTGAAATTGGGATGTTACAGACCTTCCCCCCTTAAAAGAATCTCGTCCCGAGATTCGGGATGGTAAGGTTAGGGGATTTTATGTTGGAGTTAGTGCCATGTGCTTCTCGCATACTAACTTGTCGGGTTTGTCCTTGAGCAGGGTCATTGCAACGGTGAGGTTGAACTTCAATCATCTTGGATGCACGAGTGTTGAGCATGCTTCAATCGGGATTGTGAGGAGTGATCTTCCTTCTGTAAGGATTTACGACATCTCTCTTAAGGGATTATTGTATCCTAGTTTACGTCCTTGGGTCTAACTGCTGAGGTTTCTTCTAGAAGAGGGTTATTCTATTTTGTGGGAAAGACGTAGTCTTTCCCCCTTAGGGTTAAACTAGGGTGGCTCAAAGTTAACGCAGTCCTTCCTTCTTGGAGTCATCGGATGATTTTAGGTCGATATCGCAATGTTCTGTCCGGAGTTGAAACCTTCCGATGACGTCCGCAAACTAGGTTTTATGAGGCTTATATATTACTTTTATTCGTACTTAGCCTATCGCGGTAGTTGAATTAGTGGATCATCCAAACTGTTTAGAACTAATGGGGTTAGCGAATATTTGGTCCCTTAGGCTATTCTTCAGTTGAGGTAGCCGAGGGGCTTCGTAAATCTTCAGTGATTTCCTCATTGGATGACTCGGGAATTGATGTTTGGCGGAAGACGTCAGATCTGGTACTTTTTCTGGAGTATCTTTTGGTAGACAGTCTTCGGGATTTGAGTTGGAAAGATGCGGTCTTTCCACCTTGGGGATTCACTGATATCTTTCGAGAGTGGTGCAGATCTTCCATCTTGAAGTGCTGGCATGATGGTAAAGATGGCTATATTTCTATGGGTCTTGAGTTGAGGTCTTCGTGTGATGTCCTAATGCTCAAACCTGGTCGGGACGGTTTCCTACCGAAGCTTAATGGAATTAGCTCTAGGCAGGTTAGCAGCTAACGATGCTTCTTGCTAGCATCCATCTTCGGGGGAGTTGTCTTCACGCATCCGGGCCTTTAGGATTTAGAGGTATTCTAGCTTCTAGGGAGGAACTTCCCGTTGATTTGGGTGGGGTCGACTAAAATAGTTAGTCTCCTGATGTGGTCGGAACGTCTAATATACCGAAGGTTAGTAGAGTCAGGTCTTCACTTCTTGTCTTTGTTAGTGTGTCTGGTGGCTTCTTGTGGATGATGCAGATGCTTCGGTGGTAGACTTCCAGCTTCAACTAGGTTCTTGCCATAATAGACTGATGAATAATGGAGTGTTGCGCTATCGACGAGTCTTGGGAGGTGAGTTGGACGAGGTAAGCCATCCTGCTAAGGATGAGTCTTCAAGGTTTTTCTAACTTCTCGATGTCGAAATCCTAGTTCTTGTTACCGACCACAAACAGGGGTGCCGGAGGTACTAGGTGGGTATCGATCCTTGGGTCACATTTGACTAGGGTCAAAACGAGCCAGAACACACATACAAG
Source organism: Avena eriantha (assembly GCA_910589775.1). Taxonomy (NCBI): domain Eukaryota; kingdom Viridiplantae; phylum Streptophyta; class Magnoliopsida; order Poales; family Poaceae; genus Avena; species Avena eriantha. The sequence continues at coordinate 403,357,925 of OU342742.1, forward strand.
GTGAACAGAGCGAGGGGGTCGCACTGTCTTTTGCAAACAACGCACAATCAAGCAACACATTATGCACTTAGGCAAGCAAACACGATCAATGTTAGGGACCAAGGAGTTAACTACTCGCGATATAGGGGAATCCTATCTTAGGACTATTCATCCTAGATATCACGGTATTATGGTCTGGGTCACTATCTTTCGATGGAAACCCTTGCCGTATCTTTGGACACTTATTGATAGTGTAGCACTTGATCTCTTCGTATTATGAAGATTCCGCTGGTAGGGCGATATTGTAGTCTCCTGGTGTTTGCTGGTAGTTGCTTCTCTTCATCTCATTATCATCGTCTTCTCCTAGTTCTAGGTCCTATTTGTTTGAAATATGTAGCTTTGAAATTTGGACAAGAGTTAGAGGAAACCATTTTCTAAATCATTTTTAAGTTAGGGGGAGATAAGGAGTAGAATCTTTTGAGAAGCTTTTCAGGAAATTATTTTTCAAAAGCCGATGTTTTCCAAAAATAGTTTTTATGTCTAACGACCATGCTAACTAAGGTTCTCCTGAAGTCAGGATGGCTTTGATACCAAGTCTATGGGGCCCCCGATTTAATCCTCCGACAATCTTTGTTATGCATACACCGTGATCCCATGATCACTTAGTCCTGGCACATAACCGACAAGTATCAAAGCAAACATCCATTATTTAAGTGGATACATGTCATACCTTACATGCCATTATGTCTACACCAATAATCATCAGCGGAACTTCATCAAGTGTAGAGCCTGAGCCATGCCTTAACATGCAACTGACTGGGAGAAGTCCTAGCTCGCATAGCCGTCAACTTCATCCTCTTCTTGATATCTGACCAAGTTAATAGCCCGGGACAATGCCAGTGAGTACTTTGAATGTACTCACAAACCACCTTAACAAAATAGTAATAACAAGAGGATATGCAATATGGCTATGTACGAGGGCTCCAATAGAGGTTATTTTCTCACATAGTTTCTCTTGTAGATATAACATCTACATATCTTTGTTGAAAACTTTTGAAAAACATTTTGGAAACCTTTTTGAAAGTTTTGGAAAACACTAGTATTGGGTCACCCAATTGTTCCTCCTTCTGGTCATCCCATGACCAAACTCCTTTCCTTCCTTTCCGACCATCCCATGGTCAAAGCATGTATCCTTTCCGACCATCCCATGGTCAAAACATTTCCAAAGCCATTGCTTTTCTGAAATCCTTTTTGAAAACAAAACCAGCACCAGTCTACACCAACATTCCCAACCGTCCATGACCGAGGACACGGCTATTCGAATAGATTTACACTCTATAGAGGTTGTACACTTTACCCACAAGATCCGATACATCCGCCGCGAACAGTCGCGGATCGTCATACGATAGTATGCGGGTTTCAGATAATCGAACGAGACCTTAAGAGAAATCCACTCTAACACAAGCGCCTACCCTATGAGTGTTGTTCCCCTCAAAACCAGGACATCGGGTACCGAGGACCAACCGGAGCGCATTTTACACTACACAAAGTGGGTGCTTTCAATGAGGGGCTCATAGTAACGACTGGCTACCCGCCGATAGTTCGTTCCTTCTCCAGGTCGATGTCCCACATGGACCTTTACAAGAGAAGGCCCAGTCTCCGCGGATCACTATCCCCTGTAGTAGTTGTGAGGCACTGGCATCAGAATGGATAAACTTTGGGTCAAGCCCCTAACCATATACGGGTAGTGTGGTTGCACGGGTTAATTGTTCTGGCAAAACTGCAAAGAACCGGGTGCATTTTTGTAAACCTTTTTCCTCCATCTTTCTTTCAGCATTTTGTCAAGCAAAACCCTTTTTCCTTTCTCAGACTTCTCTTGGTAGGTGAAACCTCACCAAGGTTTTACCATAGAACATTTTGTAAATGTTTTTGGGTCTTCCCATCATGTAGCTTTGCTTTGGCTATATCAGGGTCTCCAAGGGGATATGGATTATTATACCATCTAAGATACTAGGGACGAGTAGGTGTCCTCAAGGGAGGTGTACTTGGTAGTACAAATGTGTAATGGTTTGGAGGAGCCAAGCCACTACCAGATATAGCTAAACATATAATAAAAGAATGCAGTTTCATAGATAGTAAGCAAAATATGCATAAGTAAAATAGTAGGACAAGTCTGATGAGTAAGAAGGTGGCTTTCCTGTGGATCAGCTATATGGCATATATGTACCTGGACTTCTTCTTTGGATAACCAAGAATACCAATACCAATAATAATAAGATCTCTTCTTCCCGACGTCAATACAAGCGCAACTATCATCGTCATCGACTATACATGCAAACAAGGAAGGCCATAATCAAAACAAGGCGCACAAGTGTACATACATACATTAAGAAAGGGTACAATAAAGGTTTACAATTCAGTAGGTTTTGAGAAGAGTGGATTTAGAAGATTGAAATGTCTTTGAAGCATTTGACGGAAATCCTATAGGGTTTATAGGACAGAAAAAATATTTAGGAGAGGGAATTTAGACAAAGTCCATATTATGCATGATACCAATGTATAAAAACGATACCAGCAGATAGGTGTTGATAAAATGAAACCAACAAAACTGGTTTCACTATTTTATCAATATCCATTTATTTTTAATGGATTTTCTAGTGGGAAATACTCTAGTTTTAGGAGATAATTCTCCAGAAGAGTTCTGTCAGTCCAATTTTTTCCTTTCGGTGGTTGTGTAGGGTTTGATGTACTTATTTACTGAGATTTTGAATCATATCAAAATATTTACCAGAATGCCCTCAGGAATTTCCCAAAGTCAGTTCTGTAGCTATTTTGTCGTTTTCACCAGATTAATTCTACATAAGCTTTTGATATGATTCCAAAGGCACATGCTAGGTACTTTGAATACCTTTCTATAGAAATTACGTTTAATATTCTTGGAGTTGTATATCTCCGGTAGTGATTTTTCTAGTAGAGAAAACCTAGACAAAAATATTTAAATCACCATAAATCACTAATGGCTCAATAAATAATGATCTCCTAATATATAGTTAAAATATATCTCAAAGGGAATTGGGTTCACTCCATCCGGACAAAGTTAGCTCACAGAGAAATTTATTTAGTCTAAAAGATACATTTTAGTGGATATAATTCCAGTAAATAATGAAATTTACTATTGGCAAGTGACCAGTTCTGCATGTTGCATAAAACACTAAGGTACTTGGTAAAAATTGTGATCTAGACAAAAAGTGTAGTTTCCATTTTTATTTCGATTTAAACCAATAGGGTAAATTCTTGAAATAACAGATCTGCTAAAAAGAAAAAGAGAAGAAGGTGCGGTGGGCCGGATCTGCAAGGGAGTTGGGCCGCGTCAGGGCATTTCGGCCCACGGGGGCACGCTTCACGTGGGAGGGCGTTCCAAACCCAGCAGAGCGGGGCCCATGTGTTAGAGACCCTAGCGGACGAAGGGGTATCGGTTGCTGCTTGTTGTAGGATCAAGACGGGATCGACGGTGCTGGACCGTCGTTCTGCTCGCAACAGGGGCAGGAACTAGGAAACCCTAGGTGGCAACTGGGCACATCGGGGGTTCACCCGAGGGCTCGGAAGGAGTCGGGAAGGCGAAGCGGTCGACGGAGGGGAGCTCGGGGATGGGAGGCACATGGTACTTGCACCGGGGAGGGAGGGAGCGAGCGGATCCTAACGGCGCCGACCTTCAGGGCTCGCAGGTGTTGCTCGAGGTGCAGCTGCATGTAAGAAAAAAGGGCGCCATTAGCATCAGGAGGACGAGGGGAGTGCATGAGTGCAACATGCAGAGAGAGGGAGAAGCTCAGGAGAGAGGGGGCATTGCTCGATTTTTGGGAGATGGCTGAAGCTTTTTTGGGGAGGGGGCCTAGGGTTTTTTTGACTAGGATATGAGTGGGAATGTTTTTGATGGATTTTCATGGTATCAAAGCATCATCAAGTGGATGATGTTGAAGTGTAGATTGAGTAGAATAGATCCATGCTTGATATTGGTCTTCGGTGACTTGCAAACTTCTAGAATGGATCACTTCAGATTTGATCTGGTTAAAGGTTTTAGATGATCACCTTGTGGCTAGAGAACAGATCCAGCTTGGTTAACTTTCTTAGGGGTGCCACTCTTGGATTATATAGATGCTAGGTGATGATATCCTATGGTAGCTCACACTAATTCCTAAGCAAACAAGTTAGACAATAGATCAAGGCAATTCATCAGACAGCGGTCAAGGCAATTCATCAGACAGCAGGTCAAGGCAATTCATCTTAACAAGCAACTCAAGCTATTACAAGGGTTACCATCAAGCCTAGCTTGAGGTAAGGATGGGTAGCTTTAATTGTTGGAGTTTGAACAGGGTAAGAGTCCTTGGTATCATTATCAAGAGTAGGATTCAATGCTTTATAAAAGGTTTTGGATAACCTAGAGGTAAGAGTAGTTGAAGGTTTTGTCTTGGAAACATAAGGAGATGATATCTTATAGATATCCATAATTTTGGCAATATAAGCTACCAAAATAGTTAGGGTTGCAAAGGCATCTAGGCTCAGGTTTTGGAATGCCAGAACATTTGAGAATATGTAAAATGAGCCAAGACGGTTTTGTTAAATAGCTTTTGTCAACTGATGGCGAGGTAAGGAGTATATCATATGGTATACACTCAGATGCACAAGCACAACAAAAAACAAGCAACCACTTCATCATTGAACAAGAAAAAAGTTTTTTCCCCCTGATTTTTCCATTCTGGACAATGTAACACCTTCAAATCGTCCCTATGCAAGTTTTAGCGATTTCTGCCAAACCCGCATAGAAACGATTCAAAGATGCCCACCAGGCACTTACGTGCGGGTGGAAAACGAAGTAATAACATTACACAGTAGTCCACGATTGAACCCACAAAACATATATATACAACAACGACTCCATGAGTCAAGAATACAGATGTACAATACAAAGATCCAAATCACCTTGAAAACGAATGAGCGTCCGACTACGGACAAGATGCAAATGGGGCTAAGAGCCCTGAAGAATAACCAATGGCGTCCATAACCCTGCCCAGGCCAAGCCGGAAGGGTAACCCTACTAACAACGTCGATCTCAAACCTGCTAAAATAAAAGGGATGCCGACAAAGGGCAAAGGAAAAAGAGGAGGGTTAGTACTGATGCCAGTACACGGCGAGGCTAGAATTCGGCGGCTCTCACCTACATAGGTATGGTGCACTAAAGCGGCAGCCCAACATGCACTAAACAACTTATAGAGACTCGATACATCTGTCGGCTATTAGAGAGGGGTAAGAAAGACTTATTCGGATCCAACCTGATACTAACACCAAACATACCCATCGTGGCACTTCGCCCTCGAGACCAAACGAGGAAGTCAAACCGAGGAACTCACACGGTTGGCAGTTTTATTCATTCATTCCATGGTGGTGTTCCAACTTACTAGTCATATCCGATACAAGTCAAATTATAACAACAATTCTTTAGTTAAAGTTGTCTATGATCGAGAAATTGTGCTCCAAGTCGTCCATAACCGCGGACACGGCTTTTCGAAAACATTTAACCCTGCAAGGGTGCACAAAAGTATCCACCCGCACTTCAACCCTTGTTGTCAGATCTGAATATGAGCAAGATCCTGATCATACACCCAACAGTATGCGACGGGGCCTCGAACATGATGTTTCCTAGACCCAAAGTAAGTACATGGGGGCCACCCCACTAAGCAACCCGGAACGAAGTCGGCCAGCTCCGGGACGGACCCAGGGTTTGTGTCAATGGCTGTAAACGACTGGGAACCCAAAAGTGTGACTGGGCTTGTCGATACCGCGAAAACATTCCACATTTGTTCCTAAACAGTACAGGTGCTCCACGCACAATCATAAATAAAGCAGTAAATCATGGCATAAGTACAGGATAATAATAAAGCCCCAAACTACTTGTGGCCCCCAGCACAGTACTTTGAAATCAGGTAGTAAGCCGATGGGGTGCCTACACACCCACATGTGGTTAGCGTGCTCGATCTCCGAACAGTTGTCAAGAATTCGGGTCCTTGGTGGACACAAGTGGGCAGTTAAAACCAAATATTGACTATTACCCACCGGTGCCTCTAAATTATATCTATTTCAAGCATTTTAATTAACAAGTTATAATGTAAGCCATGATCATCTCCACCGTTAAGCTTCTCCACCATTAAGCATGTGCCAACCTTCTATCAACGGTGGAAAGACACGACGCGACGCAGCACCTGAGCAAGCAACTACGACTCGCAAGGCCGACTTTCTATCAATCAACAGGCAATAGGATGTGTCCAAGGCAATATAGAGGCTGCAAGGAATACAAATGGTGCACGGAAACTAAAGCATCGTAACACGGATAGAAATAGAGCAACAGGAGGAAGTAAAGACTATAAACACAAAATAGGTAGAAAGGGGGAGATTGCTCGCCTGGGAAACACTGCCGAAGGATCATATGCGGAGAACTTGTCTATACTCGCATCATCTCATCGGCCTAATCCGCGAAGAAGCAAAAACTAGAAGAAACACCGGATGCAATATTTAATACTATGGCAGAAGATCCGGCATGCTTATGATATGATGCATGGCATGGCATAGATACGGTGCAATTAGGCAATATTAAGCGGAACCGGGGTCCCGATAATTAATTACACGGTTCAAGTTATTTAGAACCCCCGCAATTTAAATGTTGTCCGAACAAGACCAAACATGGCATCGGTTCGCTACACCAATTTAAATGGAGCCAATACAAGACTAGAATAATCCGCATATAGCCTCCATATATAATTATGAGTTGAATCAACAAAATACCCCAAACACATGAATATGTATGCCAACATGAACAATTTAATATGCAACATTGGATAATGTCATATTATAAAATTAGGGCTCTCGGAAAGGGGATCACATTAGGGTTCGGCGAACTTGGGTTCGAGGGTCTAGGGGTCGACGAGATCGGCCTTCACCTCCGGGAATAGGTCTTGGCGTCCGGGATGGAGAGAATGAAGCCGATGCCGGGGTTTGGATCCGGGGTCTCGGGGTTCGACGAGGATCGGTCTTCGGATCCGAGCTCTTCGGGGTCTCCACCATCTGATTCGGGAAGGAGATCTTGGTGCTGTGCTAGGTTTAGGATCGGCCTTCAGTCCTTGGTTCCGAAGAAGGTCTTGTAGATCCGGTTTCCATGTTGAACTACTCGTTGCCCATCTTTTGTCGATGTCAAACATTGTGACAAAAGTAGCCAATGTCATACCCAGCTTGCTCTAACGTCGATCTTGTCAGGGGCTCACAGCTACAGGGCACCCACGGAAACATTCCGACCGGGTTTAGTTCACACAAGCACACAGATGCATCCATACACACATGCACGCTTGGAAACACAGGGAGTACCGAACTGAACATGGCAGGCACACAGGCGTCCTCGCGAGAGCAGGGTTGCCTGAGACGGGGTCGAGGGGGACGGGGCGGCTTGAGGAGACGAGGTGCTGGAGGCGGAATCGAGCGCCGGACTCGAGGAGCTTTGCGTGGCCACAGGGACGAAGCCGGTGGAGAGGAACCGCGGGAGGGCGCGGCGACCGTGATGTAGGGCAACCTCCACGGCGTCTTGTAGAGGCAAGGAGCACGGATCAGCGTAGGAAGGTGACAGAGACGAGGCCATCCGGCGTGGGGCATGCCCGGGAAGGTGCTGGCGACGACGACCTGCCGGAGGCGCCCGTGGGGGAGGACACAGGGAGGTGGCGATGCTGCAGGGGGCGTGAGGACCTGTGGACCGGGATCCAGTGCAGCGACAAAGAGGAGCTCCGGCTCCGGCGGCGCGGGTGTCGTGGTGGTGTCACGACAGATGCCATGGATAGGCTAAAGGTGGGGACTAATACACGCTAGGGGAATCCAAGGAGGGATAGTGAAGTGATTCTCCACACAGAAGTTAGTATTGCTTTGATTCCAAGATTACAAGTGCTCCTAGAGCTGTATTGGCGAGAGGAGGAAGAAGGAGTTCTCTTACTCTCACCCACAGATCGCACCTAAAATCCTAGCAAAACCAGAATAACGGAACCAATCCACCCCTTCTACTGAAACCCTAGCCCCTCTTTTATAGAGGGAGCTCGGTCTCTGCCTAGGGCATACGTGGAAGCATAATCCTAAGAATATGCTTCCTCCCAAAGTAGTAAGCCGATCAGGGTGTTTTTCCCCCGCGTCACACATGCAGAGGCTACGTGAGCCTCTGCGGCGCCCGCGTTAGCCGACATGAGCGTCGTCACCCTTGTCGGCCACGCTCCGGTGGTCTTGCCCTTGCTTTCTTCCCTCAGGTAGTGCGTATCGGGGCTTCTTTTGACCAACGAGATTCCTTACTTCTCCTAGAAGCTAGACGTGACCCGGACCATAGCTGATCCGGCCACACCCGTTCCTGCATACAAATAAAACAGGCACCTCCGACTTACTCCTTAAGTCGGTTGAGACTTAGTCAGGCGAATGCCCCCTGGTCCGGGTTACCCCGTGATTCGGCCTGCCTTTAGGTGACCCAGCCAACATCAAATTTGGCCTTGCCGAACCTCGGCTAACTCGGCTTTTATACCACGACGCGACCCTACCCGGGGGTATCCCCCTAACATTAGTCCCCGAAGCTCGTGCGGTCTTAGCTGCCTTGGACGCTAAGGCCACATCAGGTTCAATTCTGTGCTCCGGTCGTTATTGCCGAGTTACCTCTTTACCTCGGATTATATGGATTTACGTTCCCTTCGCACATTCCAAGTTTTCACTTCCCGGCCGGGTTACCACTTTAATTTGGACCTTATGGTTTTACTTTCCCACCGCACATTCCAACTTTTCACTTGCTGGCCGGGTTACCACAGTTTCATCCGGGTCTTGTTTCCTTCTCTCGTACGCCAACCCATGTGAAGGGTAATCATTATGTTGTCTTATTTTAAGGGCTTGCATAGTAACTGCCACAGTAATTGTCAGTTATCACTATGCGCGGGTCACGTCATGCCTGTTTCCTTGTTTATCGCATCATAGTGTCACGTCATGAGATCATCTCCGCTCTGTGGCCCTCCGTGTGGCTCCCCACTGATTGGCCGAGGCAGGTCATACACGGCCACTGCGTGTGGCTGATCCGCAGGATGCGATCCCACTCACCCCTCGAGGGTGTGGTTATATAGCGGAGGGGCGCACCCCTTAGGATTTTTCCCCTTCCGCGCCCCTCTGCCTGTTGCTCTTCTCCTTCGTCTTCCTCGCGACCGCGCCGCCGCCAGTGCTCCCAAATAGCAGCATCGCCACCGCGCTTTTCCCTCACACCTCTGCATCGCAGCCACCGCTACACAACTCCCTCTCCACGGGTCCTCGCCAATCCAGGCCTCTGCCCCCCGACGCCGCTAGCGCTAGCGAGGGCAGCGAAGATCAGATGACGGAGGAGGAACTCATCGTTGCTGAGCAAGAAATGGAGGAGGACGCCGCGGCGGCGGACCGCGGTGCATGGGACGGCTCTTGGGTCTGCGAAGATGACCTGGACTGGCTCTACCGCACCAGGCGCATCCCCGCCGGTGTTGCAGCTTGCCTTGCCTCCTCCGAATTGGACCCCTCACCCAATCCGGGTGAATACGTCGTGTTCTTGACCCACTTCCAATGGGGCTTTGGTTTGCCAGTGAGCGACTTTTTCCGGGACTGGCTTAGTACCTACCAACTCCAGCCGCACCATCTTCCTGCCAATGCCATCACTTCTCTTTCTGCCTTTGCTTCCACGATCGAAGGCTATGCCAGACTGTGGCCCACAAAGGACATATGGATCCGGTTTTTCGGCCTTCGCCGCAACGTCATCCCAAACATCCACATCGATCCGGAGGACAAGCAAGTCACTCAATTCGGAGCTGCTTCCATCTCACCCCGGAGGCTTTCCGTTTTCCCCCGGGTCACCGGGTTAGAGTCCTGCAAAGGGTGGGCCCGGACCTTCTTTTACGTTCGGAATACCGGCACCGAAGATTTAATCCGGCTGCTCCCCTATACTCCGGGTCCACCTAACCCGGAACTGTGGGATGTCGTTCCCAAGAAGCCCACGGCCTTGGCCAACCAGGTCAACAAAAGGTTCGTGGAGCTGAAGAAGCTCGGGCTGCGCAACGAGGATGCTATGATCACTTTCGTGCGCAACCGAATTTCCCCCCTCCAGAAGCGCACCCACAAGGTGTGCCACATCAGCTTCGGCGGCGACCCCAACCGGACCTCATCCTTCGAGCTGAGCAACACAGAGATATATCGCTGGGTTAAGGCTCTCTTCACCATCCACAAGGACTTCTCCTCCGAGTGGACTTGGGGAATTGAGCATTATTGTCGCGATAGGCTTCCTCCCGCGGTAAGCTTCATGTTGCAAACTTACCCTGTACTAATTACGTGTCGGTTATTGTTGCATTTTTGACTCTTTTGTTCATTCTTTTCATCAGCTATTTCTTCAGCAGACCCTCGAGGACGGCACCGATCTGACCCTTAAGTGGGTGCCGGACCGGGAGACTCCGGATGAGGAAGATCCGGACCAGGAGATGTTCCTCCCGATGTCCGACGCCACGAAACGACCCACGGGAAAATCCTCTTCTATTAGAGATTGGCCCGATGACGAAGATGACTCGGATGTCGAGGTGATTAAACCTGTTGAGGCTGTCCCCCTTTCTTTTGCTTTTCCGGCATCAGCTCACCCCGGTGGTCATATCCACGAGGATCCTCCCCTCGCTACGGGCGAACCTGTTCCGGTGGCACCGAAGAAGAAGCACGGGGCTGCTCCAAGTTCTTCCTCCGGACCTTCTCAGCCCGCTAAAAGGCGAAAGAAGTCCGGGGACAAGACTACCTCCAAGCCAGCAGGCAAGGCCCTAGCACGAAGGGCTCGAAACCCAAGGAGGCCCAAACCTCGGATGCATAAGTTATTCTTCCTTCTGTAACTTGCTCTTCCTTACATTGTTGTATTTTCTCTTCTGACATTATTTGATTTTGCAGGGCTCCGGTGGAGGTCCCTCAAAGTGGATCTAGCATCTCTTCACCTCTCCGACCTAGCCCGTCTCCCCGTCGTGACGACGAGTCACGTCCGCTGAGCCCTATTCCAGAGGGTTCTGCGGCTGCTCCGGGTTCTGCTCCACCTCGGCAAGAGGAGGGTAACCTTGGAGCAGGGGAGACCAGCCCAGTCGAGGCGACGGCATCCACCACTTCGGCTTCGCCGCAACCAGCAGCCACTGAAGCTACCTCGGCTCCAGCATCAGTTCTAGCACCAGCAACCAGACCAGCACCAATACCAACTCCGGCATCAGCACCAACTCGGGCTGCGAAAACATCAGCAGCGGCACCAAGTCTAGCAACAAGAGCACCAGCGCCTAACTCCTCTGCCTCGTCCGAGTCTTCTCAACCTCAACGAGGAACTACCCCTGCCGCTCCTAAGGGGAAATCCGAAGCATAACGATGACGTCCCAGCCCATAGATTCCAAGTTGCCGGTCGCGAACCCTAAGATACTCGTCAGTGTCGATGTCGTAACAAACTAGTCTTCATGGGAACACTTATACTTCTACAAAAAGTATCAACAAAGCAAGGTGAATACATGGTGTACTCCGCAAGACTTATGGTTGGTGGGGTTATTTTGCATAAAGCCATCTTTGTTTATAAAACATGAGGGAGAAGAAGCTCGTCTAATCAGAATATTTTAAAAGGGGATAAGAGAGTGACATCTCCAAATAATTGATCATCATCTTTTGATATCCACCAAAGTGATCCTCATATCATAACTAGGATCACCCCCTCGTACCCAAGAGTAAGCATCCTTAAGAACACACTAAACTCCCAAGGTTTACGATTAAGTTAATGTTCTCTATGATCTTAGAATTCGGTCACCAAGCGTTCATAATAGTGAACACGGCTTTTCGAGAAGATTTAACCCTGTAGGGGTGCACAACTTTACCCACACGTACCAACCGACTCTTAATGCCAGTGATTTAGCCCTCTTCCTTGGAAGTCCGGCAGAGGGTGGTTGGCCACGACCTTTACCTTGCTTTCACTGAGACCATGAGTCACACCCGAAGGAGGGTTCCGCCGTAACAGGTCAAATCCCGCAGCCGGTCAATAGAGATGTGAGGCGAGGTTGGTTTGCTAGGGGCTCCATCGACCCCAAGCAACCCCGGCCACGCTTACCTGCTTGTTATGATGCACCTTCACCCGCCAAATCTTTCAAAATGTTATCTATGCATATGTCGAATGGAACGCCCGAACTTGTGACTCATGGAATCTACTAGGCAAGTTAGTTACTCGTGAGGTTTTCTAGGCCTTGTGTGGCTATACGCTCGTCTCAGTTCCAAAGGCAAGAACTCGGTTCCTAGTAGTGGCTGGCGTGGGACTACAAAAACCACATCCCACCGTGGCCTCCCATACAAGCCTTAGCATGTCTAACCTTTACCACTAAATTTACCTCATCACGGTCTCTTGTCATACTAGGTTCTCTGCAACTGATACATCATCTAGATGAATCAGCACTGACAGCTAAGCATGGCTAAGAAAGACACAGATAATAGCTCTAGCAGTGCACACAAGCCAAACCTAGTTATGCTAGGAGTAGTGGATCAGGTAATATAAGCTCAAAGGGACTAATGGAACAGGTAGGATACTCTATCTATCGATAAAAGACCACAGTAGAATCATATGCCTCATGGTAAGAATTGAAATCCTTTCGAAACCATAGGATTGTATAATGGTAGGGCTATGCTTGCCTTGTTTGTTGATACCCATATAGAGATCTTCGGAAGCCTTGTGCTTAACTTGATTGTAGTTGATCAACTATTGTCCGTCGATCTTCCATGGTGTTTATCTTGGTCTTCGGTCTCGATCTCGATATGGTATTCTATCGGGAAGAAGAAAAACACCGAAAAGAAAGGAAAAAAAAATCAACACAAGCATTTATGCAATTCTCAAGCAAGGATAATAATATGACAAGTTAAATAGAGTTGAAATGACAACCTATAGCATGCTTGACAATTTAAACGGGGTTCTGAGGGGTGCAAACCCTAGTAAAGGAGAGACCCCGGATTCACCTACGGGGGTTGATTTGTTCTTCTAATTAAACTTGACATTTTAGTTGTTAAGCAATGCATGATTTTGCGTCTGTTGTGTAGATCTTTTTTTTAATATTTTGATATATTATACATATTTTTCTGACTTATAAATAATTAGATATGAATTTATAAGATAAAACCAATTTCTGGAATTACTAAAAGAATTTATTAAACCTTTATTGCATACTGCTGACGTCATTTAGGGCCGGGGACATTTTCATTAGGCCATCACTTACCCACAGTGGCTGACAAAAGGGCCATGGGCCACCTCAGCTTGCACACGGGCAGGTGGGACCTGGACCACGGTTTAACTATGTCGGACCCTCGTGTGTTGACATCAAGACGACGTCGTGGTGATGTGAGCCGGCGGGGCTCATCCCAGGACGACGAAGGTGATGGCATTCGGGGGCGAGCAGGGACGCGTGAGTGCGATGCCTCGACCCAGAGAAACCAGGGGAGCCTAATGGTGGCAGCACTGTTGCTATTTGGTTGCTAGAGCATGGCCGGCGGCGAGCATCTCTGGACGCCAACGGAGGACCTTGATGTGGGCATGATACAGAGAGGGAGGAAGGCAAAGGAGAGCACTGACATGCTCAGGGCTCACCTAGAATGTAGTGGAGAGGTCGGCTAGGCCTGGCGAGGTCGGTGATGGCTGGAATCATCCACGGTGACGGTGGCCGGAGGTCGGGCAGGAGGTACCGATTGGGGCGCCTGAGAGCCTCCTGGCTTGTGATTCTGGGGTAAAACAATAGATGAGGTCATGGCGGTCACAGGGTGTGCTCTATGGATATCAGGGCGACCAGTAATGGCAGGGCGCCGGTGAGGTCTGAGGGCTAGGGTTCGGGATCTTGCGCGGGCCGACGAACGAGAGCAAGGAAGGCCTAGGGAGAGAGAGAGAGGATAGGACCGAGGGGAGAGAGGCGTGCTTGGAGTCTCCTCTATTGGTCATCGCGTCTATGGGCGGCCCTGGTGACGTGGCCGTCGACGAATGGAGGACAGGAAGCAGCTGCTTGTTCTTGGGGAGGAAGACGACGAAGCGGTAAGATGGGCCGGGCTGCACTGGGCTGCACTGGGCTGCTACTGGACCGAAGACTGCTACACACGAGCAATGAATAGGAGGGATATGAAATCTTCAAAACATTTGGTAGTTTTTGAAATCTTCAAAACCATGCATTTTAAAAGCCGATGCTCATGAATGCACAATCAAAGCCCTAATTAGGATTAGCTGAAACTAGGGTGTTACATGGTGAACCCTTCCGTGTGTCATTTGCATTCCAATGTCTTTTTTGGCTATGGGGTTTCACACATGGAGTCTCTAGAGCCATTGCATGTTTTCTTTTCCAAACCACCTTGATTCACATTAACACACAGACTCGAATGGAAGTGGTTATATAACTACTATCACAATGTTGCACCATTCCATGTGGCAGTTGAATTCCAAGGGGCTTTTGGGATTTTGGGTTTCACATATGGAGTCTCTTGAGTCATTGTATGTGTTTTTTTCAAAACCACCTTGATCCACATTACCACACACACTCAAATGGATGTGGTGATGCAACTACTATGACACTAGTGCACCATTCCATGTGGCAGTTACATTCCAAGGGGTTTTGGGATTTTTGGTTATACACATGGATTCCCTAGCGTCATTGCATGTGTTCTTTTCCAAACCACCTTGATCCACATTACCACACCAACTCCAATGGATGTGGTTATGCAACTACTATCACACTGATGCACCATTCCATGTGGCAGTTGTATTCCAATATCTTCTTGGGATTTTTGGTTTGACACAAGGAGTATCTAGAGTTATTGCATGTGTTCTTTTCCAAACCACCTCGATCCACATTACCACACACATTCTAATAGATCTAGTGCACCATTCCATGTGGCAGTTGCATTCCAATGTCCTTTTGGGCTTTTGGGATTCACACATGCAATATCTAGAGTTATTGCATGTTTTGTTTTCCAAACCACCTAGATCCACATTACCGCACACACTCCAATGGATGTGGTGATGCAACTACTATCACACTAGTGCACCATTCCTTGTGGCAGTTGCATTCCAAGGGGTTTCTGAGCTTTTTAGTTTCACACATGGAGTCTGTAGATTCATTGGATGTGTTCTTTTCCAAACCATCTCAATCCACATTACTACACACACTCCAATGAATCTAGTGATGCAACTACTATCACACCGGTGGACCATTTCATGTGGCATTTGCGTTCCAATGTCCTTTTGGGCTTTTGGGTTTCACACATGGAGTCTCTAGAGTCATTGCATGTTTTCCTTTCCAAACCACCTTGATCCACATTACCACACACAATCCAATGGATGTGGTGATGCAACTACTATCACATTGATGCCCCATTCCATGTAGCAGTTGCATTCCTATGTGTTTTTGGGCTTTTGGCTTTCACACATGGAGTCTCCAGAGTCATTGCATGTGTTTTTCCAAAGCCACCTTAATCCACATTACCGCACACACTCCAATGGATGTGGTGATGCAACTACTATTATACTTGTGCAGCATTCCATGTGGCAGTTGCATTCCAAGGGGTTTTTGGGCTTTTTGGTTTCACCCAAGGAGTCTCGAGAGCAATTGGATGTGTTATTTCCAAACCACCTCGATCCACATTAGCACACACACTCCAATGGATCTAGTGATGCAACTACTATTACACATATGGACAATTTCATGTGGCAGTTGCATTCCAATGTCTTTTTGGGGTTTTGTGTTTCACACATGGAGTCTCTAGAGTCATTGCAAGTTTTCCTTTTGAAACCACCTTGATCACAATTACCACACACACTCCAATGGATGTGGTGATGCAACTACTGTCAGACTAGTGCACTATTCCATGTGTCAGTGGCATTCCACGGGGTGTTTAGGCTTTTGGGTTTCACACATGTAGTTTCTAGAGTCATTTCATGTGTTCTTTTCCAAACCACTTTGATCCACATTACCACACACACTCCAATGGATGTGGTGATGCAACAACTATCACACAAGTGCACCCTTCCATGTGGTAGTTGCATTCCAAGGGGTTTTAGGCTTTCGGGTTTCACACATGGTAGAGTCATTGCATGTGTTATTTTCAAAACCACCATGATCCACGTTACGACACACACTCTAATGGACTTGGTGATCTAACTAATGTCACATTATTGCACCATTCCATTTGGTAGTTGCATTCCAAGGGGTTTTTCGGGTTTTGGGTTTCTCACATGGAGTCTCTAGAGTCATTGCATGTGTTGTTTTCCAAACCACCTTGATCCACATTACTGAACACACTCCAATGGATGTGGTGATGAAAGGTTTATCACACGGGTGCACCAATCAATGTGGTCGTTGTATTCTAAGGGGATTTTGGGCTTTTGGGTTTCACACATGGAGTCTTTAGAGTCCTTGCATGTGTTATTTTGAAAACCACCTTGATCCACATTACCACACCAACTCCAATGGATATGGTGATGCAACTATTATCACACTAGTGCACCATTCCATGGGGCGGAGGAGAATATCATTTTGTGGCCCAAAAGTTGAGGCGCCCAAGCAAAGCGGTACCCAAGTTACGTGTAATCAGCCACGTTGCCCATTGATGGCATTCCAATTACTCAGAGGGTATTTTTCGGAACGAATTCAACTTTATGTTTCAATACAAAATATCAGGCTAACGCCCGTCAAGTTGGGGCCCCTGTCAGTTTTCGCAGTTATGTCGCTGCCATCGCTTAGGCGTGGTGGCTATGACGTAGGCTTGCAGTGTTGGCGCATTGGATAGGAATGGCCAGCCGAGTGTATTGACGTGACAAAACAAGGCGCATATATCCTCGTTATTACTTTTTGTTTACTCACAAGCTGGAACGGCCACCACCACGTGTCTCTCCATTGGACTTCCATTCCTGTTGTTAACCACTACCTTAGAAATGCATTGACGGTTCCACCGTTCCCTTGTCTCGCAGAAACCACTCTTCTTCTTCCTATCAACTATCTTCTTTCCGTTTTCTCCTTGCCACCATGGAAGGTCATCGCACTCTAGAGACAAGCTTCATTGCCCATGACAATAACAAGATAGATGTTGTCTACACCAACAAGGAGGAGAGAGTGGTGCGAGTCCTGAGGATGTATGAGGGTTGGCTTGAGAAAGATGAGGACAAGTTTGTGGGAGTGGATCTCGAGTACACCCCGGAGGACCCATATGTCGAGAATAAAGTCGTTGTCGTTCAACTGGAAATGAGGAAACACGTCCTCGTCTACCACTACTCCCGGTTTGTAGATCTCCTCTCTGTAGTTAACCGCTTTTAGGGTTTTCTCCTCTTGTTCTTTAACCAATAGCTCATCTTGCAACTATTGAATTTTATTAGGACCAAATAAAATATGACAAGCCAATGTTGAGAGTCTTGATCTTGCATTTACTAAACTTTTCAAAATTATATTCAGATGATGATCTTGCATTGAAAAAACATTAGTAGTTACAATTTTTTGAGATGACAAACTACATACTTTCAGGACTCATAAGAAGTATCCGATGCTGCGCTAGTTCCTTATAGAAAAAAGGAATTGTTTTCTACACTATCGACAATAGAAGTAATTATTAGAAATTTCATTATGAGGAAATTACAATTTTTGCGCACAAGTGGATCGATATTCAGAGTCTTGTCAAGATCATAGGGGGCTCGAGGAAGGATGCAATGTCTACACTCGCAACTAGAATCCTCGATGAGTCGTACGACAGAATGAAGGAAGATTTCCCTACGCATAGGCACGATTTCTGGGAGGAATGGCCGTTGTCTGAGATAAACCTGAAGTATGCAGCCATAGATGCTTACGTGATTTACCAGCTGTACAAGAAGATCCATTTCTTTCTATGTTTCCTCGTGTTTTGCCCCAGTTGCAAGAGGGGAGATGAGCTAAGGGGAGCCTTTTGTAGAAAATGCAGTATAGCTAAGCGTGACGCTCCATATGCAAAGAAAATGGATGCATCTGAAGCAGCTGACAAAGAGGCTGCAGCTGAAGCAGCAAACAGAGAGGCAGCATCTTCCAGCGACAATAACTAGGCCTGTGATGCACCGCTAATTGTGCCACAAGATGTTGGTGATAGGGAACCCAAGAAAGATCCGAGGTGGGAAGAATTGCATTTTGTGAATTGTGGAGGGCCAATAATGTAAGAGACACCTGGAATGCTTGCAGCTTTTCACCTAGGAACAATGGCAAGTGCCTCAAGTGGTTTGACGAGAAGTGAATTAAAATTTACTCCTTTGTGTTATGTTTCTATTTTGTGGAACCCAGTTAGCTTGTCAAGATGGCTAGCGCCTCAAGTGAGAGTAGTGAAATAAATTTTACTTCTTTGTGTTATGTTTCTGTATGTGTCTGGTAGCTTGTCAAGATGACAGCTTGTTCATTGGCAGTTTGAAAGAGTACCTTTTTCCTCTCTCGCTAAACAGTTATGTTTCATTTTGCCCAAATTTGTAGCAAATCTATAGCAACTTCTCTCTTCGATCATTCGTTCCCTTTTGGCCCTCTTTTTCGCCAGATCTGGTAGCAAATCTAGAGCGGCAAATCGCACCAGGCAGAATACATTCATTCAGAAAACAACAAATGTAGATATAGTTGTGCGCATCTAAATAGGATATAGCGATAGAAAGTAGGTTGCTTAACGAGGTTTGATACATTAGCTACTCAGCAGCCATCACACGCAAAATATACAAAATCAAAAGAAGATGCTTAGCAGCAGCAGCAAACACGTTCAACCCCTCCTTGCATGCGTTTGTGCCTCTCTATCCTCCCTCTGGCGCTTCCTCCACTTCTTGATGCCCAGTCCCTTGATCTTGGGGGCCTTGGGCTTGATCGAAGGCATGCGACCCTCTTGGATGGCCACTCGCTAGACGTTGCGGAGGTGAATGCCTAGAGCCTAGTGTCCAGGAATGTAGGCGTTAACGTTCATGGTCTAGCTGACTTTGGGGGTGCCAGAGCTCGAGCCCTCTGCAAGCATCACGATGCAGTTGAAGTCGCTGCCAGTGAGGCTTGTCCTGTAGAAGGGGAAACTATAGACAACGCCAGCGAAGAAGGCGTCGTACTGGTCGGCATGGAACCTCCTCAGCAGCTGACGAGTCTTGGTGTGCCTGGACTCATCATCGCTACAGACGTCCTTGCTGTACACCTATTGGAAGGAAAAGGGAGGATTAGATAATGTAAGAAGACAGAGCAATGAAATGCAAACAAGCGAACCCTAATAAACCAAGATCTAGCATCCAACAATGGGAACGGGAGAAGAACCAGGGAAGGGGAGAAAATCCTAGTTACCTCCGACCATGAGTCGTCGATGTCGGTGTCGTAGGGGTTCACCAGAGCGATGTACTCCTCTGGATCATAGGGGTCCCAGGAGAGCTGGATTTGCTCGTGCCCGGCAGGGGCCTCCTTGCCGGCGGCTACATAGGTAGTGGGGACGGGGGCCTAGACGGGAACGATGGCTGCCATCGATGCCTCGACTGGAGCCTGTACGGGGCGGCTGCTGATTTCAACACGTCGAGGGGGACTAGGACGGAGACGAGGGCCTCCTCTCTGGCGGCCTTGGAGGCGACGATGGCCACCGCATCCTCCTCCGCCATCGCTGACACAGATGGGGTTTTCTCTGGAGTTTGTAGAAGCTGATGGGAGAGTGGAGAGGGTTGTGTGAGTAGAGTGAGCAAGAGTGAGAGTGGGTATGCAGAGAGGGAGAGGGAGAGGGGCTCTATAGTTAAGGTGAAGGGAAGGCATGTTTCGTTGCACAACCATGCACCGCGCCACGTAGGCTACTGCACCGTGCATAGCGACACACGCACGGTGCGTCACATTTTTTCCCAGGCCACGCATGGAAGTTCTTTATTCAGTCGCATGCAAAGGGCGCAAACACAATTTCTATGTACGAAGTTTGACACGGCCATAAAACTGACGATAATTAAAAGGGGAAATGTAGAGGAGAAGGTAGGTGGCTGTACGGAGAGATTTGTGGGGTTGTTCTAGATCATCTAGAGGGATGTGTGGATGAGTGCGAGGGACTCGATGAAGGCAGAGATGTTAGGTCTCCTCGAGGGCCCCCTCCTCGAGACCCATTTCTCGACTCTTTGGCCTCCGGCTAACACGTGGAAGTTTCTTATGGTGGGGCCTAGTTAGAAGTGAGATTGAGAGCGTGCTTCATAAAAATGGATATGTCATATTAAAATCAAGTGGCAATAAATTGTAGCTGCCCGTCGACGACCGTGCACTCGATGACCCTGTTGTCGTGTGCATGTGTTGTGGCGTAGTAGTAGCAATAGTAGGCTTTTTAGACGTGATTAAACATGACATGACCACTCTTTCCATGGATGTCTTTGTGTTCCTTCTTGTAGAAGTCTCACTGAGAGAGACGTACGTGCTGTCTCACACTGTACTGTGAAGGGCACGACATGTGCAACAATCCTTGTTGGATCACACAGTATCAACGGTTGGTGCGCATGATCCGCGTGAGAACTGTGACAACCAATCAGGGCGTAGGAGATAGAGTGAGCACAAGTTTGGGCTTCTACGAAAGAGAGAGAGGGCAAAACTGAGTAGTATCCAAAAACCAAGGGCAAAACTGAGTAGTATAAAATGCAAAGTTAGTGTCTTGTACAATGAAATACATCATGGCATACATCGAATTATGCCAAGATGGATCATCTTGAGTTCATTGCATGTGTGTTCTTCTCATAAACCACATGGATCCACTAGAGTTCATTGCATGTGTGTTATCTCATAAACCACATGGATCCACTAGAGTTCATTGCATGTGTGTTATTCTCATAAACCACATGGATCCACTAGAGTTCATTGCATGTGTGTTATTCTCATAAACCACATAGATCCACTAGAGTTCATTGGATGTGTGTTATTTTCATAAACAACATGGATGCACTAGAGTTCATTGGATGTGTGTTCTTCTCATAAACCACAAGGATCCACTTGATTTCATTGCATATGTTATCTTTTCATAAACCACATGGATCCACTATAGTTCATTGCATGTGTGTTTGTTTCATAAACCACATGGATCCACTGATGTCATTGGATGTGTGTGTATTAGTGTGCATCATTCTGGTTTTGGAAAAGAACATATGTAGTGACACCACCACAGCATGTGTGTTCTTCTCATAAACCACATGGATCCACTAGAGTTCATTGCATGTGTGTTATTTTCATAAACCACATGGGTCCACTAGAGTTCATTGCATGTGTGTTATTTTCATAAACCACGGCTATAGTCATTGCATGTATGTTCTTCTCATAAACCACATGGATCCACTAGTGTCATTGCATGTGTGTTCTTTTCATGAACCACACCTAGAGTCAGTACATGTTTGTTCTATTCATAAATCACATGGATTACTAGAGTCATTGCATGTGTGTTCTTTTCACAAACCACATATGGATCCACTAGAGTCATTGCATGTGTTTTCTTATCATAAACCAACACTAGATTCATTGCATGTGTGTCCTTTTCCTAAACCACATATGGATCCACCAGAGTCATTGCATGTGTGTTCTTTTCATAAACCACATGGATCTACCAGTGTCATTGCATGTGTGTTCTTTTCATGAACCATAGCTAGAGTCATTGCATGTCTGTTCTTTTCATAAACCACATGTATCATGTTTGTTCTTTTCACAAACCATATATGAATCCACTAGAGTCATTTCATGTGTGTTCTTATCCTAAACCACATATGGACCCATCAGAGTCATTGCATCCGTGTTCTTTTCATAAACCACATGGATCCACCAGTGGCATTGCATGTGTGTTCTTTTCATAAACCACAGCTAGACTCATTGCATGTGTGTTCTTTCACACATGGATCCACTAGAGTCATAAACCACATGGATCCACTAGAGTCATTGCATGCGTATTCTTTTTACAAACCACATATGGATCCACTAGAGTCATTGCATCTGTGTTCTTATCCTAAACTAGCACTGGAGTTCATTGCATGTGTGTTCTTTTCCTAAACCACATATGGATCCACCAGAGTCATTACATGTGTGTTCTTTTTCTAAACCACATATGGATCCACCAGAGGTATTGCATGTGTGTTCTTTTCATAAACCAGCACTAGAGTCATTGCATGTGTGTTCTTTTCCTAAACCACATATGGATCCACTAGATTCATTGCATGTGTGTTATTTTCATCAACGACATGGATCCACCAGTGTCATTGCATGTGTGTTATTTTCATGAACCACGGCTAGATTCATTGCACGTGTGTTCTTTTCATAATCCACATGTATCCACTAGAGTCATTGCATGTGTGTTCTTTTCAAAAACCACATACGAATCCACTAGAGTCATTGCATGTTTGTTCTTTTCCTAAACCACATATGGATCCTTCAGAGTCATTGCATGTGTGTTCGTTTCATAAACCACATGGATCCACTAGTGTCATTGCATGTGTGTTCTTTTAATGAACCACAGGTAGAGTCATTGCATGTGTCTTCTTTTCATAAACCACATGGATCCACTAGAGTCATTGCATGTGTTTTCATTTCATAAACCACATGGATCCACAAGTGTCATTGCATGTGTGTTCTTTTCATGAACCACAGCTAGAGTCATTACATGTATGTTCTTTTCATAACCACATGGATCCACTAGTGTCATTGCAAGCGTGTTCTTTTTACAAACCACATATCGATCCACTAGAGTCATTGCATGTGTGTTGTTATCCTAAACCAGCACTAGAGTTCATTGCATGTGTGTTCTTTTCCTAAACCACGTATGGATCCACCAGAGTCATTGCATGTGTGTTCTTTTCATAAACCACATGGATCCACCAGTGTCATTGCATGTGTGTTCTTTTCATAAGCCACAACTAGAGTCATTGCATGTCTGTTCTTTTCAAAAACAACATATGGATCAACTAGAGTCACTGCATATGTGTTCTTATCCTAAACCAGCACTTGAGTTCATTTCATGTGGGTTGTTTTCCTAAACCACATATGGATCCACTAGAGTCGTTGCATGTGTGTTCTTTTTAGAAACCACATATGGATCCACTAGAGTCATTGCATATGTGTTCTTATCCTAAACTAGCACTAGAGTAATTGCATGTGGTTCTTTTCCTAAACCACATATGGATCCACTAGAGTGATTGCATGTGTGTTCTTTTCATAAACGACATGGATCTACCAGTGTCATTGCACGTGTTTTCTTTTCATAAACCAGAACTAGAGTCATTGCATGTCTCTTCTTTTCACAAACCACATGGATCCACTAGAGTGATTGCATGTGTGTTCTTTTCACAAACCACATATCGATCCAATAGTCATTGCATGTATATTCTTATCCTAAACCAGCACTAGTGTCATTGCATGTGTGTTCTTTTCCTAGAACCACCTGATGGATCCACTAGATTCATTGCTTGTGTGTTCTTTTCATAAACCACATGGATCCGCCAGTGCCATTCCATGTGTGTTATTTTCATGAACCATGGCTAGAGTCATTGCATGTCTGTTCTTTTCATAAACCACATGGATCCACTAGAGTCATTGCATGTGTTTTCTTTTCATAAACCACATATGAATCCACTAGATTCATTGCATGTGTGTTCTTATCCTAAACCACATATGGATCCACCAGAGTCATTGCATTTGTGTTCTTTTCATAAGCCACATGGATCCACAAGTGGCATTGCATGTGTGTTCTTTTCATGAACCATAGCTAGAGTCATTGCATGTGTGTTCTATTCCACATGGATCCACTAGAGTCATAAACCACATGGATCCACTAGAATCATTGCATGCGTGTTCTTTTTACAAACCACATATGGATCCACTGGAGAAATTACATGTGTGTTCTTATCCTAAACTAGCACTAGAGCTCATTGCATGTGTGTTCTTTTCCTAAACCACATATGGATCCCCAGAGTCATTGCATGTGTGTTCTTTTCCTAAACCACATATGGATCCACCAGAGTCATTGCAGGTGAGTTCTTTTCATAAACCAGCACTAGAGTCATTGCATGTGTGTTTTTTTCCTAAACCACATATGGATCCACCAGATTCATTGCATGTGTGTTATTTTTTAAACTACATGGATCCACCAGTGTCATTGCATGTGTGTTATTTTCATGATTCACGGCTAGATTCATTGCATGTGTGTTTTTTCATAAACCACACGGACCCACTAGAGTCAGTGCATGTGTGTTCTTTTCACAAACCACATACGAATCCACTAGAGTCATTGCATGTTTGTTCTTTTCCTAAACCACATATGGATCCTTTAGAGTCATTGCATGTGTGTTCATTTCATAATCCACATGGATCCACTAGTGTCATTGCATGTGTGTTCTTTTAATGAACCACAGGTAGAGTCATTGCATGTGTCTTCTTTTCATAAAGCACACTGGTCCACTAAAGTCATTGCATGCGTGTTCTTTTCAGAAACCTCATATGGATTCACTAGAGTAATTGCATGTGTGTTCTTATCCTAAACCTGCACTAGAGTTCATTTCATGTGTGTTTTTTTCCTAAACCACATATGGATCCACCAGAGTCATTAGATGTGTGTTCTTTTCCTAAACCACATATGGATCCACTAGAGCCATTGCATGTGTGTTCATTTCAAAAACCACATGGATCCACAAGTGTCATTGCATGTGTGTTCTTTTCATGAACCACAGCCAGAGTCATTACATGTCTGTTCTTTTCATAAACCACATGGATCCACTAGTGTGATTGCATGTGTGTTCTTTTCACAAACCACATATGGATCCACTAGAGTCATTGCATGTGTGTTCTTATCCTAAACCAGCACTAGAGTTCATTGCATGTGTGTTCTTTTCCTAACCCACGTATCGATCCACTATAGTTCATTGCATGTGTGTTTATTTCATAAACCACATGGATCCACTGGTGTCATTGCATGTGTGTTCTCTTCATAAGCCACAACTAGAGTCATTGCATGTATGTTCTTTTCAAAAACCACATATGGATCCACTAGAGTCATTGCATGTGTGTTCATATCCTAAACCAGCACTTGAGTTCATTGCATGTGTGTTGTTTTCCTAAACCACATATGGATCCACTAGAGTCGTTGCATGTGTGTTCTTTTCAGAAACCACATATGGATCCACTAGAGTCATTGCGTGTGTGTTCTTATCCTAAACCAGCACTAGAGTTATTGCATGTGTGTTCTTTTCCTAAACCACATATGGATCCACTAGAGTGATTGCATGTGTGTTCTTTTCATAAACGACATGGATCTACCAGTGTCATTGCACGTGTTTTCTTTTCATAAACCACAACTAGATTCATTGCATGTCTCTTCTTTTCATAAACCACATGGATCCACCAGAGTGATTACACATGTGTTGTTTTCACAAACCACATATGGATCCAATAGTCATTGCATGTCTATTCTTATCCTAAACCAGCACTAGTGTCATTGCATGTGTGTTCTTTTCCTAGAACCACCTGATGGATCCACTAGATTCATTGCATGTGTGTTCTTTTCATAAACCACATGGATCCACTAGTGCCATTCCATGTGTGTTCTTTTAATGAACCACAGCTAGAGTCATTGCATGTCTGTTCTTTTCATAAACCACATGGATCCACTAGAGGCATTGCATGTGTTTTCTTTTCATAAACCACATATGGATCCACTAGAGTCATTGCATGTGTGTTCTTATCCTAAACCAGCACTAGAGTTCATTGCATGTGTGTTGTTTTCCTAAACCACATATGGATCCACTAGAGTCGTTGCATGTGTGTTGTTTTCAGAAACCACATATGGATCCACTAAAGTCATTGCGTGTGTGTTCTTATCCTAAACCAGCACTAGAGTTCATTGCATGTGTGTTCTTTTCCAAAACCACATATGGATGCACCATAGTCATTGCATGTGTGTTCTTTTCATAAACCACATGGATCCACTAGTGTCATTGCATGTGTGTTCTTTTCATAAAACCACAGCTAGAGACATTGCTTGTCTATTCTTTTCATAAACCACAAATATATCCACTAGAGTCATTGCATGTGTGTTCTTTTCATAAACCACATGGATCCACAAGTGTCATTCATGTGTGTTCTTTTCAGAAACCATAGCTAGAGTCATTGCATGTCTATTCTTTTCATAAACCACATGTATCCACTAGATTCATTGCATGTGTGTTCTTTTCACAAACCACATATGAATCCACTAGAGTCATTGCATGTGTGTTCTTATCCTAAACCACATATGGACCCACCAGAGTCATTGCGTCCGTGTTCTTTTCATAAACCACATGGATCCACCAGTGGCATTGCATGTGTGTTCTTTTCATGAACCACAGCTAGAGTCATTGCATGTGTGTTCTTTTACACATGGATCATCTAGAGTCATAAACCACATGGATCCACCAGAAGCATTGCATGCGTGTTCTTTTTACAAACCACATATGGATCCACTAGAGTCATTGCATGTGTGTTCTTATCCTAAACTAGCACTGGAGTTCATTGCATGTGTGTTCTTTTCCTAAACCACGTATGGATCCACTAGAGTCATTGCATGTGTGTTCTTTTCACAAACCACATACGAATCCACTAGAGTCATTGCAGGTTTGTTCTTTTCCTAAACCACATATGGATCCTTTAGAGTCATTGCATGTGTGTTCGTTTCATAATCCACATGGATCCACTAGTGTCATTGCATGTGTGTTCTTTTAATGAACCACAGGTAGAGTCATTGCATGTGTCTTCTTTTCATAAAACACACTGTTCCACTAAAGTCATTGCATGCGTGTTCTTTTCAGAAACCTCATATGGATTCACTAGAGTAATTGCATGTGTGTTCTTATCCTAAACCTGCACTAGAGTTCATTTGATGTGTGTTCTTTCCTAAACCACATATGGATCCACCAGAGTCATTAGATGTGTGTTCTTTTCCTAAACCACATATGGATCCACTAGAGTCATTGCATGTGTGTTCATTTCATAAACCACATGGATCCACAAGTGTCATTGCATGTGTGTTCTTTTCATGAACCACAGCTAGAGTCATTACATGTCTGTTCTTTTCATAAACCACATGGATCCACTAGTGTGATTGCATGTGTGTTCTTTTCACAAACCACATATGGATCCACTAGAGTTATTGCACGTGTGTTCTTTTCATGAACCACAGCTTGAGTCATTGCATGTGTGTTCTTATCCTATACCACATATGGACCCACCAGAGTCATTGCATCCGTGTTCTTTTCATAAACCACATGGATCCACCAGTGGCATTGCATGTGTGTTCTTTTCATGAACCACAGCTTGAGTCATTGCATGTGTGTTCTTTTACACATGGATCCACTAGAGTCATAAACCACATGGATCCACCAGAGTCATTGCATGCGTGTTCTTTTTACAAACCACATATGGATCCACTAGAGTCATTGCATGTGTGTTCTTATCCTAAACTAGCACTGGAGTTCATTGCATGTGTGTTCTTTTCCTAAACCACGTATGGATCCACCAGAGTCATTGCATGTGTGTTCTTTTCATAAAGCACATGGATCCACCAGTGTCATTGCATGTGTGTTCTTTTCATAAGCCACAACTAGAGTCATTGCATGCATGTTCTTTTCAAAAACCACATATGGATCCACTAGAGTCATTGCATGTGTGTTCATATCCTAAACCAGCACTTGAGTTCATTGCATGTGTGTTGTTTTCCTAAACCACATATGGATCCACTAGAGTCGTTGCATGTGTGCTCTTTTCTGAAACCACATATGGATCCACCAGAGTCATTGCATGTGTGTTCTTATCCTAAACCAGCACAAGATTCATTGCATGTGTGTTCTTTTCCTAAACCATATATGTATCCACTAGAGTGATTGCATGTGGGTTCTTTTGATAAACGACATGGATCTACAAGTGTCACTGCACGTGTTTTCTTTTCATAAACCACAACTAGATTCATTGCATGTCTCTTCTTTTCATAAACCACATGGATCCACTAGAGTGATTACACATGTGTTCTTTTCACAAACAACATATGGATCCAATAGTCATTGCATGTCTATTCTTATCCTAAACCAGCACTAGTGTCATTGCATGTGTGTTCTTTTCCTAGAACCACCTGATGGATCCACTAGATTCATTGCATGTGTGTTCTTTTCATAAACCACATGGATCCACCAGTGCCATTCCATGTGTGTTCTTTTAATGAACCACAGCTCGAGTCATTGCATGTCTGTTCTTTTCATAAACCACATATGGATCCACTAGAGTCATTGCATGTGTGTTCTTATCCTAAACCAGCACTAGAGTTCATTGCATGTGTGTTGTTTTCCTAAGCCACATATGGATCCACTAGAGTCGTTGCATGTGTGTTGTTTTCAGAAACCACATATGGATCCACTAGAGTCATTGCGTGTGTGTTCTTATCCTAAACCAGCACTAGAGTCATTGCATGTGTGTTCTTTTCCTAAACCACATATTGATCCAATAGAGTGATTGCATGTGTGTTCTTTTCATAAACGACATGGATCTACTAGTGTCATTGCACGTGTTTTCTTTTCATAAACCACAACTAGATTCATTGCATGTCTCTTCTTTTCATAAACCACATGGATCCACTAGAGTCATTGCATGTGTTTTCTTTTCATAAACCACATATGGATCCACTAGAGTCATTGCATGTGTGTTCTTATCCTAAACCAGCACTAGAGTTCATTGCATGTGTGTTCTTTTCCAAAACCACATATGGATGCACCATAGTCATTGCGTGTGTGTTCTTTTTATAAAGCACATGGATCCACTAGTGTCATTGCATGTGTGTTCTTTTCATAAAACCACAGCTAGAGACATTGCTTGTCTGTTCTTTTCATAAACCACAAATATATCCACTAGAGTCATTGCATGTGTGTTCTTTTCATAAACCACATGGATCCACAAGTATCATTCATGTGTGTTCTTTTCATAAAGCATAGTTAGAGTCATTGCATGTCTATTCTTTTCATAAACCACATGTATCCACTAGATTCATTGCCCAATTATATGGATTGTCTATTACTGAGTACATGAGCCATATGAATGAGTTCGAGGGGTACCAAGAAACATCATACGTGTACTAGTACGGGGCTCCTCTCGTCAAACCCGATTTAGTCAAAGATCTACCAACAAAAATGCGAAGATTGCATAACTGGTACATCCAAGCCTGTGTTGATTCCAAAAACTGGATCTATGCTGCATATACACACCACCATTACATTCATGGAGATGGGTTCCTACTGATTGAATTTCTAGAATTATTTCAGTTTCACCAACAAGACGCCCTCGACAAAACTATCGTCAGTGCCTACTGTTTGTAAGTATTATTAATTTCTGTAATTAAGTCTTTCTAGCTCAGATCTTTCGTTGCTTGTATAATCTTACTAATCACTATACTAATTATATATGCAGAATGAAGATTCAAGAATGCAAGCCAAAGAGATAGAGGATAACTTGTTCCAAGCGTTGAAGAATTTCAGCAATAGAAGGGAAATACTATTTCCTTACAACGCTGGGTCAGTGTTACTGTCTTGTACACATACTATTTATGCTTAATCGATGTTAAGCGTATAATTTACTCGTGTTATATTATGTTAGTGTGTCCAGCTTCCACTATATTATGTTAATCATTGTTGTTGACACCAGAGTAGTAAAAGTCCTGGACTCGAAACACACACCATTAGAAAAGTGGGCGGACATGCAGGAATGCCTCCAGAAGGCTTGGAAACGGTTCACCGCCAAAACTAGGGGTGTTTGGAAGCCAGATGTTACATTTCAACCATTCACTGTAAGTACTACTTGCTAGATCCACGCATATCTTTGATTCTAGTTTCAATACCACCATTATCATGCTTGATTATTATTTTGATTGAACTCCGTTCTCGTAAAGTGCTTGAGGCAGGAAGCCGGGAATAACTTATGTGGATACTATGTCTGCGAGTTCATTCGCCAGACGACCAAAGAGAAGGGCGCAGACCGGAACATCAAAAAAATTGAAGTACGATAAACAATAATCACAACTTTATTTTATTACCACCAATTGTGTTTAGTTTCATTCATATATATATTGATCCCCTTATTTATATTAGATCGAACGGATGCAGGACGGTCTTCTATCACAAGAACGCATGCAAGAAATTCAAGAGGAAATTGTCAGATTCTTGTTAGAACAAGTCATAGATCCGAAAGGAGAATACTATTACCCGCTTCATTTGGAAGGGTGAAGTGTAAAAAAGAAGATGTAAATTAGATCAAATTTGTGTGAGAGTATCATTTGTAATTATAATATGTTTCGACCAAGAAGACGGATGAGACGGTGTATATATTTGTGATCATGCATGATGTGTAATATATATATCGTGGTTTCATTATTGCTGTATATATGTAGTACCATTAAATTGATAAAAAAACCTGCCGCGGCAGAAAAATAGCCTGAAAATCCTGCCGCGGCACAAAACCCTGCCGCGGCACAAAAATTACCCGAAAATCCTGTCGCGGCACAGAGACCAACGCTCCCAGTTCGTGCCAGGAACTGGGACCAATGATCCACCCCACCCGTCTCTGGCCCTGCTACGTGGAGACCCATTGGTCCCGGTTTGTTCCACGAACCGGGACCAATGATCCACCCCCTCGTCATGCGCCCGCCCACGTGGAGACCCATTGGTCCCGGTTCATGCGCGAACCGAGACCAGCATTAGTCCCGAGTAATTGGTCCCGGTTCGGGAACCGGGACCAATGGCCCTTATGAACCGGAACTAGAGGCCATTTTTCCACCGGTGGAGCATCCTAAACACAAAAATCTAACAGTGCCAAAGTTTATATTGATTGATACATAACGGCTAACGAAATTGCTAATGAAGACTAATTTTGGAGGACCATCTCTAACTATTTGATGAACAGATTGCAATAGGTTTTGGAGTCCATGTGCTGACGCTTTGATCCTCGTGCATGCCATGGAGGTGGCGTGTACACCTCCCCTGAATCTTCTCCACTTGATTCCTCGAAGTCCACCTCATCGGGGTATTCCTCCTCGCTCTCTTTAGCAAAGGCGTTCGCCTCATCTCCTCCATCGTCATTGCCTCCATGATCGTCATTGCCTCCATCATCGTCATTGTGTCCATCATTGTCATTGCCTCCATCACCGTTATCCACATCATCATCATCATTACCATTATTTGGTGCAGGGTTCTGCTGCGCTTGAAGGGCAGCAATCTGGGCAGCCATTTCCACAGTGGTCTGATCTCGCTCCGCCACAACTTGAGTAATTCCCATAATAGTTTGGTTCAGCTCCACAAATGTGGCATCCCTTTCCACCACAACATTCTTTTGTTCATCAATAGTGGCATCCTTTTCTGATATGGTCCCATTTAGGCCCTCTATGGTTTGATCCCTACCAATGAGGGCTTGCTCCATTGTATTCACAACGGTGTACAGGGTTTCCATCTCATACCCTTGTAGATGCACAGTGCCCTAAAAATAGTCCAAAGCCTCCTTTTGCTGCATCAGCTTCTCTTCCCTCTCCCAAGCTTTAATTTCCATGTCCTCTATATGCTTCACATAGAATGGCATGTCGTTCCGGTTGCCTACGGTAACCATCATGTTCCCGTCCTCATTCCGTTTTCCAAATGCAAGGAAAGGTGAACCTGCTGGCAGCCGGTGTTGGTGAAGATAGCACAGGCGTGACAATTCCTCGTGCATGGTTGATTCCACTCCTTGCTCCCAGGTAAGGTATTTCTTGGTGCGGTTCAGGTTTCCAATGTCAGGCACGGTGGGATCAGCAAGAAAAATAGTGGTGATCTCCCACACACGATCTCCGGGAACATATGTGTTCATCCTCCTCCTTTTGAACATCGACATTAGCATGCCCAGCGTCTGACAAAGCTCTGCCAACTGCCTTGCGAAGAGTCTTGGTGATTGGAACCCAACATGATCAACTCTGGTGACATCTCCCATCTATCAATTGTCAAGTGGAAAGTGTGAGAACAACAAAGGATAAGAATTTACTAGAATGAAAGGCATAAGAATAAAGACATAATTTAAAATAGACTCAAGTAGTCTTATGGCTTCCTATTCCAATCCTAGGTCACGATCCTACAGTTAACACACGGCTCTGATACCATCTATAACACTACAATACTGAAAAGACTGTAGCTTCTATGCAACATGCCAATCCCTAGACCGGTTCATTGGCTTACATAGAACATACATGAAAGAACAAAGTAATAATCTGTGTATCATAATTAATGAAGATCCAGAATATTCAATTCAATACATTATTCGCTTAGCTCGAAGGCTAGCTCAATTATTCAAGTAGCAACATAAATAAAGATAACTACTCCATATTCAAATTTCCCACAAGGGAACAAGTGTCGAGTGGAGTACCGTGACCTATTGGAACACTCGGAATCGGAATAACCTGCAACATGAAACGTAGCAGCCCCGAAGGGTCAATACATGGAATTTATGGCAAATAGAGCTAAGTAAGGAGACAATAAAACTAACGACTACATGCTTATTTGGCCAAGTGGGGTTTTGGCTTGCTTGCATTTTCAAAAGCATTTGTCCTACTTTCATAATCAGTTTTAGATTTTCATTAAAAAGACCCCAATTAAGTAATCCATCAATATTAAAACAATTAGGAAATTGGAATGAACGAGAAACGTGTCATGAACCACAAAATTAAGCAACTCAATTGTACATAACCGGGGACACGACTAAGTACTTAGATTA
Organism: Avena eriantha; assembly: GCA_910589775.1. Taxonomy (NCBI): domain Eukaryota; kingdom Viridiplantae; phylum Streptophyta; class Magnoliopsida; order Poales; family Poaceae; genus Avena; species Avena eriantha. The sequence continues at coordinate 403,390,732 of OU342742.1, forward strand.
GACACCCTGCTGTACACTTTACCCATGTGACCTAGACAACCCAGCTCGTACCATAACACTTATATTGTGTTATGATAGGGACAATTCTAAGACAAGACAATTCGGGAAGTAGCTCCCCAAACCCGACACGCACCGTACCAACCTACCAAAATTCTACATCTCTGACTACGTGGATTCGAGTCACCACAACCTACTAAGTCGTGCCAACCAACTGTTTCATTATTGGCACATGGTTGTACACGTAAGCTACCCAATAAAGAAGCCAATCATCTTCTCTAGATACATGGGTGCCTTTCCGCATTGATACCACCAAAAAATGTCAATCCCATCACACCCATGGTATTAATTGATTATGTTGTTTTAGTTTTTGCAAAACAACACTTTATAAACACTTTCAAAAGATGTAAACCAACCCTCGTTCATCATAGCACGGCTAAGAAAATCTACCAATGCTCAACTACAGGAGATTCCTACCACATAGTATAGGACATAGCGTAGTAGTAGATCCTATTCATGCATATATAAAATACACAACATATGCAGGGAAAATAGTAGGACAATATCATGAACAAAATAGCATCTACTTGCCTTGGCTGTGGTTATCGAATGAACAATCCGCACACGAGCAAGCGTTGCACTCTTCACAATCTACACGGCACATTAGCAACACAAACAATCCATCCACAATCCTAACAAGTGCACAAATGCATGCATGACAAGTTAAACAAAGATTTAGTAGTGATTGTAAGTTCTCTGATCATTATGACTACTGATGACATGCATGGAAAACCTTTGATGCATGAAAACCATTTAGCAAGAATTGTTTATTCAATTAAATAGGTTTTTAAGAAAATATTAAACCTCTGATTCAAATAGTACTATTAAATCTTGACAAAAATACTACTAGACAGGTAACATGATTTAGAACCAGGGGCAACTGGAATCACGCAAAAAGGTTTTACAAATCTTTTTCTGCAATTCTTATAGTGCAATAAGCCTTTAATTAAACTCAAAAGTATTCGTACGGTAAACTTGCAATTTTAATTCAGAAACATGTTCTACACTTTCTTGTGATTCCATAGACATGCTATTTGCAATTTTTTGATTAGTAGTTATTTTATTATGAATTTATTACTCTAAAAAGGGTACTAAAGTATTTAAATAACTAAAGCAAAACCTTGCAGTAATTGTCTAAACAATTCGTATATTGATAAACAACATGGTAATAGCTTTCCAACGACATATTACTTTCTATTTTTGGATCAGCAGATTTGTTCCTATGATTTTTACAAGTTTTAATAGTTTTCTGGCCTTTTCTTAATTATCTAAAGAAAACTAGGGAATATTTCGCGGAATATTCCGCTGACGAGCGGGTCCCGCCAACGTGGCGGTTAACCAGTCCACGGTCAATGTCGCGGTCAGCGGTCGATCGTGACCGCCCGTTTCGCATCAGACGGCCGACACGGTTCGAGCACGCTCACCTTGGTCGACAGCGAGTTGGCCCGGCGACGGTGGCGGGCGGCGCTCCGAGGAGTTCGTGCTCAGCACGAACTGGTGGCGGCGACTGACAGGTGGGTCGCACCTATCAGCGACAGGGGGTGGCTCGGGCTGGCGTGGCTGCTGGGCCGGTTACGCGATGCTTGTGGGCGTCCTGTGCGACGAATAGTTGCGCTGCGCTCCGGCTGCTGCTGGGCCCTGGGCGGGTCGCCACGGCTGGGCTGGCTCGGCTAGCCGCGGTGGGATGCGCCGATTCTTTTTTCTCTTTTATTCTTTTTCTGATTAGCTGTTTACTGAATCTGGATCTGTTTGTTCTCTAAAATTCTGAAACTGAATTTTTGGCTGAAACAATTTGGCCATAACTTTTGATCTACAACTTCGATTCGAGCGAAACAAGTTCCTACAGTTTTGTATTGGAATACTCTACACATATATGCATCCCGAATGTTTATATAATACCATTCTAGCATATGCAAGGTAAAAACCCTAGTGGTCACTTTATATGAATGCACAAGCAATTGTGTGGTGTTTTTAGCAAAAGGCTTTTAAACTGAATTTTTGAAAAGATGAACATGATGCAATGCCATGTATGATATACAGTACAAATTCTAGAAATTCGGATGTGACAATATTAACCCCCTTAAGATGAATCTCGTCCTCGAGATTCGCCGTGGCTAGCAAATAGGTGTGGGTGGTCCTCTGGGAGGTCATCTTCTCGCTCCCAAGTGGCTTCCTCTTTGGTGTGATGGCTCCATTGCACCTGCAAAACCTGATCGTCTTGGTGCGTCTAAACCTCTCCATTGTTTCCAAGATCTTGACCGGCTTCTCCTCATAAGTCAAGTCGTTCTCCAGATGAACCTCTTCTAGTGACACGATGTCTCTCAATGGTGTATCCACCATCTCCGGATGGCACTTCTTCAGCTGGGACACATGGAACACGTCATGGACAACGGATAGCGCCTCTGGCATCTCCAAATGATAAGCAACCTCTCCTTTGCATGCTAGGACCCTGTAGGGCCCTATAAACTGAGGTGCCAGCTTGCCCTTAATTCCAAATCGCTTAATTCCACGCAGAGGCGAAACTCTGAGGTAAGCTTTATCGCCAATCTCACACACCACCTCCTTGCGCTTAGCATCAGCATAGCTCTTCTGCATCGAGTGTGCTACCTTCAGCCTATCCCAAATCAAACTGACCTTCTCCTCAGCATCCTTGATCAAATCAGGTCCAAACAACTGACGCTCACCTACTCCATCCCACAACAGGGGTGTTCTACATATCTTACCATATAGCACATCAAACGGCGACATCTTGATACTAGACTGGTAGCTGGTGTTGTATGAAAACTCAGCATAAGGCAAATTCTCATCCCAACGAGAGCCATGAGCTAAGGCACAAGCTCTCAACATATCCTCTAGAATTTGATTTACTCATTCCGTCTGACCATCCATTTGAGGGTGGAAAGCTATTCTGAACTCCAACCTATTTCCCAATGACTCATGCAGCTGGCGCAAAAAATGAGAGGTAAATTGGGTGCCTCTATCTGAAACTATACTCTTGGGAACTCCATGTCGGCACACAATTCTTTCCATGTAAATCTTGGCTAGTCTAGCACCAGCGTAGGTGGCCAAAATCATTGCATGTGTGTTTTTTCATAAACCACATGGATCCACCAATGTCATTGCATGGGTGTTCTTTTCATGAACCACAGCTAGAGTCATTGCATGTCTGTTCTTTTCATAAACCACATAGGTCCACTAGAGTCATTGCATGTGTTTTCTTTTCACAAACCACATATGGATCCACTAGAGTCATTGCATGTGTGTTCTTATCCTAAACTAGCACTAGAGTTCATTGCATATGTGTTCTTTTCCTAAACCACATATGGATCCACTAGAGTCATTCCATGCATATTCTTTTCATAAACCACATGGATCCACCAGTGTCATTGCATGTATGTTCTTTTCATAAACCACGGCTAGAGTCATTGCATGTTTGTTCTTTTCATAAACCATAAATGGATCCACCAGAGTAATTGCATGTGTGTTCTTTTCATAAACCACATGGATCCACCACTGTCATTCATGTGTGTTCTTTTCATAAACCATAGCTAGAGTCATTGCATGTCAGTTCTTTTCATAAACCAGATGGATCCACTAACCACATATGGATCCACTAGAGACATTCCATGGGTCTTCTTATCCTACACCAGCACTAGAGTTCATGGCATGTGTGTTCTTTTCCTAAACCAGCACTAGAGTCATTGCATGTTTGTTCTTTTCCTAGAACCACATATGCATCCACCAGAGTCATTGTATGTGTGTTCTTTTCATAAACCACATGGATCCACCAGTGCCATTGCATGTGTGTTCTTTTCATGAACCACAGCTAGAGTCATTGCATGTCTGTTCTTTTCATAAACCACGTGGATCTACTAGAGTCATTGGATGTGTGTTCTTTTCACAAACCACATATGGATCCACTAGAGTCATTACATGTGTGTTCTTATCCTAAAACAGGACTCGAGTTCATTGCATGTGTGTTCTTTTCCTAAACAACATATGGATCCACCAGAGTCATTCCATGTGTGTTCTTTTCATAAACCACATGGATACTTCAGTGTCATTGCATGTGTGTTCATTTAATAAACCATAGCTAGAGTCATTGCATGTTTGTTCTTTTCAGAAACTACATATGGATCCACTAGTGTCATTGCATGTGTGTTCATTTCATACACCACATAGATCCACCAGTGTCATTGCATGTGTGTTCTTTTCATAAACCAAAACTAGAGTCATTGCTTGTCTGTTCTTTTCATAAACCACGTGGATCCACTAGTGCCATTGCATGTGTGATCTTTTCATCAACCATATGGATCCAGTAGAGTCATTGCATGCGTGTTATTTTTCACAAACCACATATGGATCCACTAGAGTCATTGCATGGGTGTTCTTATCCTAAACCAGCACTAGAGTTCATCGCATGTGTGTTCTTTTCCTAAACCACATATGGATCGACTAGAGTAATTGCATTTGTGTTATTTTCCTAAACCACATATGGATCCACTAGAGTCATTGCATGTGTGTTCATTTCCTAAACCACATATGGATCCACCAGAGCCATTGCATGTGTGTTCTTTTCATAAAACACATGGATCCACTAGTGTCATTGCATGTGTGTTCTTTTCATGAACCATGGCTAGAGTCATTGCATGTCTATTCTTTTCATAAACCACATGGATCTACTAGAGTCATTAGATGTGTGTTCTTTTCAAAAAACACATATGGATCCACTAGAGTCATCGTATGTGTGTTCTTATCCTAAACCAGCACTAGAGTCATCCCATTATGAGTTATGATGCTATGAGGGTAGCCGCTCCTTCAGAATCTTGCAAACGGTCCTTCAGTGAAATTCGTCCCACTGTTGTTGCCCCGTCACATTTCTGAATCAGATTCACTTCAAATCATTTCATGAATTTGTCAACCATGACTAGAATATGGGTCATCCCTCCTTTGGCCGGCTTAAATGGTCCTACCATGTCTAGGCACCATACAACAAATGGGCATGTAATGGGGATAGTTTTCATCTCGAACATTGGTAGGTGAGTTTTTGTGGCTTATATTTGACAACCATTGCATTTTCTCACCAAGTCCTCTGCTTGCTCCAAAGCACTGGGCCAATAAAACCCATGCCGGAAAGCTTTTGCTACTAAGGCCCTTAAGGAGGCATGGTGGCCACATTCCCCTTGGTGAATATCCCGGAGTATGTCGAGTCCTTCCTCCGGATCAACGCACCGTTGTAGTACCGCAGTCACACTTCTTTTGTATAAGTCAACATTGATAATGGTATAAGCCTTTGCCCTTCTCTGAATTTTCCTTGAACTTATTTCATCATCTAGCAAGATTCCCTCTTTCAGGAAATCAAAAATTGGCTTGGCCCAAGATGGCATAGCCCGGACGGGAAATGGTTCCTCATCCACTTCCATTGCATCCGCTGACATTACTCCCGCCGGATCAAGCTATATATTCCCCGGGTTTGCTGAGGCAGTCCCCGGGTTTGCTGAGGTAGTCCCCGGGTTTGCTGAGGTGCTTCCCCATTCTATCTCCATAGGTGCAGCTCCTGATCCGGGGAGTGCCGGGATGTAAATGGAATCTGATTCGGATGATGGCGTGATTGAGGGTTTTCTCAGGTGCTCCAAGCCAACATTTGGCGGGATTGGCTGCCGGGACAAGCCCAATTTGGACAGCGTATCTGCTGCCTCGTTTTCGATTCGAGGTACGTGATGGAACTCGCATCCTTCGAAAAACCCGCTTATTTTCTAAACATGGAACCTATACAAGGCCATGCTAGCATCCGGAGCATCCCAATTTCCGGACACCTGCTGCACCACCAAATCCGAATCACCGAAGCATTGTATCCGACGTATCCCCACTTCCTTTGCCACTTTGAGAGCATGTACCAATGCTTCATACTCTGCCACATTATTCGAGGCACTCAAGTGGATTTGAAGGACATACTTCAGTTGATCCTTCTTGGACGAGGTAAGCACTACTCTAGCGTCTAATCCGTCTTTTAGTTTCGATCTGTCGAAGTGCATTTGCCAATAATTGGAGTCTGGCAGGGGTGGCTCGTATTGCATTTCAGCCTAGTCCACAAAGAAATCCACCACAACTAGCGACTTGATCGGATCCCTTCTGTCGAACTGTGCTACGTATGGGGCTAACTCGATTGCCCACTTTGCTATCTGGCCACTTGCATCTTTATTACTCATGATCTCTGAAATGGGTGCCTCAGATATCACCTTGATGGGGTGTTCCTCCAAATAGTGTTTGAGTTTCTTGGCCGACATATATACGCCATATGTCATCTTCTGATAATGAGGATAATTATGTTTTGAGGCTGATAATACTTCGCTCAGATAATACACAGGCCTTTGCACTAACTTTCCTTCCTCCTCGCGCTCCACTACGATCACTGCACTAACCACTCGGTTGGTCACGGCTACGTAGAGCAACATTTGCTCCTTAGGTAGTGGTGCAGCTAGGATTGGCGCGGTAGATAACATCTTTTTCAATTCTCGAAATGCAAGATCCGCCTGTGGTGCCCATGTGAACTTATCTGCCTTTTTCATCAGCTGATAGATGGGCAAGGCCTTCTCTCCCAACCGACATACGAACCGACTTAACGATGCCAGGCAACCAGTGAACTTCTGGACATCGTTAAGACACTTTGGCAATTCCATTCTTTCTATGGCCCGGATTTTCGTCAGGTTAGCTTCAATGCCACGGCTAGATACCAAAAAACCGAGTAACTTTCCGACGGGTACGCCAAAAGTGCACTTTTCCGGTTTTAGCTTCATTCGGATCCTTCTTAAGTTCACGAATGTTTGTCGGATATCCTCAAGGAGCGTATTGCTTTCCTTGGTCTTTATTACCACATCATCCACATAGACCTGCACATTTCGACCTATTTGTTCATGCAAGCATTTTTGCATGCATCGCTGATACGTTGCTCCTACATTACATAATCCAAATGGCATAGTGCGATAGCAATAAGCCCTGTACGGGGTAATAAACGCAGTCTTTATTTGATCATCCGGATTCAGGGGTATCTGATGGAAACCAGAATACGCGTCAATGAATGACAATAGCTCACATCCGGCCGTTGAGTCTATGACCTGATCTATTCTAGGGAGTGGGAATGGATCTTTTGGACACACCTTATTCAGGTTCGTGTAGTCAATACACATGCGCCATACCACCGCCACGTTCGGATCATCTTTCTTTTTCTCCACCAGCACCGGATTAGAGAGCCAATCCGGATAGAGTACCTCCATGATAAACTCGGCCACTAGTAATCTTGCTATCTCACCTCCAATAACTTTCCTTCTGTCTTCTGCGAAACTCCTGAGAGGCTGCTTTACCGGCTTAGCCCCAGGTCTTACATTCAATGAGTGCTCAGCCAACTCCCTCGGTACACCTTGCAGATCTTGCGTAGACCAAGCAAAGATATCCCGATTCTCACGGAGGAAGTTGACGAGCTCGCTTTCCTAATTGCTGCTTAACCCGGCACCAATGGTGACGGTGCACTCTGGGAACTGATCATCGATTGGCACTTTCTTCGTGTCCTTAGTTGCTTGGAATGATACGCTCCCGTGTAGGTTGGTCCGGGCCGGTATATGTTGTTGCGTGGATTGAGCCAATGTCGCCACTTCTAGTATCTTCCTTTTTTTCTTGAGCTATCACGAGTGACTCGGCTAAATTGGAACCGGCTGAGGCGCACTCGATCAAACGCCGGAAGTCCCCTGATATAGTTATCACGCCCTTTGGTATGGGCAACTTCATCTTAAGGTAACTGACGTGGGTAGTTGCCATGAATTTTCTCAGCACAGGCCTGCCGAGTAACACGTGATAAGCGCTTTCCAGATTCGCCACCTCGAATTCCAAGTTCTTAGTGCGGCAGTTGTTTCTTGTGCCGAATAAAACGTCAGCCCGGACCTTACCAATTGGTTCACAAGAAATACCCGGCATAATGCCATGAAAGGTGGTCCTTGTTGCTTGCAACATGTTCTCTGTTATCCCCAACTTGTGCATGGTATCCTTGTCATAATGTTGATACTGCTGCCATTGTCAATCAACACATTGGAAAATCTCACGTTGAGATTCGGCCCGATGAACATCGGATCTAGGACCAGAGCATAGGTTCCTGGGCTTGGCATGATCTTTGGTTGATCCTTGACACTCCATGTAATCTCCTGATCCGCCCAAGGCATATACCTCACCACCGCTTGCATTACTGCGTTTACCTCCATATGACGGCGCCGCAAGCTTTTCCGGTCATTCTCTTCCGTGGTGAACACACAGTATCTTTGATGATGTTCCCTATACTCATTTCGTCCCTCATTCTGGGTGTAACCTTGGCCTTGTTGTTGGTTATTGCCTACCTGATGTACCGCATCCCTTCTTTCCGGATTCTCATACCTCTACAAAGGTGGTGGCAGCATCAGTTGCTATCCATTTCCCCCTATTACTAATAGTGGCTGGGGTATTTCATTTCTAGGTGCTTCGTTCTGAGGTGCCTGGGCATTCCCTGAAATCCCTTGTTCTAATTTCCTCATCCATTCACACTGCCGGGTCGTATGATCGCTAGACTATTCGGACTTGGCGTATGAAATTTGCAAGGTTGATCTAGCATAGACTCGAATGTATACCTCGGCCTATCCTTTCGTTCTTGCCATTGCTTTTTCTGCTCCGGGGTCCAAGGCTTTCTCCCTTCGTTCTTCTGTTGCCAGCTCTGCCCTCTAGTTTTTTGGCGTTGACTGGCTCCGGCATTGGGTTGATCCCGGTCCACTGCTGCAACTTGTTGCGAGTTATACCGATAATCCGGGCGCTCATCCCTTCTTTTTCCTCGGAAATCATTCCTCCTTGATGATCCGGGGCCATCCCGGCTGTAATACTCATCATTTGCTTTGCTAGACATTAGCCGGGGTTGCGTTGGATCTCCCAAGGTATATGAATCTGCGATCCAGATCACTTCATCCAAGGTAGTTGGCATATCTCGCTGCAATCTTTGCCACAACATACTTCCATATCTGCACCCCTGAGCGAACCACGCAATAGCTTGTGATTCAATCACTCCTTCGCACGAGTTTCTCACATTGCACCACCGAGTCAGGAAATCTCTATCTGGCTCATTCGGTCTCTGCCGGCACAACGCTAGGGTTTGCGGTCTGTTGGGTCTCTTGTAAGTGCTTGGGAAATTGCTAACGAACAGCTCTTGGAAATCCAGCCAGCAGTTAACGCTTCCTGGTGGCAAATTGTTCAATGAAACTCGTGCTGGTCCTTCCAACATCTGCGGAACATACCTCACCGCCCATCTCAAATTTCCTATTGCAATCTTGATCACTTTGGCATAGTCAATCATCCAATCCTCTGGCCTGGTACTACCATCATAAGTTCGGGTTCCTCTAGCCAGCTGAAAGTTCGGCACTAGTGGCTAATTCATGATCCGGGGCCCGAAGCATGCTGGACCCGGTGGACCTTGTAACTCGATTTGCTCTGACCTGTAAATCCTATCCAACTTCAACCTCGCATCATCTAGCTGCAAGTTCCTGCTTCCAAACCGTGATCCAATTACATGGTGATCTAGTCTGGGGTATCCATCATTGACCATAGCCGAATAACCATCATTGTATCTTTCCTAATCCAGATGTGCATGGTGTTGTTGTGCCGCTTGTCCTGCGCTTCCTACTTGCCGAGGCACGTGTTGTTGCTGCGTCCGAGGTACATTTTGCCCCGCTCCCACGGGATCGTATTGTCCGGTATTGCCATTGGCAGCATTTCTTTGACCGGCATTGCCTTGGTCACGGTTACCTCGGGCAGCCGCACCTCGGCTGGTACTATGTCGGTCCTCATCAACTTGCACTGCTTTGCCTTTTCCAGCCCTTACCAGGTCATAAGGGACCATTTGCTTGTCTCTTCTCCCGGAGTCCACTTCCTCTTCTCTCCTGGGGTCGTGACCCAGAGACGATGCAGCTCCTCTGGATCTTGCCGGGTTATTTCTGGCCGAATGTACCACCTGTGAGGCCACTGGTGGTGCCGGGTTAGCCTTGTTTATTTCTTCAGTTTTTTGGCATGCAACTCTCAACAGGTGATTTACCCTCTCTTGCTACCTTTGTTGGGCCTCTCTGGTTAAACCTTCTAACTCGGACGCGACCGCATTTGCTGCTCTGAGGTTCTTTGCCGAGGTATTGTATCGATCCAACCCTCCTATTACTATCGTAGCTGTCTGACCCGGCCTAGGCTCGTACTCCTTGTCAATCTCAGTGATCAGGTTCCTTCCCCGGATTTTCACTCCATCGATACGGTTTGCCTTTGCATACTCTATCAAGGTGATGTTCAGCGACTGATGTAGCTCTGCTACTTTATTTGCTCCAGCCAACATTTTCCGCCTAGTTTCCTCTAACTCAACTTGCGCCTGAGCCGGATCTACCACAGGTGCTATTGGCGTTGCCAAGCTATCTATCGCTTGCTGGAGAACATTTTCTAGCCTTTCTAGCGGGGGAAACCTTGACCTGGTCTATTTTGGTGTTACGTCTGGCTCTGGCACCGGATCTTTGCTCGGTCCCAGATCTAGCGCGGTCATCAGGACCTCAACGCTACTAGTGGGGCGAGCAATACGCACTCCACGAGCGGCGCTGAGAGGCGTTTGCCTCCCTCGACGATGTGCCGCGGGTGAACGCAGGACTCATCCACCCCGACGTACTTCTTGTGCGTGCCAAGCTTGAGGAAGACGCTGTTGCATGGTGGAGGGTGCCTGCCGAAGCTTCTCACATTGTCGCTGACATAGTCCACCACTCCAAAGCGCTGAACCAAGCCTGAGACGATACGCTCGCCGGTGCTTGAGAAGTTTCCCGTCTGAATTTTCACCCCTTCTAGCATCGCTTGCCCAACAGTGGGCGCCAACTGTCATGGTGGTGGCATGGAAGATGCCATGGATAGGCTAAAGATGGGGCCAATGAGTGCTAGGGGAATCCAGGGAGGGAGAGCGTGGTGACTCCACCCACGGAAGTTCTTGTATATTCTCTATGAATGGTGTTTATAGGTGTTCCTAAGGCTCTCAACAAGAAGGAGACGATGTCTCTTACTCCCTGTTTCCTAGCCCTAGAGTTCTACCTTCGACCGAGAATGATTGATCTCGCCCTCCTATTTTATGGAGGCCCCGGTGCTCCTTATATAGGGGAGCCCGGGTTACAATTCTAGGGCACAGGTGGCAGCATATTCTACGAATATGCTCCTTTCCTAAAGCGGATGCTTCTTTATTCCTCTTTAACGGCTCGTCCGAGCTTTGGAAGTAACCCACGGCATCATCCTTGCCTTTTGGCATCACCAGACACGGGCTACGTCATCCGGCTTTGCCCGCGTCACCTTGGTCGCCCCTGACCTACTAGTCCTCTTCTTTACTTTACTTTGCACATGGTTCAGCTAATTAAGCCACCTTGTGACCAGCAGGGAATTCCTTCTCTTGGAAGACAAGATAATCTGGCTAGGATATAGCTAATCCGGCTTACCCATTTACCTACAAAACAGATAGACACGGCGATAAATCTTATGCCGACTAGACCATTCTCAAGGAAATGCCCCATGGGTCGGGCCACACCGTGATTCGACCTACCTTGAGGTGACGCGGTCAGCACTTTGCTTTGACCACGCCGTACCCTGGCTAACTCGACCCTTATACCCTGGTGTTACCCTACCCGGGGGTATCCCCCCAACAATGTTCTTTTCATAAACCACATGGATCCACAAGTGTCATTGCATGTGTGTTCTTTTCATAAACCACAACTAGATTCATTGCATATCTGTTCTTTTCAAAAACCACATATGGATCCACTAGAGTCATAACATATGTGTTCTTTTCACAAACCACATATGGATCCACGAGTCACCTCATGTGTGTTCTTACCCTGAACGAGCACTAGATTCATTGCATGTGTGTTCTTTTCCGAAACCACATATGGATCCCGTAAGAGTCATTGCATGTGTGATCTTTTTATAAACCACATGGATCCACCAGTGCCATTGCATGTGTGTTCTTTTCATGAACCACATGTAGAGTCATTGCAAATGGACCCACTAGAGTAATAGCATGTGTTTTCTTTTCACAAACCACATATGAATCCACTAGAGTCCTTGCATGTGTGTTCTTTTCCTAAACCAGCACTAGAGTTCATTGCATGTTTCTTCTTTTCCTAAACCATATATGGATCCACAAGAGTCATTACATGTGTGTTCTTTTCATAAACCACATGGATCCACCAGTGTCATTATTCCATGTGTGTTCTTTTCATAAACCAGAGCTATAGTCATTGCAATTATGTTATTTTCATAAACCACATATGGATCCACCAGAGTCATTGCATGTGTGTTCTTTCCATAAACCACGAGATCCACCAGTGTCATTGCATGTGTCTTCTTTTCATAAACCACAACTAGAGTCATTGCATGTCTGTTATTTTCGTAAACCACATGGATCCACTAGTCATTGCATGTGTGTTCTTTTAACAAACTACATATGGATCTACAAGTCATTGCATGTGTGTTCTTATCCTAAACCAGCACTAGACTCATTACACGTGTGTTCTTTTCCTAAACCACATATGGATCCACCAGAGACATTGTATGTGTGTTCTTTCATAAACCACATGGATCCACCAGTGTCATGGCCTGTGTGTTCGTTTCATGAACCACATATAGAGTCGTTGCATGTCTGTTCTTTTCATAAACCACATGGATCCACTAGAGTCATTGCATTTGTGTTCTTTTCAGAAACCACATATGGATCAACTAGAGTCATTATATGTGTGTTCTTTTCACAAATGACATATGAATCCACTAGTCATTGCATGTGTTTTCTTATCCTAACCCAGCACTAGAGTCATTAAATGTGTGTTCTTTTCCTAAACCACATGAGGATCCACCAGAGTCATTGCGTGTGTGTTGTTTTCATAAAACACATGGATCCACCAGTGTCATTGCATGTGTATTCTTCTCCTAAACCAACAGTAGAGTCATGCATGTGTGTTCTTTTTGTAAACCACAGCTAGAGTCATTGCATGTCTGTTCTTTTCATAAACCACATGGGTCCACTAAATTCATTACATGTGTGTTCTTTTCACAAACCACATATGGATCAACTAGAGTCATTGCATGTGTGTTCTTATCCTAAACCAGCACTAGAGTTCATTGCATGTGTGTTCATCTCCTAAACCACATATGGACCCACCAGAGTCATTGCATGTGTGTTCTTATCATAAACCACATGGATCCACCAGTGTCACTGCATGGGTGCTCTTTTCATAAACCTAGCCTAGAGTCATTCCATGTCTATTCTTTTCATAAACCACATGGATCCACTAGAGTCATTGCATGTGTGTTCTTTTCACAAATCACATATGGATCCACGAGTCACTACATGTGTGTTCTTATCCTAAACCAGCACTTGAGTCATTGCGTGTGTGTTCTTTTCCTAAACCACATATGGATCCACAAGAGTTATTGGATGTGTGATATTTTCAGAAACCACATGGATCCACTCGTGTCATTACATGTGTGTTCTTTTCATGAACCACAGCTAGAGTAATTGCATGTCTGTTCTTTTCATAAAGCACATGGATCCACTAGAGTCATTGCATGTGTTTTCTTTTCACAAACCACATATGGATGCACTAGAGTCATTGCATGTGTGTTCTTATCCTAAACCAACACTAGAGTTCATTGCATGTGTGTTCTTTTCCTAAACCACATATGGATCGACCAGAATCATTGCATGTGTGTTCTTTTCTTAAACCACATGGATCAACTAGTGTCATTGCATGTGTGTTATTTTCATAAACTATAGCTAGAGTCATTGCATGTCTGCTCTTTTCATAAACCACAAATGTATCCACCAGAGTCATTGCATGTGTGTTCGTTTCATAAACCACATGGATCCACCAATTTCATTCATGTGTGCTCTTTTTGTAAACCACAGCTAGAGTCATTGCATGTCTGTTCTATTCATAAACCACATGGATCCACTAGAGTCATTGCATGTGTGTTCTTTTCACAAACCACATATGTATCCACTACAGTCATTGCATGTGTGTTCTTATCCTAAACCAGCATTAGAGTTCATTGCATGTGTTTTCTTTTCCTAATCCATGTATGGATCCACCAGAGTCATTGCATGCGTGTTCTTTTCATAAACCACATGAATCCACTAGTGTCATTGCATGTGTGTTCTTTTCATAAACAACAGCTATAGTCATTGCATGTATGTTCTTTCCATAAACCACATATATGTGTTCTTTTCATAAGCCACATGGATCCACTAGTGTCATTGCATGTATGTTATTTTCATAAACCAGAACTAGAGTCATTGCATGCATGTTCTTTTCATAAACCACATGCACCCACTAGAGTCATTGCATTTGTATTCTTTTCACAAACCACATATGGATCCACGAGTCAATGCATGTGTGTTCTTATCCTAAACCAGCACTAGAGTAATTTCATGTGTGTTCTTTTTCCTAAACCACGTATGGATCCACAAGATTCATTGCATGTGTGTTATGTTCATAAACCACATGGATCCACTAGTGTCATTGCATGTGTGTTCTTTTCATGAAATACAGCTAGAGTCATTGCATGTCTGTTCTTTTCATAAAGCACATTGATCCACTAGAGTCATTTCATGTGTTTTCTTTTGACAAACCACATATGGATCCACTAGTCATTGCATGTGTGTTCTTATCCTAAACCAGCACTAGAGTTCATTACATGTGTGTTCTTTTCCTAAACCACATATGGATCCACCAGAGTCATTGCATGTGTCTTGTTTTCATAAACTACATGTATCCACCAGTGTCATTGCATGTGTTTTATTTTCACAAACCATAGCTAGAGTCATTGCATGTCTGTTTTTTTCATAAACCACAAATGAATCCACTAGAGTCATTGCATGTGTGTTCTTTTCATAAACCACATGGATCCACTAGTGTCATTCATGTATGTTCTTTTCATAAACCATAGCTAGAGTCATTTCATGTCTGTTCATTTCATAAACCACCTGGATCCACTAGAGTCATTGCATGTGTGTTCTTTTCACAAACCACATATGCATCGACTAGTCATTGTATGTGTTCTTATCCTAAACCAGCACTAGAGTCATTGCATGTGTGTTGTTTTCCTAAACCACACATGGATCCACTAGAGTCATTGCATGTTTGTTCTTTTCATAAACCACATGGATCCACTAGTGTAATTGCATGTGTGTTCTTTTCATGAACCACAGATAGAGTCACTACATCTCCGTTCTTTTCGTAAACCACATGGATCCACTAGAGTCATTGAATGTGTGTTATTTTCATAAACAACATGGATCCACTAGAGTCATTGCATGTGTGTTGTTTTCCTAAACCATATATAGATCCACCGAAGTGATTGCATGTGTGTTCTTTTCATAAACTACATTGATCCACCAGTGTCATTGCATGTGTGTTTGTTCTTTCCATAAACCACATATGGATTGACCAGAGTTATTGAATGTTTGTTCTTTTCATAAACCACATGGATCACAGCTACATCCACAGCTACATGTGTGTCATTGCATGTGTGTTCTTTTCATAAACCACAGCTACATCTATTGCATGTCTATTCTTTTCATAAACCATATGGATCCACTAGAGTCATTGCATGTATGTTCTTTTCACAAACCACATATTGATCCACTTGTCATTGCATGTGTGTTCTTATCCTAAACTAGCACTTGAGTCATTGCATGTGTGTTCTTTTTGTAAAACACATATGGATCCACCAGCGTCATTGCATGTGTGTTCTTTTCATAAACCACATGGATCCACCAGTATGATTGCATGTGTGTTCTTTTCATGAACCACAACTAGAGTCATTGCATGTATGTTTATTTCATAAACCACATGGATCCACCAGAGTCATTGCACGTGTGTTCTTTTCCTAAACCAGCACTAGAGTTCATTACATGTGTTTTCTTTTCCTAAACCACATATGGATCCACCAGAGTCATTGCATGTGTGTTCTTTTCATAAAGCACATGGATCCACCAGTGTCATTATTGTATGTGTGTTCTTTTCATAAACCAGAGCTAGAGTCATTGTAAGTATATTCTTTTCATAAACAACATATGGATCCACCAGAGTCATTGAACGTGTGTTCTTTTCATAAACCACATGGATCCACCAGTGTTATAGCATGTGTGTTATTTTCATAAACCACAACTAGAGACACTACATGTCCGTTCTTTTTGTAAACCACATGGATCCACTAGAGTCATTGCATGTGTTTTTTCACAAACCACATATGGATCCATGAGTCACTGCATGCGTGTTCTTATCCTAAACCAGCACTAGAGTCATTGCATGTGTGTTCTTATCCTAAACCAGCACTAGAATCATTGCACGTTTGTTCTTTCATAAAGCACATGATCCAATAGAGTCATTGCATGTGTTGTCTTTTCACAAACCACATATGGATCCACTAGAGTCATTGCATGTGTGTTCTTATCCTAAACCAGCACTAGAGTTTATTGCATGTGTGTTCTTTTCCTAAACCACATATGGATCCACCAGAGTCATTGCATGTGCGTTGTTTTCATAAACCACATGGATCCACAAGTGTCATTACATGTGTGTTCTTTTCATAAACCATAGCTAGAGTAATTGCATGTCTGTTCTTTTCATAAACCACAAATGGATCCACCAGAGTCATTGCATGTGTGTTCTTTTAATAAACCACATGGATCCACCAGTGTCATTCATGTGTGTTATTTTCATAAACAATAGCTAGATTCATTTCATGTATGTTCTTTTCAGAAACCACATGGATCCACTAGACTCATTGCATGTGTGTTATTTTCACAAACCACATATGGATCGACTAGTCATTGTATGTGTGTTCTTATCCTAAACTAGCACTATAGTCACTGCATGTGTGTTATTTTCCTAAACCACACATGGATCCACTAGAGTCATTGCATGTGTGTTATTTTCATAAACCACAACTAGAGTCATTGCATGTATGTTCTTTTCGTAAACCACATGGATCCACTAGAGTCATTGCATGTGTTTTTTTTCACAAACCACATATGGATCCACGAGTCACTGCATGTGTGTTCTTATCCTAAACCAGCACAAGAGTCATTGCATGTGTGTTCTTATCCTAAACCAGCACTAGAGTCATTGCATGTTTGTTCTTTCATAAAGCACATGGATCCACTAGAGTCATTGCATGCGTTTTCTTTTCACAAACTACATATGGATCCACTAGAGTCATTGCATGTGTGTTCTTATCCTAAACCAGCACTAGAGATCATTGCATGTGTGTTCTTTTCATAAACCACATGGATCCACCAGTCTGATTGCATGTGTGTTCTTTTCATGAACCACAACTAGAGTCATTGCATGTCTGTTTATTTCATAAACCACATGATCCACCAGAGTCATTGCACATGTGTTCTTTTCCTAAACCAGCACTAGAGTTCATTACATGTGTTTTCTTTTCCTAAACCACATATGGATCCACCAGAGTCATTGCATGTGTGTTCTTTTCATAAAGCACATGGATCCACCAGTGTCATTATTGTATGTGTGTTCTTTTCATAAACCAGAGCTAGAGTCATTGTAAGTATATTCTTTTCATAAACAACATATGGATCCACCAGAGTCATTGAACGTGTGTTCTTTTCATAAACCACATAGATCCACCAGTGTTATAGCATGTGTGTTATTTTCATAAACCACAACTAGAGACACTGCATGTCCGTTCTTTTTGTAAACCACATGGATCCACTAGCGTCATTGCATGTGTTTTTTCACAAACCACATATGGATCCACGAGTCACTGCATGCGTGTTCTTATCCTAAACCAGCACTAGAGTCATTGCATGTGTGTTCTTATCCTAAACCAGCACTAGAATCATTGCACGTTTGTTCTTTCATAAAGCACATGGATCCAATAGAGTCATTGCATGTGTTGTCTTTTCACAAACCACATATGGATCCACTAGAGTCATTGCATGTGTGTTCTTATCCTAAACCAGCACTAGAGTTTATTGCATCTGTGTTATTTTCCTAAACCACATATGGATCCACCAGAGTCATTGCATGTGCGTTGTTTTCATAAACCACATGGATCCACAAGTGTCATTACATGTGTGTTCTTTTCATAAACCATAGCTAGAGTCATTGCATGTCTGTTCTTTTCATAAACCACAAATGGATCCAGCAGAGTCATTGCATGTGTGTTCTTTTAATAAACCACATGGATCCACCAGTGTCATTCATGTGTGTTCTTTTCATAAACAATAGCTAGATTCATTTCATGTATGTTCTTTTCAGAAACCACATGGATCCACTAGAGTCATTGCATGTGTGTTATTTTCACAAACCACATATGGATCGACTAGTCATTGTATGTGTGTTCTTATCCTAAACTAGCACTATAGTCATTGCATGTGTGTTATTTTCCTAAACCACACATGGATCCACTACAGTCATTGCATGTGTGTTATTTTCATAAACCACAACTAGAGTCATTGCATGTATGTTCTTTTCGTAAACCACATGGATCCACTAGAGTCGTTGCATCGGTGTTTTTTTCACAAACCACATATGGATCCACGAGTCACGGCATGTGTGTTCTTATCCTAAACCAGCACTAGAGTCATTGCATGTGTGTTCTTATCCTAAACCAGCACTAGAGTCATTACATGTTTGTTCTTTCATAAAGCACATGGATCCACTAGAGTCATTGCATGTGTTTTATTTTCACAAACCACATATGGATCCACTAGAGTCATTGCATGTGTGTTCTTATCCTAAACCAGCACTAGAGATCATTGCATGTGTGTTCTTTTCCTCAATCACATATGGATCCACCAGAGTCATTGCATGTGTGTTGCTTTTATAAACCTAAATCACATATGGATCCACCAGAGTCATTGCATGTGTGTTGTTTTGATAAACCACACGGATCCACCAGTGTCATTACATGTGTGTTCTTTTTATAAACCATAGCTAGAGTCATTGCATGTCTGTTCTTTTCATAAACCACAAATGGATCCACTAGTGTCATTCATGTGTGTTCTTTTCATAAACCATAGCTAAATTCATTTCATGTATGTTCTTTTCAGAAACCTCATGGATACACTAGAGTCATTGCATGTGTGTTCTTTTGACAAACCACATATGGATCCACCACAGTCATTGCATGTGTGTTGTTTTCATAAACCACATGGATCCACCAGTGTCATTGCATGTGTGTTATTTTCATGAACCACAACTAGAGTCATTGCATGTATGTTTATTTCATAAATGACATGGATCCACCAGAGTGATTGGATGGGTGTTCTTTTCCTAAACCAGCACTAGAGTTCATTACATGTGTTTTCTCTTCCTAAACCACATATGGATCCACCAGAGTCATTGCATGTGTGTTATTTTCACAAAGCACATGGATCCACCAGTATCATTATTGTATGTGTGTTATTTTCATAAACCAGAGCTAGAGTCATTGCAAGTATATTGTTTTCATAAACCACATATGGAATCACTAGAGTCATTGAATGTGTGTTCTTTTCATAAACCACATGGATCCACCAGTGTTATTGCATGTGTGTTATTTTCATAAACCACAGCTAGAGTCATTGCATGTCTGTTCTTTTCGTAAACCACATGGATCCACTAGAGTCATTGCATGTGTTTTTTCACAAACCACATATGGATCCACGAGTCACTACATGCGTGTTCTTATCCTAAAGCAGCACTAGAGTCATTGCATGTGTGTTCTTATCCTAAACCAGCACTAGAGTCATTGCATGTTTGTTCTTTCATAAAGCACATGGATCCAATAGTGTCATTGCATGTGTTGTCTTTTCACAAACCACATATGGATCCACTAGAGTCATTGCATGTGTGTTCTTATCCTAAACCATCGCTAGAGTTCATTGCATGTGTGTTCTTATCCTAAACCATCGCTAGAGTTCATTGCATGTGTGTTCTTTTCCTAAATCACATTTGGATCCACCAGAGACATTGCATGTGTGTTGTTTTCATAAACCACATCGATCCACCAGTGTCATTACATGTGTGTTCTTTTGATAAACCATAGCTAGAGTCATTGCATGTCTGTTCTTTTCATAAACCACAAATGGATCCACCAGAGTCATTGCATGTGTGTTCTTTTCATAAACCACATGGATCCACCAGTGTCATTGCATGTATGTTCTTTTCACAAACCACATATTGATCCACTTGTCATTGCATGTGTGTTCTTATCCTAAACTAGCACTTGAGTCCTTGCATGTGTGTTCTTTTTGTAAAACACATATGGATCCACCAGAGTCATTGCATGTGTGTTGTTTTCATAAACCACATGGATCCACTAGTGTCATTACATGTGTGTTATTTTCATGAACCACAACTAGAGTCATTGCATGTATGTTTATTTTATAAACGACATGGATCCGCCAGAGTGATTGCAGGTGTGTTCTTTTCCTAAACCAGCACTAGAGTTCATTACATGTGTTTTCTTTTCCTAAACCACATATGGATCCACCAGAGTCATTGCATGTGTGTTGTTTTCATAAAGCACATGGATCCACCAGTGTCATTATTGTACGTGTGTTCTTTTCATAAACCAGAGCTAGAGTCATTGCAAGTATATTCTTTTCATAAACCACATGTGGATCCACCAAAGTCATTGAATGTGTGTTCTTTTGATAAACCACATGGATCCACCAGTGTTATTGCACGTGTGTTATTTTCATAAACCACAGGTAGAGTCATTGCATTTCTGTTCTTTTCGCAAACCACATGGATCCACTAGAGTCATTGCATGTGTTTTTTCACAAACGACATATAGATCCACGAGTCACTGCATGCGTGTTCTTATCCTAAACCAGCACTAGAGTCATTGCATGTGTGTTCTTATCCTAAACCAGCACTAGAATCATTGCATGTTTGTTCTTTCATAAAGCACATGGATCCAATAGAGTCATTGCATGTGTTGTCTTTTCACAAACCACATATGGATCCACTAGAGTCATTTCATGTGTGTTCTTATCCTAAACCAGCACTAGAGTTTATTTCATGTGTGTTCTTGTCCTAAACCACATATGGATCCACCAGAGTCATTGCATGTGTATTGTTTTCATAAACCACATGGATCCACAAGTGTCATTACATGTGTGTTCTTTTCATAAACCATAGCTAGAGTCATTGCATGTCTGTTCTTTTCATAAACCACAAATGGATCCACCAGAGTCATTGCATGTGTGTTCTTTTAATAAACCACATGGATCCACCAGTGTCATTCATGTGTGTTCTTTTCATAAACAATAGCTAGATTCATTTCATGTATGTTCTTTTCAGAAACCACATGGATCAACTATAGTCATTGCATGTGTGTTATTTTCACAAACCACATATGGATCGACTAGTCATTGTATGTGTGTTCTTATCCTAAACTAGCACTATAGTCATTGCATGTGTGTTATTTTCCTAAACCACACATGGATCCACTAGAGTCATTGCATGTGTGTTATTTTCATAAACCACAGCTAGAGTCATTGCATGTCTGTTCTTTTCGTAAACCACATGGATCCACTAGAGTCATTGCATGTGTTTTTTTCACAAACCACCTATGGATCCACGAGTCACTGCATGTGTATTCTTATCCTAAACCAGCACTAGAGTCATTTCAAATGTGTTCTTATCCTAAACCAGCACTAGAGTCATTGCATGTCTGTTCTTTCATAAAGCACATGGATCCACTAGAGTCATTGCATGTGTTTTCTTTTCACAAACCACATATGGATCCACTAGAGTCATTGCATGTGTGTTCTTATCCTAAACCAGCACTAGAGATCATTGCATGTGTGTTCTTTTCCTAAATCACATATGGATCCAACAGAGTCATTGCATGTGTGTTGTTTTCATAAACCACATGGATCCACCAGTGTCATTACATGTGTGTTCTTTTCATAAACCATAGCTAGAGTCATTGCATGTCTTCTCTTTTCATAAACCACAAATGGATCCACCAGAGTCATTGCACGTGTGTTCTTTTCATAAACCACATGGATCCACCAGTGTCATTCATGTGTGTTATTTTCATAAACCATGGCTAGATTCATTTCATGTATGTTCTTTTCAGAAACCACATGGATCCACCAGTGTTATTGCACGTGTGTTATTTTCATAAACCACAGGTAGAGTCATTGCATTTCTGTTCTTTTCGTAAACCACATGGATCCACTAGAGTCATTGCATGTGTTTTTTCACAAACCACATATAGATCCACGAGTCACCGCATGCGTGTTCTTATCCTAAACCAGCACTAGAGTCATTGCATGTGTGTTCTTATCCTAAACCAGCACTAGAATCATTGCACGTTTGTTCTTTCATAAAGCACATGGATCCAATAGAGTCATTGCATGTGTTGTCTTTTCACAAACCACATATGGATCCACTAGAGTCATTTCATGTGTGTTCTTATCCTAAACCAGCACTAGAGTTTATTGCATGTGTGTTCTTGTCCTAAACCACATATGGATCCACCAGAGTCATTACATGTGTGTTGTTTTCATAAACCACATGGATCCACAAGTGTCATTACATGTGTGTACTTTTCATAAACCATAGCTAGAGTCATTGCATGTCTGTTCTTTTCATAAACCACAAATGGATCCACCAGAGTCATTGCATGTGTGTTCTTTTAATAAACCACATGGATCCACCAGTGTCATTCATGTGTGTTCTTTTCATAAACAATAGCTAGATTCATTTCATGTATGTTCTTTTCAGAAACCACATGGATCAACTATAGTCATTGCATGTGTGATATTTTCACAAACCACATATGGATCGACTAGTCATTGTATGTGTGTTCTTATCCTAAACTAGCACTATAGTCATTGCATGTGTGTTATTTTCCTAAACCACACATGGATCCACTAGAGTCATTGCATGTGTGTTATTTTCATAAACCACAGCTAGATTCATTGCATGTCTGTTCTTTTCGTAAACCACATGGATCCACTAGAGTCATTGCATCTGTTTTTTTCACAAACCACCTATGGATCCACGAGTCACTGCATGTGTATTCTTATCCTAAACTAGCACTAGAGTCATTTCAAATGTGTTCTTATCCTAAACCAGCACTAGAGTCATTGCATGTCTGTTCTTTCATAAAGCACATGGATCCACTAGAGTCATTGCATGTGTTTTCTTTTCACAAACCACATATGCATCCACTAGAGTCATTGCATGTGTGTTCTTATCCTAAACCAACACTAGAGATCATTGCATGTGTGTTCTTTTCCTAAATCACATATGGATCCACCAGAGTCATTGCATGTGTGTTGTTTTCATAAACCACATGGATCCACCAGTGTCATTACATGTGTGTTCTTTTCATAAACCATAGCTAGAGTCATTGCATGTCTGTTCTTTTCATAAACCACAAATGGATCCACTAGAGTCATTGCATGTGTGTTCTTTTCATAAACTATAGCTAGATTCATTTCATGTATGTTCTTTTCAGAAACCACATGGATCCACTAGAGTCATTGCATGTGTGTTCTTTTCACAAACCACATATGGATCGACTAGTCATTGTATGTGTGTTCTTACCCTAAACTAGCACTATAGTCATTGCATGTGTGTTATTTTCGTGAACCACACATGGATCCACTAGAGTCATTGCATGTGTGTTCTTTTCATAAACAATGTGGATCCACCAGTGTCATTGAATGTGTGTTCTTTTCAAGAACCACATCTAGAGTCATTGCATGTATGTTCTTTTCATAAACCACATGGATCCACTAGAGTCATTGCATGTGTATTCTTGTCCTAAACCATCACTAGAGTTCATTGCATGTGTGTTCTTTTCCAAAACCATATATGGATCCACGAAAGTGATTGCATGTGTGTTCTTTTCATAAACTACATTGATACACCAGTGTCACTTCATGTGTGTTTGTTCTTTCCATAAACCACATATGGATCGACCAGAGTTATTGAATGCTTGTTCTTTTCGTAAACCACATGGATCGACAAGTGTCATTGCATGTGTGTTCTTTTCATAAACCACAGCTACATTCATTGCATGTCTATTCTTTTCATAAACCATATGGATCCACTAGAGTCATTGCATGTATGTTCTTTTCACAAACCACATATTGATCCACTTGTCATTGCATGAGTGTTCTTATGCTAAACTAGCACTTGAGTCATTGCATGTGTGTTCTTTTTGTAAAACACATATGGATCCACCAGAGTCATTGCATGTGTGTTGTTTTCATAAACCACATGGATCCACCAGTGTCATTACATGTGTGTTATTTTCATGAACCACAACTAGAGTCATGGCATGTATGTTTATTTCATAAACGACATGGATCCACCAGAGTGATTGTAGGTGTGTTCTTTTCCTAAACCAGCACTAGAGTTCATTACATGTGTTTTCTTTTCCTAAACCACATATGGATCCACCAGAGTCATTGCTGTGTGTTGTTCTCATAAAGCACATGGATCCACCAGTGTCATTATTGTATGTGTGTTGTTTTCATAAACCAGAGCTAGAGTCATTGCAAGTATATTCTTTTCATAAACCACATGTGGATCCACCAGAGTCATTGAATGTGTGTTCTTTTGATAAACCACATGGATCCACCAGTGTTATTGCATGTGTGTTATTTTCATAAACCACAACTAGAGTCATTGCATGTCTGTTCTTTTTGTAAACCACATGGATCCACAAGAGTCATTGCATGTGTTTTTTCACAAACCACATATAGATCCACGAGTCAGTGCATGCGTGTTCTTATCCTAAACCAGCACTAGAGTCATTGCATGTGTGTTCTTATCCTAAACCAGCACTAGAATCATTGCACTTTTGTTCTTTCATAAAGCACATGGATCCAATAGAGTCATTGCATGTGTTGTCTTTTCACAAACCACATATGGATCCACTAGAGTCATTTCATGTGTGTTCTTATCCTAAACCAGCACTAGAGTTTATTGCATGTGTGTTCTTTTCCTAAACCACATATGGATCCACCAGAGTCATTGCATGTGTGTTGTTTTCATAAACCACATGGATCCACAAGTGTCATTACATGTGTGTTCTTTTCATAAACCATAGCTAGAGTCATTGCATGTCTGTTCTTTTCATCAACCACAAATGGATCCACCAGAGTCATTGCATGTGTGTTCTTTTAATAAACCACATGGATCCACCAGTGTCATTCATGTGTGTTCTTTTCATAAACAATAGCTAGATTTATTTCATGTATGTTCTTTTCAGATATCACATGGATCCACTAGAGTCATTGCATGTGTGTTATTTTCACAAACCACATATGGATCGACTAGTCATTGCATGTGTGTTATTTTCCTAAATTAGCACCATAGTCATTGCATGTGTGTTCTTATCCTAAACTAGCACTATAGTCATTGCATGTGTGTTATTTTCCTAAACCACACATGGGTCCACTAGAGTCATTGCATGTTTGTTATGTTCATAAACCACAACTAGAGTCATTGCATGTCTGTTCTTTTCGTAAACCACATGGATCCACTAGAGTCATTGCATGTGTTTTTTTCACAAACCACATATCGATCCACGAGTCACTACATGTGTGTTCTTATCCTAAACCAGCACTAGAGTCATTTAAAGTGTGTTCTTATCCTAAACTAGCACTAGAGTCATTGCATGTTTGTTCTTTCATAAAGCACATGGATCCACTAGAGTCATTGCATGTGTTTTCTTTTCACAAACCACATATGGATCCACAAGAGTCATTGCATGTGTGTTCTTATCCTAAACCAGCAATAGAGATCATTGCATGTGTGTTCTTTTCCTAAATCACATATGGATCCAACAGAGTCATTGCATGTGTGTTGTTTTCATAAACCACATGGATCCACCAGTGTCATTACATGTGTGTTCTTTTCATAAACCATAGCTAGAGTCATTGCATGTCTTCTCTTTTCATAAACCACAAATGGATCCACCAGAGTCATTGCATGTGTGTTCTTTTCATAAACCACATGGATCCACCAGTGTCATTCATGTGTGTTATTTTCATAAACCATAGCTAGATTCATTTCATGTATGTTCTTTTCAGAAACCACATGGATCCACTAGAGTCATTGCATGTGTGTTCTTTTCACAAACCACATATGGATCAACTAGACATTGTATGTGTGTTTTTATCCTAAACTAGCACTATAGTCATTGCATGTGTGTTATTTTCCTGAACCACACATGGATCCACTAGAGTCATTGCATGTGTGTTCTTTTCATAAACCATGTGGATCCACCAGTGTCATTGAATGTGTGTTCTTTTCAAGAACCACAACTAGAGTCATTTCATGTATGTTCTTTTCATAAACCACAGGGATCCACTAGAGTCATTGCATGTGTATTCTTTTCCTAAACCAACACTATAGTTCATTGCATGTGTGTTGTTTTCCAAAACCATATATGGATCCACCAGAGTCATTGCATGTATGTTTTTTCATAAACTACATTGATCCACCACTGTCATTGCATGTGTGTTTGTTGTTTCCATCAACCACATATGGATCGACCAGAGTCATTGCATGTGTGTTCTTTTCATAAACCACATGGATCCACAAGTGTCATTGCATGTGTGTTCTTTTCATAAACCCCAAGTTGATTCATTGCATGTCTATTCTGTTCATAAACCATATGGATCCACTAGAGTCAGTGCATGTGTATTCTTTTCACAAACCACATATTGATCCACTTGTCATTGCATGTGTCTTCTTATCCTAAACCAGCGATTGAGTCATTGTATGTGTGTTCTTTTCCTAAAACACATATGGATCCACCAGAGTCATTGCATGTGTGTTCTGTTCATAAACCACATGGATTCACCAGTTTCATTGCATGTGTGTTCTTTTCATGAAACAAAACTGGAGTCATTGCAGGTCTAATCTTTTCGTAAACCACATGGATCCACTAGATTAATTGCATGTGTGTTCATTTCGCAAACCACATATGGATCTACTAGTCATTGCATGTGTGTTCTTATCCTAATCCATCACTAGAATTATTGCATGTGTGTTCTTTTCCTAAACCACATATGGATCCACCAGAGACATTGCATGTGTGTTCTTTTCATAAACCACATGGATCCATAAGTGTCATGGCATGTGTGTTATTTTCATGAACAACAGATAGAGTCATTGCATGTGTGTTCTTTTCATAAACCACATGGATCCACTAGATTCATTGCATGTGTGTTCTTTTCACAAACCACACATGGATCAACTAGAGTCATGGCATGTGTGTTATTTTCCTAACCACATATAGATCCACCAGAGTCATTGCATGTGTGTTCTTTTCATAAACCACATGGATCCACGAGTGTCATTGCATGTGTGTTCTTTTCATGAACCATAGCTAGAGTCATTGCATGTCTGTTCTTTTCATGAACGACAGCTAGAGTTATTGCATGTGTGTTCTTGTCACATATGACATATGAATCCACTAGTCATTGTATGTGTGTTCTTATCCTAAACTAGCACTAGAGTCATTGCATGTGTGTTATTTTCCTAAACCACAAATGGATCCACCAGCATTGCATGTATGTTCCTTTCATCAACCACATGGATCCACCAGCGTCATTGAATTTGTGTTCTTTTCAAGCACCATAGCTAGAGTCATTGCATGTGCGTTCTTTTCTTAAACCACATGGATCCACTAATGTCATTGCATGTGTATTCTTTTCCTAAACCAGCACTAGAGTTCATTGCATGTGTGTTCTTTTCATAAACCCCAAGTTGATTCATTGCATGTCTATTCTTTTCATAAACCATATGGATCCACTAGAGTCAGTGCATGTGTATTCTTTTCACAAAGCACATATTGATCCACTTGTCATTGGATGTGTCTTCTTATCCTAAACCAGCGATTGAGTCATTGTATGTGTGTTCTTTTCCTAAAACACATATGGATCCACCAGAGTCATTGCATGTGTGTTCTGTTCATAAACCACATGGATTCACCAGTTTCATTGCATGTGTGTTATTTTCATGAACCACAACTAGAGTCATTGCAGGTCTGTTCTTTTCGTAAACCACATGGATCCACTAGATTAATTGCATGTGTGTTCATTTCACAAACCACATATGGATCTACTAGTCATTGCATGTGTGTTCTTATCCTAATACATCACTAGAATCATTGCATGTGTGTTCTTTTCCTAAACCACATATGGATCCACCAGAGACATTGCATGTGTGTTCTTTTCATAAACCACATGGATCCATAAGTGTCATGGCATGTGTGTTATTTTCATGAACAACAGATAGAGTCATTGCATGTGTGTTCTTTTCATAAACCACATGGATCCACTAGATTCATTGCATGTGTGTTCTTTTCACAAACCACACATGGATCAACTAGAGTCATGGCATGTGTGTTATTTTCCTAACCACATATAGATCCACCAGAGTCATTGCATGTGTGTTCTTTTCATAAACCACATGGATCCACGAGTGTCATTGCATGTGTGTTCTTTTCATGAACCATAGCTAGAGTCATTGCATGTATGTTCTTTTCATGAACGACAGCTAGAGTTATTGCATGTGTTTTCTTGTCACATATGACATATGAATCCACTAGTCATTGTATGTGTGTTCTTATCCTAAACTAGCACTAGAGTCATTGCATGTGTGTTATTTTCCTAAACCACAAATGGATCCACCAGCATCATTGCATGTGTGTTCCTTTCATCAACCACGTGGATCCACCAGCGTCATTGAATTTGTGTTCTTTTCAAGAACCATAGCTAGAGTCATTGCATGTGCGTTCTTTTCATAAACCACATGGATCCACTAATGTCATTGCATGTGTATTCTTTTCCTAAACCAGCACTAGAGTTCATTGCATGTGTGTTCTTTTCCTAAACCATATATGGATCCACAAGAG
This sequence comes from Avena eriantha, assembly GCA_910589775.1. NCBI lineage: Eukaryota > Viridiplantae > Streptophyta > Magnoliopsida > Poales > Poaceae > Avena > Avena eriantha. The sequence goes on from OU342742.1 coordinate 403,419,766, forward strand.
TCCTTACATGCATGTTGTTTTCATAAACTACATTGATCCACCAGTGTCATTGCATGTGTGTTTGTTCTTTCCATAAACCACATATGGATCGACCAGAGTCGTTGCATGTGTTTATTTTCATAAACCACATGGACCCACAAGTGTCATTGCATGTGTGTTCTTTTCATAAACCACAGCTATATTCATTGCATGTCTATTCTTTTCATAAACCATATGGATCCACTAGAGTGATTGCATGTGTGTTCTTTTCACAAACCATATATTGATCCACTTGTCATTGCATGTGTGTTCTTATCCTAAACCAGCGATTGAGTCATTGCATGTGTGTTCTTTTCCTAAAACACATATGGATCCACCAGAGTCATTGCATGTGTGTTCTTTTCATAAACCACATGGATCCACCAGTGTCATTGCATGTGTGTTCTTTTCATGAACCACAACTAGAGTCATTGCATGTATGTTCTTTTCATAAACCACATGTATCCACCAGAGTCATTGCATGTGTGTTCCTTTCCTAAACCAGCACTAGAGTTCATTACATGTGTGTTCTTTTCATAAACCACATATGGATCCACCAGAGTCATTGCATGCGTGTTATTTTCATAAACCAAATGGATCCACAGTATCATTATTGTATGTGTGTTCTTTTCATAAACCAGAGCTAGAGTCATTGCAAGTATGTTCTTTTCATAAACCACATATGGATCCACCACAGTTATTGCATGTGTGTTCTTTTCATAAAACACATGGATCCACCAGTGTCATTGCATGTGTGTTGTTTTCATTAACCACATCTAGAGTCATTGCATGTCTCTTCTTTTTGTAAACCACATGGATTCACTAGAGTTGTTGCATGTTTGCTATTTCAACAAACCACATATGGATCTACTAGTCATTGCATGTGTGTTCTTATCCTAATCCAGCACTAGAGTCATTGCATGTGTGTTCTTTTCCTATACCACATATGGATCCACCAGAGACATTGCATGTGTGTTCTTTTCATTAAACACATGGATCCACAAGTGTCATGGCATGTGTGTTCTTTTCATAAACCACAGATAGAGTAATTGCATGTGTGTTCTTTTCATAAACCACATGGATCCACTAGAGTCATTGCATGTGTGTTCTTTTCACAAACCACATATGGATCAATTAGAGTCATGGCATGTGTGTTCTTTTCCTAAACCAGCACTAGAGTCATTGCATGTTTGTTGTTTTCCTAACCACATATAGATCCACCAGTGTCCTTGCATGTGTGTTCTTTTCATGAACCACAGCTAGAGTCATTACATGTCTGGTCTTTTCATAAACCACATGGATCAACTAGAGTTATTGCATGTGTGTTCTTGTCATAGATGACATATGAATCCACTAGTCATTGCATGTGTGTTCTTATCCCAAAGCAGCACTAGAGTCATTGCATGTGTGTTCTTTTCCTTAACCACATATGTGTGTTCATTTCATAATACACATGGATCCACCTGTGTCATTGCATGTGTGTTCTTCTCCTAAACCAACACTAGAGTCATGCATGTGTGTTCTTTTTGTAAACCGCAGCTAGAGTCATTGCATGTCTGTGCTTTTCATAAACCGCATGGATCCACTGGAGTCATTGCATGTATGTTCTTTTCACAAACGGCATATGGATCCACTAGTTATTGCATGTGTGTTCTTATCCTCAGCTAGCACTAGAGTCATTGCACGTGTGTTCTTTTCCTAAACCACATATGGATCCACCAGAGTCATTACATGTGTGTTCTTTTCATAAACCACATGGATCCACCAGTGTCATTGCATGTGTTATCTTTTCATGAACCACAGCTAGAGTCATTGCATGTCTGTTCTTTTCATAAACTATCACATCCCAACAAATTTCCAAATTTTGGAATGTGAAATAGATAAGTAAGTTTAGTGGATTGTTTGACTTTGTTCAAAATCTCAAGGAAAAGAAACCTTTCGAATTGGAAATAACTCACTCTACTATGATCTAAGTAGCCATAGGAAAAATGGCGCAGATTGAGTTTAGTTTTAGTATATTTGTGAATGTTTGCAAAAATTAAAATCATGAAGCATTCATAATCATTGCATTACATCCATCCAAAGTTCTCAAAAATTGAATACAAATCCTAATATCTAAATCCTATAGTTAAATTGCGCAAACGTTTCTATAAGGAATATATAGAGATTTGTAAAGCCACCATCTTAAAACTAGTGAAAATGTTATAAATATGATCCTATAATAATCTACTGAATTTTAGAAATTTTTAGAAAAAAGGATTATATCATTTAGAGTTCGGACGCAAAAGATATAAAGAAAATACCAAAATAGAAAAAGGAAAGGAAAAAACGAAAAAGCGAAATGGGCCGGCCGAGACAGCCGGTAGCCCAACTAACCAGCCGACCGAACTAGCACGCAGGGGAAGGAGCGATCCCAATATTGCTTTAAAAAGCGTGCATAATTCCTCTTTCATACCTATCTCTATTCAAACTTCTATGTCTTTTTATCTATAACTCCGAACTGATTTCCATTTGTTTCTACTTATTCTCTACTCCAAGCTCTATCTCCCCACCATCATAAACCCCCATATAATCCCACAGAGCCACAACTATATCACTTTTCCTTCTCGAAATCCCGAATCTACACCTTCCCGAATCATATTTCGACTTTGTCAGATGTCTTCTGCTCCAACACAAAAGTTGTAGATCTCGTCGAAATCTTTTGATTCCGAAAAACCTCACCTATTTTCATCCACCACAGCCGGAAATTCTGCCACACAATATTTCAAATCTGACGGTGTAATTCCAGATTTCATCGCGCTCGTTTCTTTAAATCCAAATTTCTTTGGTGAAAAAGTAGATCTAATGATTCTCCACAACTTTCAAGTTCGAAGTTTTTCGATTGGATCTATGGATTTGTATCTCTAATACAGATCTGTTTGGTCCAGATTCAATCATTTCGGGGAGCTGTCTCGTCACAACCACGTCATCACCAGGTCAGCGTCTAGTCCCAGTCAGCATGCACGGTCAACCTGTCCAGTCAGCGGAATATTCCCTCGAATATTCCATCATAAAATCTAACTTGTACAATCTATAAGAAATACATACTATCTACAAAAATTGTGTATAATATATCAAATTGCAGATAATTTCATGTAGTTTATTAATATCAGATTACATCTAAATTTCGCTCCACACTTAACTGGTAATTAATAAATAGTTTTAATAACCTTTTGGAGTAATAAATTCATAGTAAATTATTCATAGCTCCGAAAAATATAAATAATAGGTCTATGGATTCCCAATTCTGTGTAGATTCTAGATCTGGTCTTAGATTTATTTTTGGTTGAGGTAAACGGTTTAGATAATTTAAACTCTATTAAGTAGTAATTAAATCATAATATAAGATCTACAACTCCGTTTAGGGTGAATCCAATTGGTACTGGTTCGTATTAATCTCGTATATTCAGTAAACTTAAGATCTAAATTTAATACTGCAATTAGTACAGAAGTTAAGAAATAACTATTAAAACTCCTCTATTGACGATTAAGAATTAATCATAAATGCTCTAATGCATTAAATGATTATCTACATGCATCATGTGATCTAGTATTGTTTAGAGAACTAATTACTACCATTGTGACATATTAAATTGTCATGCATGCATTTGATCATCACTGTTTTATTGTATTATGCATAATTGAAATGTTTTGAATGATGTATTATTGTGCCTTGTTTCAAACGTTAGATTGGGAGGAGTGCAACTACTATGATCGCAATTTCTACGACTCCGAGTATTATGATTGCGACAAGTGTGAACATTATATTTATTAGGATTATCTAAACGACTACATCTACAACAAAGACAAGTAGTGTTATCTTGGTCATAAATGTCCTACTATTTTTCTATGCATTGGATGTTTGGTAGAACTGCATGTATAGGAATTGATGTGTATATGCTATGCTATATCCCATATTATTCCCTAGTTAGCCTTGTTTATGAGTTATCGTATTAGTAGATTGCTTAGCCATGCTATGTTATACGAGGACTAGGATTACATCTTGCTATGGAAGTGTTTATGCTTTACTCAAAACTAAAATAACATAATGATAATGAATCACCTGGGCGGAATGGTTTGATTGTCATCGGAGTCAAGAACAATGGTGGGGAACACCGCCTAGGATACTGAGGAAGGATTTGTTTCTTTGTTTGGTAGCTTACGTGTACAACCATGTGCCAATAAAAATGGGTGGTTGGCTAGACTTAATAGGTTGTGGCGACTCATACCCTACGTAGCTAGAGATGTAGAATAGTGTAGGTTGGTACTGTGCGTGGATGGGTTTGGGAAGCTCTTCCCGAATTGTCTCGTCTTGGACTTCTCGCTACCATGACACAATATGAGTGTGATGGCATGAGCGGGTTGACCAGGTCACATGGGTAAAGTGTACAAACCCCTGCAGGGTGTCTAAACTAAGTACTTTGTCGTGTCCCCGGTTATGAACAATTTGAGGGACCTGATTTTGAGGCTATGACATATTTCTCACTCATCCTTATTTCTCAATAACTTAAACCTTGTTGGGAGAACTTATGTGGGTAGGAGCACTTGGGAGTTAACCAGAGTATCCTATTTATCGTATTGGAAAACTACTTTGTTACAAATGTTAGGATAAAACTATTGCTTTATGCAAATGAGCCTAAACTCCACCTAGCCAAATAAGCATGTAATTGCTAGATTTTTTGTTAACCATTTTAGCCTACTTGCCATACATTCAATGCATTGACCATTCGTGGCCACAACATTTCATGTTGTAGGTTATATCGTATCTGAGTGATCGTTCATAGGTCACGAGACTCCACTCAACAATTGTTCGTCTATGGCACATTTGAAGGATGGGGATCTACCTTGTATTGTTTCCGCTGTAATATAATATAAATTTTTGATCATATTCGTAATATTTATGATGCACGGTTATATTTGGTATCATTTTGTATCGTGTGTGCTAGTGAACCGATCCAGGGATTAGCACTATACACAGGAACTCAGCCTTATCAGGCGAGGGTGTTACAAAATGGTATCAGAGTTGTATGTTGACTGTAGGATCGCGACCTAGGGATGGAATAGGAAAGCCATATAAATTATATAATTTATATCATTCTATCTTCTTCTCTTCATACACTTCTTTCTAGTATGCTCTTACCACTTCAATTCTCGTACTTCTACTATTAGAAGTAGACTAACAAAAAATATACCTATCACTAAATGATACTTGCCTACAAGTAAAATAACAAATAATATGATACAATAAATATCTCACCAATTTTGAGTAGATATAGACCACCATGTTTATCTTTTTAGGAGATCATCGGTATCATGTTAGAGTATTGATCGTGCCAAGTTATGTGGTACGACAATACTAGGTTGATTGCTTGTTTGTTTTGATACATATTGTGTGATACCTTGTTTTGGATCTGGTATTTTTGAACTCCAAAGTTGAAGGACTTTCGAGAGGTTTCATATCACATTAATGGAAGTAAAAGCTTAATATTCGTGAGTTGTTTAGTTGCAGTTTTCTGCTTGATATGTTTCACCGTGTGACTTTTAGTTCCTTATTGGTATGTCAGTTTGATCTCATATTTTAGAAACAAGAGCATAATTACATGTACCATATGAATAAAAATTGGCTAAAATTCCTGACGAGTTTAAGTCAGTCAGAAAAATTCTTGAAACCTACTGTTCTGTTTTGACAGAATCTGTCTTTGATCTTAGTTGATGTTCTACTTAATCCTAATATTGTTTCCAAAGTTTATAAACTATTTTGTGGATGATAATCACTAAATTACAAGCCTGTAGCTCAACGTTATGATTCATGTATGCTTGTGTCCTGATTGTGTGTGCTTGTTGTTTAGCTTGATTGTGTGTTATATGAACTTGTTTGTATGGGTGACTATAGTTCCTTTTCTCTAGGATCTATTCTTTCCTATCTTAAACCATTGAAGTTAGAATGATGTGTTGAAGACATGTAGATGGATTAAGTGAAAGGTTATAAAATATAATACATCTATGAAGGAGGATAGACGTGCATCTAATGCAACAAAAAAAGATATGGTAGTATGAAGTATTGTAAAGGATGTTATGTAGTAGATTGCGCAACCTCAATGTTTTGGAGAATCCATAGCTTACTTTTTGTAAAAGATTTGTGGATTGAATACATGGGAGTATACATCGAGCATTGGTTCGTGCCCATGGAAACATCTCCAAAGAAAGTGAGCATGCCCGAGTGATAAGTTGCGTAATTTACCTATCCACATGCAGGGTAATAATTTGGGTGTAGGATGGAATGATCACCATTATTACTACTCTTATTAATCACTCTTGTACTGTTGGCTTTGTGAATCTTTAGTGCCTTTTAAACCTTAGCAAAGAGCCGACGTTGAGCCTAGACCTTAGAATGATATGACTTTGAACCTTTACAAAAGCATTCACTGCTAAGCGTATGAATGTACGGTAAGGATGAATCTCAACCATGCATAATGGGTATCGTGAAGCAAACATTCCCTAATTTCCTATCAAGAGAGTTTTGCTAGTTCAAGTAGTGTTAGCCTAGAATCTACAAATCATGAAGTTGAGAAAGTCTAGGGATATTGTACCAATAAATGTCCAAAGGAGAATCAATAGGAGCTAAGTGAATTCTCCAAAAACAATCTAGTCAATTTTCTTTTATGGGTTGTAGCGTCATAGTGGACCCTTAACCCATATTTCTTTCTAGCCTTCTCAAATCACGGGACGAGATTTCATTTAAGGCTGGTAGTCTGTCACATCCCAAAAAATTTCCAAATTTTGGAATGTGAAATTGATAAATAAATTTAGTGGATTGTTTAAATTTGTTGAAAATTCTCAAGGAAAAGAAACCTTTTGAATTGGAAATAACTCACTCTATTATGACCTAAGTAGCCATAGGTAAAAAGGCTTGCATTGAGTTTAGTTTTAGTATACGTGTGTGTCGTCGGATTGAGGACAAGTACGCCATGAGGGGGTCGTCGAGGCGTGCAGAAGAGAGGGATGTGAAACGTCCGGTGTTCCGGGACGGTGAGCACACAAGTTTACCCAGGTTCGAATCCGCCGGCTTTGGACGGATCCTACTCCTGCTAGCAATCCAGTAATACGGCAGGGCCGGAATATGGGTTACAATGGTATCGCCTGTGCGAGTTGAGGGTCTAAAGTATTGAGTATTATATGGTGCCCTAAAGGCTCTCCCTAGGACGGCTTATATAGATATCCAGCCTAGGGTTTATAGGAGAGATCAATCCGGCTACGACTAAGAGTTGGTTACAGAGTACATCTTGAACTACAAGTAACATTATGGGCCTAAGTCGGTAAGTCTTCTGGGCCTTCCCATCGCCGGATTGGACTCTGTCTTCTCTCTCTAACTGGGCCGCCCGTGAAGCAAAGCTCTAACCCGAAGTGGGCCACCCTGGTCAGTGAGGAACTGTGAGGATACCCGGAAAGTATATCCCCAACAGCAGCCCTCGGAGGCCTCCAAGATCCAAAGTCGGATTTTATCATCGTCTAGCTTGATCTTCGGCTTGCAGAATCTTGAAGGGTTCCTGAAACTTCACAACAAAAAATACGATCCGGGTCTTAAAAGTAAGTTGGACCTTTCAATTGGTTACTCGGAGTTTCCAGCTCGCTTTTTACACTAAACCGGAACTTGGTCTCTAACGCCACCTGACACAAGCATGGTCAAGTCACGTCATCTGACAGACGTTTCGTCAGCACGACTGTTGGTGGGTCCGCGGTTTGCGGAACCGAGGCGCCGTTTCAATGCGTGTGTGGTGATTGAGGCGACGCAATCATCACGCGGGCCCATCCCAGTTCTTTCCACAACGCGTGGCGGTTACACTGTAGCATTTGCACGAATTTTGGCGCAGGTAGGTGGATATAAGGGGTTTAGATTTCTTCTTCTCCTCTCCACCAGTCCTCTGCCGGTCCTTCCTTCCCAATCCTCCTGCACGCCCAGAGCCTCCTTGTCCTCCTCCCATAGAGCTCCTAGCGCTGCCACTTTAAGGTCACCTTTTCCACCGGCGAAAAATGGCTTCATCTTCTTCTTCCTCTGGTTTGGCGGTGGCAGCAGCGGCGACGTCGGTGGAAGCAGCTGCGCAGAAGGAGAGTTTCCGGGGAATCTGGATCCCCTACGCCCTCGACGAGGCAGGCCTCAAGAACATGGAGAAGGAGGGGCTTCTCGCCGCCGGCGACTGGCGGGCCGGCCTCGGCGAAACCGTCCCCAACCCGCGCGAGGGCGAGCGTGTCCACTTCAGCACCCATATGGACCGAGGTTTGTCCTTTCCTGCCTCAGAGTTCTTCTCTGAGGTGATAGATCACTATGGAGTTCAACTCCACAATCTTCCTCCCAATTCTCTTCTAGAAATGAGCGCATATGCTGCGCTTTGTGAGGGCTTTCTCGGCATTAGGCCGAGTTTGCTTCTATTCTGGTACTATTTCCATGTCCGGAGAAATTCCATCACTGCTGGTGTTCCTTATATCACCGGTACCATTAGTTTTTCTGTTAGACGAGACCGGGCCTATCCCAAAATTTCTGCCAGTGACTCGGTCAAACAATGGCCAGCCACTTTCTTCTACCATAGGGTTATTCCGGCTTAGCCTTCCTGGGACGAGGCTGCTCCAGCTCTCACCGACGATCTGATCCTCGCTAATAGGCGGATCGAGTATTTTATCAAGCACAAGGGTCTGAAGGGATCCGACTTAGTCCATTGCTAGGTCTCACGTCGGATCCAGCCACTTCAGTACCACGGGGACAAACTGATGCACTCCATCACGTCTTCCAAAAAAGATTCCCTCTGCATCAGCCCAAAAGCCTACACCGCCCAGGGTTACATAAGCCAAATTAAGTGGCTGATTAAGGAGCGGATCGAGAGGAAAATTCTGGAGGTTTCTCTGGATATGCACATGGCGAAAAAACCCGTAGTGTCGGTAAGCTTCCATCAGTACACCTTTTATGTGTTTTAATCTCTAAGTTATATACTGCAATGCTGATATGCTTTCCTGTTTTCAGCTTGCTGACCTCCCCGAGTCGGAGCTTGCTCTACTCGAAGGATATCCTCCTGAGTTTTCTCAGAAGACAGAAGTAGTCCCATTGCCGGATCTTGCGCTCAAGAAGCGTAAAGCTCCGATAGTGGCAGTTGGCACAAAGGAGGTGCCAGTCGTGAAAAGGTAACCTTTTGTCACAACATTTTCGCCTTTGTACTTTACTCAAGTTTCTTCCCGAGATGTAATGTTTCCGACTTTACTACTTTCTCAGAGCAAAATCAATCATCAAGGGAAAGGGGAAACGAAGCTTACCATAGCTTCCCCTGCAACGGCTCCTCCGACTCCTGCCCCTCAACCTTCTACAACACCGGCGATTACTCCTTCTCCGGTTGTTGCAGAAGATCCGGCTCCTCCAATGGCGCCTGTGATGCTTGGGTCACACACTGACGTCACCGTGGGTGCGTCAACTCAAGATAAGGGTGAACCCTCCTCGGGTAATGATCCCTCGGCTGAAGTCTTGGCCGACAACCTCCTCAGCAATCCCGGACTTGCCAAGTTTGGCTTGTCCCAGAAATCTGCAGAGGAGATCCAACGGCTGGCTAGGCAAGTCCTGGACAAAAGCCATCTATCCCCCGAAGAGGAAGCGCAAGAATCAATGGACGTCAATTTCTCTGACCTTCTCGCTCAAGTCTGCCTTCGCGACAAGAGAATCCGGACTGGTAGCTTCCAACAGCCCGAGTAATTCCTCTTACCCTCGCCGAGAAGGTGGCAGCTAAAGTGAACGCGGGGTTAGACAAACTCACCCGCGAGCAATATGTAAGTCGGAATTCCAACTCTTGTTTTTACATTATATTAAATCATATCCTCTAGCCCCCAAGCATGAAGTAGGATATAGAAATCCGGGTTTATGCTTTCATTAGGATGCCAAAGAACAAACTAGTGTAGCCCCCAAGGCTCGTGCTGATATTTAGCAAAAAATATTATCCCGAGTCTTAAGTAGTTTTCTGACTTTGGGTATTCTGACATACAGAAAGTATGTTCCTATAACCAGGAATTATTAACCAATGTCTGTGATAAGCGGAGAGAGATAAAAGCTCTCCGGCTTAAAAATGCTGAACTCAAGGTAGCCAAGGATGAAGCTGAAGGTAAACATTTCGAGATTCAGCGTTGGTGAAACAATCCATCGCTATGATTGAAGAGGCTGAGAACCTTAAGACCCTAGTGGTGGAGAACAAGGGACTTCGCCAAGAGCTGGATAAGCTCAAGGCGGATCATGAAAGGAGCATAGCTCAAGTCCTTGAATCCTCCTCCATGGCCACTGAAGAGCGTGATCGCAAGATCGCTGCCTAGGATAAAATTATCTCGGACCTCAAGAATGAGCTTGGCAGAGAGAAGGATCTCTCCGAAGCGCTCTAGGCGGAACTCCAGAGTCTCCGGAAGGAGAAGACCAAGATTGATGACGTCATTCTTGGTACGTTCCATCTGTCTGACGTATCATTTCTTTCGACTTTCATCAATGTCGGATTTTCCTTGACTTGTTTTGTGTTTAGGTCCTCTAAACTTGACGGACTCTTCCTCCTCCGAGCCCCGCACCCACCGGCTTACCCAAGTCGGTGATCTTCTGCATGACTTCCGCCAGTCTATTGAAGACATTGGCGAGTCTCTAAGGATTCCGGACATGCCAAGCATGTCGGATTTTCAGGTGCGGGACAAGGCCAAGGAGATGCCGCAACTCGTTTGGGAATGGAACATGTCCTACGCGCGGACTGCTGCGCAGAACGCTCTCACCATGGTCATGAGCCACCATGGAAACATGGAGATATGGCAAGTGACCAGAGGGTACTGCAAGGTAGACGAAGACGGCCAGGAGCAAGACCTTCAAGCCATCATGCACTCCTGCACCGGATATGGGTGCCACGTAGCTGATCTGACCAACTACGAGATCCCCTTCTTCACCCGCGTAGATACCCCGCCACCTCCTCCAGAAGAAACCGAAGAAGTTTCTGACGATGAATGGACCACCTCGGATCCGGACATCTCGGAACGATATCAAGGCGGAGTAACCAGCGAGCCGGCAGCTCCTTCATCTCCTCCTGCATCATAAACCACAAACTTATGTATTATTCTGTGGAAGAACATGATGCGCTTGTAAATACTAAGTACTATGACTTTTGCTAGTGCTAAGCTTTTTATCTATTCAGCACTTTTGGTTTTTGAAATTTTTGCGTGCCTGAAATGTTTTCATAAGCACTTGAAATTTTCCATCTCTACTTATCGTTTATCTGGCTTTCCGCCTCGTCCCTTTCGTGAGCCGGCTAAACCTTCAGCCGGAAACTTTGCCGAGCAACGGAGCTCAATTGCTATACTAGTTTAAACTCAAAAACAAAGCCGGCTTCCAGTACCAACAATTCACTACTCAGAAGATACCCACATCCAGCAATCAGACAAATAACCAAAGTAAAGACTAGAATTTTTAGAGTTATACCCGAAGGTAGCAGTTTTAGAATCAGAAATCTAAACCAGAACGAACATGAGCATAATGTACTTTCAAGCATTCTGGGATTTTGGACTATGACATGATCATTAGGAAATAAGATGGTACAAACTTCTCAGAACAACTTTGAGGTAACCAAAACTTTTATTTCTCACAGAACATGTACATATTTATGATTACAAAGAAGGATAAGCTAAGAATAAAAGGGACATAGCTGAGCAATATTCCACGGTATGTCTAACTCATCCGGATTTGTACTGCCTCCAGCTCTCTTTCTCTTCTTAGTAGCAGGTCTTTCTTTGACTGGCCTCATGTCAGTTAAGTAGTACGATCCATTGTGCAATACTCAACTAACTAAAAAGGGCCCTTCCCATACTGGGGAAAGTTTGTGCTTTCTTTGTCGCACAAGCGGGAGAACCAAATCACCTTTATTGAAAGATCTAGTTCGGAGTCTCTGGCTATGATACTTGCGTAACTTCTGCTGATAGGATGTAGATCTCATTTCAGCAACGACGCAAACTTCTTCGACTAAGTCGAGATCATTTTGTTGAGAAATCTTGGCACCCTCTTCAATATACGCAGCCACTCTAGGAGAAGTATGAATTAAATCACTAGGAAGAACTGCTTCTGCGCCATAGACCAAGAAGAAAGGTGTATATCATGTTGACCTGTTCGGAGTTGTTCGTAAACTCCAAATTACAGAGGGTAGTTCCTCTGCCCAAGCCACCGCAGCACGTCTCAGTGGTGCTTCGAGTCATAGTTTCAAGCCTTGTAGAATTAAACCATTTGCTCTTTCGACTTGTCCGTTAGCCTGTGGATGTGCGACTGACGCAATGTCAAGCCGGATATTTTGTTCATCGCAGAATTCAGCCAATTCTCCCATGGAAAAGTTACTCCCATTGTCCGTGATAATACTATGCGGATAACCATACCGGATTATAACATCCTTGACAAATCTTTTGGTTGTTGCTCCATCACAACTAGTGACAGGTTTAGCCTCGATCCACTTTGTGAATTTGTCCACCATCACTAAGAGGTGAGTGAATCCACTTGGGGCTCGTTTAAAAGGTCCTACCATATCAAGCCCCCAGACCGCAAAGGGCCATGTTATAGGTATTGTTCACAGCTGATCAGCCGGAACATGAGCTCGCCTGGCGTACTATTGGCAGCCTTTGCATGTCTTTACTAATCGTTCGGCATCTGCCTGAGCTGTAAGCCAGAAAAATCCATGTCGAACAGCTTTTGCCACTAAAGATTTGGCTGCAGCGTGGTGACCACACTCGCCTTCGTGGATTTCCCTTAAGATTTCCACTCCTTCTTACGGAGATACACAGCGCTGAAAAACCCCAGAAACACTCCGTTTATGGAGATCACCTTTAACAATAGTATAGGATTTTGCTCGTCGGATACTCAGTCGGCTCAACACCTCATCTTCGGGTAATTTGCCATCTACCAAGTAATCAAGGTAGGGTTGAGTCCAGCTGGGAATTACAGCCAGAACTGCTATCAAAGGTGAGTCGGATTTGGTCGGATATTCCTCATCTACTCCCTTTATCGAGGGAACTTTGAGGTGCTCTAAAAATGCGCCATCCGGGACCTCTTTCCGCGTAGAGCCTATTCGAGATAATGCATCTGCTTCCTCATTTTCTGCTCGAGGGATGTGTTGAACTTCAAACCCCTCGAACGATTTAGATAGATCATCCACGATAGCTTTATATGCTGCCATGTGCTTATTTGCATTACAAATATCTGAGACTTGCTGAGCAACAAGATCCGAATCCCTGTAACACATCAAACGCCGGATTCCAATATCCTTAGCAATCCGGATTCCATGCAGCAGTGCTTCATACTCGGCAATGTTATTTGTCGCTGTGAAGTGGATCTGCAACACGTATAAAAGTTTATCTACTTGGGGTGATTTGAGCACCATGCCAGCCCCCAAGCCCCCTCGAGCCTTAGACCCATCGAAAAAGAGGGTCCAATATTCTGACTCAGGAAGGACCATGTTCTCCTTGGTCTCTGTCCAATCAGCGACAAAGTCGGCAAGGATCATGGATTTGATAGTTGTCCCGGGTTTGTACTCAATATCGAAAGCTGCAAGCTCTATGCCCCATTTGGCGACGCGTCCTGTGGCATCACTATTGTTGATTATGTCTCTCATGGGAGCTTTGCTCACCACGGTAATTGGATGCTCCTGAAAATAGTGTCGTAACTTACGAGATGCTAGAAAAACACCGTAAGCCATCTTTTGATAGTGCGGATACCGCTGTTTTGATTCTGTCAGGACCTCGCTGACAAAGTACGTCAGGCGCTGCACCAGGTGTTCCTGATTTTCTTCTGGTCTCTCCACTACCATAACGATACTGACAACCTTATTTGTCGCTGCAATGTAGAGCAACATCGGTTCCTGAGGTTCCAGTGCTGCAAGGATAGGAGCAGATGAGAGTACTTTCTTCAGGTCTTGTAGTGCAGCTTCAGCTTCGTCAGTCCAGACAAAATCCTTGGTCTTCTTCAGGAGTTTGTATAATGGTGCGGCTCTTTCACCAAGCCGGCTTACAAATCACTGACCGCAGCAATGCAACCTGTTAATCTTTGTACGTCCTTCAGGCGAGTTGGCCTGGAAATATTGAGAATAGCCTTGATCTTGTCGCGGTTCACCTCTATGCCTCTTTGCGACACGATGAAACCTAACAATTTTCCGGCTAGTATTCCAAAGAAGCATTTCTTCGGGTTAAGCATGATGTTGTATTTTCGTAGATTGGCAAACGTTTCCTCCAAGTCGGAAATCAATGTTTCCTTCTTTTTGGACATGACCGCGATATCATCCACGTATGCATGTACATTGCATCCGAGTTGATCATGGAGGCAACGCTGCATCGTGCGCTGGCACGTAGCTCCTGCGTTCTTCAGCCCAAAGGGCATCGTAACAAAACAGAAGGTTCTGAAGGGGGTTATGAATGAAGTTTTGACTTTGTCAGATTCCTTCATCCAGATTTGGTGATAACCTTAATATGCGTCGAGAAAACAGAGAAGTTCCGAGCGTGCCGTAGAATCGATAACTTGATCAATTCTAGGCAGAGCGAACGAATCTTTTCGACAAGCCTTGTTCAAGGCAGTATAATAAACACACATCCTTAAACAGTAGTGACTACTGTTGTCTCCGTGTTGGGTTTTTCTTCCGAGGTATTTTTGCGCTTCTGAGCTTGTTGCTTTGGTTGTTTTGCTGACTGAGGCACAGCCAGGACATTGAGTAATCCCTCTGCATCATCGTCAGCATCTGCATACTTGCTCGATGTTTGTATCATCTCTCCCAGATCCGTAACCTTGTCACACTTCAAGCGATGGCACAGTAAACCAATTGGGAGACCTGCGATGAAAGCTTAAATCGCAGTTTGATCATTTACTCCTTCACAGGAGTTCTTGGTGTCAATCCATCATCCGAGATAATCCCGGCAAGTTTCTCCGGCTTTCTGGGTGCAACGCTGTAGGTCTCCAACCGTACAGGGCCTCCGATATGTGCCTTCGAAATTCCGAAAGAACGCACTTTGTAAAACATACCAGTTATGGATGGTGTTGGCCGGAAGTTCATTGAGCCATGATCGTGCCGTCTTCCGCAACATAAGTGGGAGATATCGGGTTGCGACCAGGCTGTTTTCACCTTTAGCGATGCAACAAGCTTGGAAGAAATCATGTAACCAGGTGACTGGCCGAGCAATGCCATCGTAGGCTTGGATATGTCTTGAGATAGCAAATCCTTCCGAGAACTTTGTAGCTCTGATGCGTGGTCCGAAGCATTTTGGGCCCACGTATACATCATCGTTTTCGTAGCGCCGAGCCTCTATATTGGAGTTGATCCTGTGCCTTGCGTCGTTCAGGGATAGGGATCGTCCCGAATGTCGGCTGTGGTTGCGGTGCCTTGGAGCCGGACTTCGGCTTCTGCCACCACCTCCTCCACCATGTCGTCCTCCTTAACCTCCTTGGGGGCCGTTGTGATAACTTTGTGGTGGAGAGGGTGGTGCAGCTGGATAGTTTCTGGCTGATCGTCGGCCTCCGTCCGGAGCGTCATTATTCTGGCTCCGGGGAGGTTCTTGAATATGACGAGCCCCCTGCCGGCTTGTTCCAGCGTGGTTTCCGTCGTTCCTTCGTCCGTCGTTCCCACCATGGTGAGGCTCAGCCGGACGGCTCTCATGTCTAGGAGGTGGCATTCTGTGATGATCCTACTCCCGACGTTTCTCCTTATCTTCTCCCTTTCGATCGTTGAATTCTCGTTGGGGAGGATTCCTCGGATTTAGTGCAGCGATCGCGTCTTTCTCGGCTGCTGGAGCGACATTGCTCCAGTTATGTGTGGCTCTGCGATGCTGTCTCGACGATCCGGTTCTTGAATAATTGTCTTCCCTTCGTTCGAGGTGATGGTACTGCGCCCGAACATAATGGGATCTTACGTCATCCCATGCCGGATCTGTGCAACATTGATCAGAATTCGAGACCAGTTTTTGACTTCCGGACAGGGCGACCTTCTGCTGCTCCAGTCCCTTGTTGAGTAGCTTGATACCCAAACATATCTCCTCTGGTCCTGGATTAGCCGATAGAATTTTGCGAGCTGCCACGGTATTTTGCACTAGTGTTGGGTAAACCCAATCTCCGTTGCTATCCTTCTGTGGCTTCCCCATCTCATCTCCAAAAAGGACGACACGGACACGTGGGAATTGGTTGTCATCTTCTGATGCAGACGGGACATGTACTCCTTGTTTGACATGCGCTTCTTCTCTACCTCGATGTTTTTGGCTTCATTAAGGAGTTGTTGACGACGCGCTTCTAGGGCCTGGGCCCTTTCGTCCAGCTCATCTGCAGTAAGTTCTGCAGCTGTAGGGATAGGTGTGGTTAATGCGGCATCGATGAGTTTACGCGCACCTTCAGTGATCACATGTCCATCCATCGATGCTTCTTTTTTCGGCTTGTCTAGGATAAGTGCTCCATCCGAGTCTTCTTCGTATTCCTCGGCGATTACCTCCTTTGTGAGGGGGTCTTTTACCGGGGTCTTGTTCTTCTCCTTTGCCTTCTTGGCAGCGCCGGTAGCAAAGACGGCTTGGGGTCCGTTTCCCGGAGTCAAGCTCTGATCGGTACTTTCGGACATCTGGACCTCGGGATTATCTCCGATGTCCATGTCATCCTGCAACTTCGATTCGAGCGAAACAAGTTCCTACAGTTTTGTATTGGAATACTCTACACATATATGCATCCCAAATGTTTATATAATACCAATCTAGCATATGCAAGGTAAAAACCCTAGTGGTCACTTTATATGAATGCACAAGCAATTGTTTGGTGTTTTTAGCAAAAGGCTTTTAAACTGAATTTTTGCAAAGATGAACACGATGCAATGCCATGTATGATATGCAGTACAAATTCTAGAAATTCGGATGTGACAATATTAACCCCCTTAAGATGAATCTCGTTCTCGAGATTCGTCATGGCTAGCAAATAGGTGTGGGTGGTCCTCTCGGAGGTCATCTTCTCGCTCCCAAGTGGCTTCCTCATTGGTGTGATGGCTCGATTGCACCTGCAAAACCTGATCGTCTTGGTGCGTGTAAACCTCTCCGTTGTTTCCAAGATCTTGACTGGCTTCTCCTCATAAGTCAAGTCGTTCTCCAGATGAACCTCTTCTAGTGACACGATGTCTCTCAATGGTGTATCCACCATCTCCGGATGGCACTTCTTCAGCTGGGACACATGGAACACGTCATGGACAACGGATAGTGCCTCTGGCATCTCCAAATGATAAGCAACCTCTCCTTTGCGTGCTAGGACCCTGTAAGGCCCTATAAACTGAGGTGCCAGCTTGACCTTAATTCCAAATCGCTTAATTCCACGCAGAGGCGAAACTCTGAGGTAAGCTTTATCGCCAATCTCATACACCACCTCCTTGCGCTTAACATCAGCATAGCTCTTCTGCATTGATTGTGCTACCTTCAGCCTATCCCAAATCAAACTGACCTTCTCCTCAGCATCCTTGATCAAATCAGGTCCAAACAACTGACGCTCACCAACTCCATCCCACAACAGGGGTGTTCTACATATCTTACCATATATCACATCAAACAGTGACATCTTGATACTAGACTGGTAGTTGGTGTTGTATGAAAACTCAACATAAGGCAAATTCTCATCCCAACGAGAGCCATGAGCTAAGGCACAAGCTCTCAACATATCCTCTAGAATTTGATTTACTCGTTCTGTCTGACCATCCATTTGAGGGTGGAAAGCTATACTGAACTCCAACCTATTTCCAAATGACTCATGCAGCTGGCGCAAAAAATGAGAGGTAAATTGGGTGCCTCTATCTGAAACTATACTCTTGGGAACTCCATGTCGGCACACAATTCTTTCCATGTAAATCTTGGCTAGTCTAGCACTAGCGTAGGTGGCCAAAATCATTTCATGTGTGTTTTTTCATAAACCACATGGATCCACCAATGTCATTGCATGTGTGTTCTTTTCATGAACCACAGCTAGAGTCATTGCATGTCTGTTCTTTTCATAAACCACATAGATCCACTAGAGTCATTGCATGTGTTTTCTTTTCACAAACCACATATGGATCCACTAGAGTCATTGCATGTGTGTTCTTATCCTAAACTAGCACTAGAGTTCATTGCATATGTGTTCTTTTCCTAAACCACATATGGATCCACCAGAGTCATTCCATGTGTGTTCTTTTCATAAACCACATGGATCCACCAGTGTCATTGCATGTCTGTTCTTTTCATAAACCACGGCTAGAGTCATTGCATGTGTTGTCTTTTCACAAACCACATATGGATCCACTAGAGTCATTGCATGTGTGTTATTATCCTAAAACAGGACTAGAGTTCATTGCATGTGTGTTCTTTTCCTAAACAACATATGGATCCATCAGAGTCATTCCATGTGTGTTCTTTTCATAAACCACATGGATCCTTCAGTGTCATTGCATGTGTGTTCATTTCATAAACCATAGCTAGAGTCATTGCATGTTTGGTCTTTTCAGAAACTACATATGGATCCACTGGTGTCATTGCATGTGTGTTCATTTCATAAACCAGATAGATCCACCAGTGTCATTGCATGTGTGTTCTTTTCATAAACCAAAACTAGAGTCATTGCATGTCTGTTATTTTCATAAACCACATGGATCCACTAGTGCCATTGCATGTGTGATATTTTCATCAACCATATGGATCCACTAGAGTCATTGCATGCGTGTTATTTTTCACAAACCACATATGGATCCACTAGAGTCATTGCATGGGTGTTCTTATCCTAAACCTGCACTAGAGTTCATTGCATGTGTGTTCTTTTCCTAAACCACATATGGATCGACTAGAGTCATTGCATTTGTGTTATTTTCCTAAACCACATATGGATCCACTAGAGTCATTGCATGTGTGTTCATTTCCTAAACCACATATGGATCCACCAGAGCCATTGCATGTGTGTTCTTTTCATAAAACACATGGATCCACTAGTGTCATTGCATGTGTGTTCTTTTCATGAACCATGGCTAGAGTCATTGCATGTCTGTTCTTTTCATAAACCACATGGATCTACTAGAGTCATTAGATGTGTGTTCTTTTCACAAAATACATATGGATCCACTAGAGTCATCGCATGTGTGTTCTTATCCTAAACCAGCACTAGAGTCATCCCATTATGAGTTATGATGCTATGGGGGTAGCCACTCCTTCAGAATCTTGCAAACGCTCCTTCAGTGAAATTCGTCCCACTGTTGTTGCCCCGTCACATTTCCGAATCGGTTTCACTTCAATCCATTTCGTGAATTTGTCAACCATGACTAGAATATGGGTCATCCCTCCTTTGGCCGGCTTAAATGGTCCTACCATG
Source organism: Avena eriantha (assembly GCA_910589775.1). Taxonomy (NCBI): domain Eukaryota; kingdom Viridiplantae; phylum Streptophyta; class Magnoliopsida; order Poales; family Poaceae; genus Avena; species Avena eriantha. The sequence goes on from OU342742.1 coordinate 403,439,186, forward strand.
TCTAGGCACCATACAACAAATGGTCATGTAATGGGGATAGCTTTCATCTCGAACATTGGTAGGTGAGTTTTTGTGGCGTATATTTGACAACCATTGCATTTTCTCACCAAGTCCTCTGCTTGCTCCAAAGCACTGGGCCAATAAAACCCATGCCGGAAAGCTTTTGCTACTAAGGTCTTTAAGGAGGCATGGTGGCCACATTCCCCTTGGTGAATATCCCGGAGTATGTCGAGTCCTTCCTCCAGGTCAACGCACCGTTGTAGTACCGCAGTCACACTTCTTTTGTATAATTCAGCGTTGATAATGGTATAAGCATTTGCCCTTCTCTGAATTTTCCTTGAACTTATTTCATCATCTAGCAAGATTCCCTCTTTCAGGAAATCAAAAATTGGCTTGGCCCAAGATGGCATAGCCCGGACGGGAAATGGTTCCTCATCCACTTCCATTGCATCCACTGACATTACTCCCGCCGGATCAAGCTATACATTCCCCGGGTTTGCTGAGGCAGTCCCCGGGTTTGCTGAGGTAGTCCCCGGGTTTGCTGAGGTGCTTCTCCATTCTATCTCCATAGGTGCATCTCCTGATCCGGGGAGTGCCAGGATGTAAATGGAATCTGATTCGGATGATGGTGTGATTGATGGTTTTCTCAGGTGCTCCAAGCCAACATTTGGCGGGATTGGCTGCCGGGACAAGCCCAATTTGGACAGCGTATCTGCTGCCTCGTTTTCGATTCGAGGTACGTGATGGAACTCGCATCCTTCGAAAAACCCGCTTATTTTCTAAACATGGAACCTATACAAGGCCATGCTAGCATCCGGAGCATCCCAATTTCCGGACACCTGCTGCACCACCAAATCCGAATCACCGAAGCATTGTATCCGACGTATCCCCACTTCCTTTGCCACTTTGAGAGCATGTACCAATGCTTCATACTCTGCCACATTATTCGAGGCACTCAAGTGGATTTGAAGGACATACTTCAGTTGATCCTTCTTGGACGAGGTAAGCACTACTCTAGCGTCTAATCCGTCTTTTAGTTTCGATCTGTCGAAGTGCATTTGCCAATAATTGGAGTCTGGCAGGGGTGGCTCGTATTGCATTTCAGCCTAGTCCACAAAGAAATCCACCACAACTAGCGACTTGATCGGATCCCTTCTGTCGAACTGTGCTACGTATGGGGCTAACTCGATTGCCCACTTTGCTATCCGGCCACTTGCATCTTTATTACTCATGATCTCTGAAATGGGTGCCTCACATATCACCTTGATGGGGTGTTCCTCCAAATAGTGTTTGAGTTTCTTGGCCGACATATATACACCATATGCCATCTTCTGATAATGAGGATAATTCTGTTTTGAGGCTGATAATACTTCGCTCAGATAATACACCGGCCTTTGCACTAACTTTCCTTCCTCCTCGCGCTCCACTACGATCACTGCACTTACCACTCGGTTGGTCAGGGCTACGTAGAGCAACATTTGCTCCCTAGGTAGTGGTGCAGCTAGGATTGGCGCGGTAGATAACATCTTTTTCAATTCTCGAAATGCAAGATCCGCCTGTGGTGCCCATGTGAACTTATCTGCCTTTTTCATCAGCTGATAGAGGGGCAAGGCCTTCTCTCCCAACCGACATACGAACCGACTTAACGATGCCAGGCAACCAGTGAACTTCTGGACATCGTTAAGACACTTTGGCAATTCCATTCTTTCTATGGCCCGGATTTTCATCAGGTTAGCTTCAATGCCACGGCTAGATACCAAAAAACCGAGTAACTTTCCAACGGGTATGCCAAAAGTGCACTTCTCTGGTTTTAGCTTCATTCCGATCCTTCTTAAGTTCACGAATGTTTGTCGGATATCCTCAAGGAGCGTATTGCTTTCCTTGGTCTTTATTACCACATCATCCACATAGACCTGCACATTCCGACCTATTTCTTCATGCAAGCATTTTTGCATGCATCGCTGATACGTTGCTCCTGCATTACATAATCCAAATGGCATAGTGCGATAGCAATAAGCCCTGTACGGGGTAATAAACACAGTCTTTATTTGATCATCCGGATTCAGGGGTATCTGATGGAAACCAGAATGCGCGTCAATGAATGACAGTAGCTCACATCCGGCCGTTGAGTCTATGACCTGATCTATTCTAGGGAGTGGGAATGGATCTTTTGGACACACCTTATTCAGGTTCGTGTAGTCAATACACATGCGCCATACCACCGCCACGTTCGGATCATCTTTCTTTTTCTCCACCAGCACCGGATTAGAGAGCCAATCCGGATAGAGTACCTCCATGATAAACTCGGCCACTAGTAATCTTGCTATCTCACCTTCAATAACTTTCCTTCTGTCTTCTGCGAAACGCCTGAGAGGTTGCTTTACCGGCTTAGCCCCAGGTCTTACATTCAATGAGTGCTCAGCCAACTCCCTCGGTACACCTTGCAGATCTTGCGTAGACCAAGCAAAGATATCCCGATTCTCACAGAGGAAGTTGACGAGCTCGCTTTCCTATTTGCTGCTTAACCCGGCACCAATGGTGATGGTGCGCTCTAGGAACTGATCATCGATTGGCACTTTCTTTGTGTCCTTAGTTGCTTGGAATGATACGCTCCCGTGCAGGTTGGTCCGGGCTGGTATATGTTGTTGCGTGGATTGAGCCAATGTCGCCACTTCTAGTATCTTCCTTTTTTCTTGAGCTATCACGAGTGACTCGGCTAAATTGGAACCGGCTGAGGCGCACTCGATCGAACGCCGGAAGTCCCCTGATATAGTTATCACGCCCTTTGGTATGGGCAACTTCATCTTAAGGTAACTGACGTGGGTAGTTGCCATGAATTTTCTTAGCACAAGCCTGCCGAGTAACGCATGATAAGCGCTTTCCAGATTCACCACCTCGAATTCCAAGTTCTTAGTGCGGCAGTTGTCTCTTGTGCCGAATAACACGTCAACCCGGACCTTACCAATTGGTTCACAAGAAATACCCGGCATAATATCCATGAAAGGTGGTCCTTGTTGCTTGCAACATGTTCTCTGTTATCCCCAACTTGTGCATGGTATCCTTGTACATAATGTTGATACTGCTGCCATTGTCAATAAACACCTTGGAAAATCTCACGTTGAGATTCGGCCCGATGAACATCAGATCTAGGACTAGAGCGTAGGTTCCTGGGCTTGGCATGATCTTTGGTTGATCCTTGACACTCCATGTAATCTCCTGATCCGCCCAAGGCATATACCTCACCACCGCTTGCATTACTGCGTTTACCTCCATATGACGGCGCTGCAAGCTTTTCCGGTCATTCTCTTCCGTGGTGAACACACAGTAGCTTTGATGATGTTCCCTATACTCATTTCGTCCCTCATTCTCGGTGTAACCTTCGCCTTGTTGTTGGTTATTGCCTACCTGATGTACCGCATCCCTTCATTCCGGATTCTCATACCTCTACAAAGGTGGTGGCAGCATTAGTTGCTATCCATTTCCCCCTATTACTAACAGTGGCCGGGGTATTTCATTTCTAGGTGCTTCGTTCTGAGGTGCCTGAGCATTCCCTAAAATCCCCTGTTCTAATTTCCTCATCCATTCACACTGTCGGGTCGTATGATCGCTGGACTATTCGGACTTGGCATATGAAATTTGCAAGGTTGATCTAGCATAGACTCGAATGTATACCTCAGCCTATCCTTTCGTTCCTGCCATTGCTTTTTTTGCTCCGAGGTCCAAGGCTTTCTCCCTTCGTTCTTCTGTTGCCAGCTCTGCCCTCTAGTTTTTTGGCGTTGACTGGCTCCGGCATTGGGTTGATCCCGGTCCACTACTGCGACTTGTTGCGAGTTATACCGATAATCCGGGCGCTCATCCCTTCTTTTTCCTTGGAAATCATTCCTCCTTGATGATCCGGGGCCATCCCGGCTGTAATACTCATCATTTGCTTTGCTAGACATTAGCCGAGGTTGCGTTGGATCTCCCAGGGTATATGAATCTGCGATCCAGATCATGTCATCCAAGGTAGTTGGCATATCTCGCTGCAATCTTTGCCACAACATACTTCCATATCTGCACCCCTGAGTGAACCATGCAATAGCTTGTGATTCAATCACTCCTTCGCACGAGTTTCTCACATTGCACCACCGAGTCAGGAAATCTCAATCTGGCTCATTCGGTCTCTGCCGGCACAACGCTAGGGTTGGCGGTCTGTTGGGTCTCTTGTTGCTACGTCCGAGGTACATTTTGCCCCGCTCCCACGGGATCGTATTGTCCGGTATTGCCTTTGGCAGCATTTCTTTGACCGGCATTGCCTTGGTCACGGTTACCTCGGGCAGCCGCACCTCGGCTGGTACTGTGTCGATCCTCATCAACTTGCACTGCTTTGACTTTTCCAGCCCTTACCAGGTCATAAGGGACCATTTGCTTGTCTCTTCTCCCGTAGTCCACATCCTCTTCTCTCCTGGGGTCGTGACCCAGAGACGACGCAGATCCTCTGGATCTTGCTGGGTTATTTCTGGCCGAATGTACCACCTGTGAGGCCACTGGTGGTGCCGGGTTAGCATTTTTTATTTCTTTAGTTTTTTGGCATGCAACTCTCAACAGGTGATTTACCCTCTCTTCCTACCTTTGTCGGGCCTCTCTGGTTAAACCTTCTAACTCGGACGCGACCGCATTTTCTGCTCTGAGGTTCTTTGCCGGGGTATTGTATCGATCCAACCCTCCTATTACTATCGTAGCTGTCTGACCCGGCCTGGGCTCGTACTCCTTGTCAATCTCAGTGATCAGGTTCCTTCCCCGGATTTTCACTCCATCGATACGGTTTGCCTTTGCATACTCTATCAAGGTGATGTTCAGCGACTGATGCAGCTCTGCTACTTTATTTGCTCTAGCTAACATTTTCTGCCTAGTTTCCTCTAACTCAACTTGCGACTGAGCCGGATCTACCACAGGTGCTATTGGCGTTGCCAAGCTATCTATCGCTTGCTAGAGAACATTTTCTAGCCTTTCTAGCGGGGGAAACCTTGACCTGGTCTGTTTTGGTGTTACCTCTAGCTCTGGCACCGGATCTTTGCTCGGTCCCACATCTGGCGCGGTCATCAGGACCTCAACGCTGCTAGTGGGGCGAGCGATACGCACTCCACGAGCGGCGCTGAGAGGCGTTTGCCTCCCTCGACGATGTGCCATGGGTGAACGCAGGACTCATCCACCCCGACGTACATCATGTGCGTGCCAAGCTTGAGGAAGACGCTGTTGCACGGTGGAGGGTGCCTGCCGAAGCTTCTCACATTGTCGCTGACATAGTCCACCACTCCAAAGCGTTGAACCAAGCCTGAGACGATACGCTCGCCGGTGCTTGAGAAGTTTCCCGTCTGAATTTTCACCCCTGCTAGCATCGCTTGCCCAACGGTGGGCGCCAACTGTCGTGGTGGTGGCACGGCAGATGCCATGGATAGGCTAAAGATGGGGCCAATGAGTGCTAGGGGAATCCAAGGAGGGAGAGCGTGGTGACTCCACGCACGGAACTTCTTGTATATTCTCTATGAATGGTGTTTACAGGTGTTCCTAAGGCTCTCAACAAGAAGGAGACGATGTCTCTTACTCCCTGTTTCCTAGCCCTAGAAGTCTACCTTCGACCGAGAATGATTGATCTATTCGCCCTCCTCTTTTATGGAGGCCCCGGTGCTCCTTATATAGGGGAGCCCGGGTTACAATTCTAGGGCATAGGTGGCAGCATATTCTACGAATATGCTCCTTTCCTAAAGCGGATGCTTCTTTATTCCTCTTTAACGGCTCGTCCGAGCTTTGGAAGTAACCCACAGCATCATCCTTGCCTTTTGGCATCACCAGACACGGGCTACGTCATCCGGCTTTGCCCGCGTCACCTTGGTCGCCCCTGACCCGCTAGTCCTCTTCTTTACTTTACTTTGCACATGGTTCAGCTAATTAAGCCACCTTGTGACCAGCGGGGAATTCCTTCTCTTGGAAGACAAGATAATCCGGCTAGCATATAGCTAATCCGGCTTACCCATTTACCTGCAAAACAGATAGACACGACGATAAATCTTATGCCAGCCAGACCATTCTCAAGGAAATTCCCCATGGGACGGGCCACACCGTGATTCGGCCTGCCTTGAGGTGACGCGGTCAGCACTTTGCTTTGACCACGCCGTACCCTGGCTAACTCGGCCCTTATACCCTAGTGTTACCCTACCCGGGGGTATCCCCCCAACAATGTTCTTTTCATAAACCACATGGATCCACAAGTGTCATTGCATGTGTGTTCTTTTCATAAACCACAACTAGATTCATTGCATATACGTTCTTTTCAAAAACCACATATGGATCCACTAGAGTCATAACATGTGTGTTCTTTTCACAAACCACATATGGATCCACGAGTCACCTCATGTGTGTTCTTACCCTGAACCAGCACTAGAGTCATTGCATGTGTGTTCTTTTCCCAAACCAGATATATGGATCCCGTAAGAGTCATTGCATGTGTGATCTTTTTATAAACCACATGGATCCACCAGTGCCATTGCATGTGTGTTCTTTTCATGAACCACATCTAGAGTCATTGCACATGGACCCACTAGAGTAATTGCATGTGTTTTCTTTTCACAAACCACATATGATTCCACTAGAGTCCTTGCATGTGTGTTCTTCTCCTAAACCAGCACTAGAGTTCATTGCATGTTTCTTCTTTTCCTAAACCATATATAAATCCACAAGAGTCATTACATGTGTGTTCTTCTCATAAACCACATGGATCCACTAGTGTCATTATTCCATGTGTGTTCTTTTCATAAACTAGAGCTATAGTCATTGCAATTATGTTATTTTCATAAACCACATATGGATCCACCAGAGTCATTGCATGTGTGTTCTTTCCATAAACCACGTGGATCCACCAGTGTCATTGCATGTGTCTTCTTTTCATAAACCACAACTAGACTCATTGCATGTCTGTTATTTTCGTAACCCACATGGATCCACTAGTCATTGCATGTGTGTTTTTTAACAAACTACATATGGATCTACTAGTCATTGCATGTGTGTTCTTATCCTAAACCAGCACTAGAGTCATTGCATGTGTGTTCCTTTCCTAAACCACATATGGATCCACCAGAGACATTGCGTGTGTGTTCTTTTCATAAACCACATGGATCCACCAGTGTCATGGCATGTGTGTTCTTTTCATGAACCACATATAGAGTCGTTGCATGTTTGTTCTTTTCATAAACCACATGGATCCACTAGAGTCATTGCATTTGTGTTCTTTTCAGAAACCACATATGGATCAACAAGAGTCATGATATGTGTGTTCTTTTCACAAATAACATATGAATCCACTAGTCATTGCATGTGTTTTCTTATCCTAAACCAGCACTAGAGTCATTAAATGTGTGTTCTTTTCCTAAAACACATGAGGATCCACCAGAGTCATTGCATGTGTGTTGTTTTCATAAACACATGGATCCACCAGTGTCATTGCATGTGTATTCTTCTCCTAAACCAGCAGTAGAGTCATGCATGTGTGTTCTTTTTGTAAACCATAGCTAGAGTCATTGCATGTCTGTTCTTTTCATAAACCACATGGGTCCACTAAATTCATTACATGTGTGTTCTTTTCACAAACCACATATGGATCCACTAGAGTCATTGCATGTGTGTTCTTATCCTAAACTAACACTAGAGTTCATTGCATGTGTGTTCTTTTCCTAAACCACGTATGGACCCACCAGAGTCATTGCATGTGCGTTCTTTTCATAAACCACATGGATCCACCAGTGTCATTTCATGGGTGCTCTTTTCATAAACCTAGCCTAGAGTCATTGCATGTCTGTTCTTTTCATAAACCACATGGATCCACTAGAGTCATTGCATCTGTGTTCTTTTCACAAATCACATATGGATCCACGAGTCTCTCCATGTGTGTTCTTATCCTAAACCAGCACTAGAATCATTGCGTGTGTTCTTTTCCTAAACCACATATGGATCCACAACAGTCATTGCATGTCTGATCTTTTCATAAACCACATGGATCCACCGGTGTCATTACATGTGTGTTCTTTTCATGAACCACAGCTAGAGTCATTGCATGTCTGTTCTTTCATATAGCACATGGATCCACTTGAGTCATTGCATGTGTTTTCTTTTCACAAACCACATATGGATGCACTAGAGTCATTGCATGTG